>JAJSOF020000001.1:207274217-207461874 GCA_025594305.2 Periplaneta americana | reverse complement strand
AAAATTTCACGAAATATTAACCCAAACCTTCATATTTTCAAGAAATATTAACCTAAACTTTGAAAATTTCACGAAATATTAACACAAAACTTCATATTTTCAAGAAATATTAAAATTTCAATATTGAAAATTTCACGAAATATTCATCAAATCTTCATATTTTCAAGAAATATAAGGCCTAAAGTTTGAAAATTTCACGAAATATTCAAACCTTCATATTTTCAAAAATATTAACCTAAACTTTGAAAATTTCACGAAATATTAAACAAAACTTCATATTTTCAAGAAATATTATGTACCCTCTGAAGTTTGAAAATTGCATAATGGGTTCTATTTGAAATATTAACAAAATCTTCCTATTTTCAAGAAATATTAACCTGAAGTTTGAAAATTTCACGAAATATTAACATTCACCAAAACTTCCTATTTTCAAGAAATATTAACCTGAAGTTTGAACATTTCTGACGAAATACCAAACCTTCATATTTTCAAGAAATATTAACCTCAAGTTTGAAAATTTCACGAAATATTAAAAAAACTTCATATTTTCAAGAAATATTAACCTAAAGTTTGAAATTTCACGAAATTTAAACGAAATATTTTCAAGAAATAACCTGAAGTTTGAAAACCTTAACCAAAATCATATTTTCAAAAAATATTAACCTAAACTTTGAAAATTTCACGAAATATTAACAAAACTTCATATTTTCAAGAAATATTAACCTGAAGTTTGAACGAAAATTTCACGAAATATTAACCCAAACATAATATTTTCAAGAAATATTAACCTAAAGTTTGAAATTTCACGAAATATTAAACAAAATCATTCCTATTTTCAAGAAATATTAACCTGAAGTTTGAAAATTTCACGAAATATTAACCCAAACCTTATATTTTCAATTTTCAAGGGCAAATATTAATCTCGATTTTCAAAAATTTCACGAAACTTTGAAAAATGGCCAAATCACGAGGGCCTATTTTCAAGAAATATTAACCTGATTTGAAAAGGGCACGAAATATTAAGAGGGACTTCCTATTTTCAAGAAATATTAATAATGAAGTTTCAAGAGGGCAGGAGGGCACGAAATATTAAACCAAGGAGAAGGCACTTCTATTTTCAAGAAATATTAAGGCCATTAGGGTTTGAAATGAAGGCAGGAAAGGGTATGGGACATTAATTTTCAAGAAAACCTTCCTATTTTCAGAGGGCACGGGAAATGATTAACCTGGGGTTTGAAATTATTAACCTAATTTTGAAAAAGGCACGAAATAGGGCAAAACTTCCTATTTTCAAGAAATAGGGCACTCAAACTTTGAAAATTTCACGAGGGAAATATTAACGGGGCAAAACTTCATATTTTCAAGAAATATTAACCTCAAGTTTGAAAATTTCACGAAATATTAACAAAATCTTCATATTTTCAAGAAATATTAGGGCTAAACTTTGGGCATTTCACGAAATATGGGGCAAACCTTCTATTTTCAAGAAATATTAAAGGGCAGAAGTTTGAACAACACGAAAGCAAACCAAACCTTGCTATTTTCAAGAAATATTAACCTCAAGTTTGAAACTTTCACGAAATATTAAACCAAACCTTCATATTTTCAAGAAATAATCTAAACTTTGAAAATTTCACGAAATATTAAACCAAACCTTCGGGACTATTTTCAAGAAATATTAACCTGAAGTTTGAACATTTCACGAAATATTAAACCAAACCTTCTATTTTCAAGAAATATTAACCTGAAGTTTGAAATTTCACGAAATATTAAAAACCTTCATATTTTCAAAAAATATTAATCTAAACTTTGAAAATTTCACGAAATATTTAGCAACCCAAACGTCAAAATGTATTTTGCAGAGAAATATTAAGCAGCAAAGGACCTTGGCAGGAGGGCCAAGAGGCAATCAACAAATTCCCAGGACAAAGAAATGCATTACACCAAAACAATCGAAAATAATGAAGTTTCGAAAGAAAAATTATCCTGAAGTTTTGAAACTCAAATTTCGAAATAGTAAAATATTTCAAATATCTACGGGGGTGAAACTAACAGGATTTTCAGAAGGCATATGAGGATAGAACAGTCGCGGCAATCAAGGCCACAATTGACCTCAATTTCACGAAAATATTCAAACAAAGTCGCACCAGTAGCTTCATATTTTTCAAATTTACGGAAAATATTAAGGGCTAAAGATTTAAAAAGAAATATTAACCCAAACCTTCATATTTTCAAACAAATATTAACCTAAACTTTGAAAATTTCACGAAATAAACCAAACCTTCATATTTCAAGAAATATTAACCTGAAGTTTGAACATTTCACGAAATATTAACCAAATCTTCCTATTTTCAAAAATATTAACCTGAAGTTTGAACATTTCACGAAATATTAAACCAAACCTTCCTATTTTCATGGAAGAAATACCTACAACCTGACACCAAAGCCTAAAGTTTGAAAATTTCACGATGAAATATTAACCATTACCAAACCTTCCTATTTTCAAGAAAATATTAACCTGAAGTTTGAAATTTCACGAAATATTAAACAAACCTTCTATATTTTCAAGAAATATTAAACCTAAATTTTGAAATATTAAATTTCACGAAATATTAACACAAACTTCATATTTTCAAGAAATATTAACCTAAAGTTTGAAAATTTAAACTTTGAAATATTAACAAAACCTTCATATTTTCAAGAAATATTAAACTAAAAGTTTGAACATTTCACGAAATATTAAACAAAACCTTCATATTTTCAAGAAATATTAAACTAAAGTTTGAAACGAAATTTCACGAAATATTAACGAAATATTAACCAAACCTTCCTATTTTCAAGAAATATTAAACTAAAGTTTGAAAATTTCACGAAATATTAAACCAAACCTTCATATTTTCAAGAAATATTAACCTAAAGTTTGAACATTTCACGAAATATTAAACAAACCTTCCTATTTTCAAGAAATATTAACCTGAAGTTTGAACATTTCACGAAATATTAACCCAAACCTTCTATTTTCAAGAAATATTAACAAGTTATTAAAGAAATTTGAAAATTTCACGAAATATTAACCAAAATTAAACTTCTATTTTCAAGAAATATTAACCTGAAGTTTGAAAATTTCACGAAATATTAACCCAAACCTTCATATTTTCAAAAAATATTAACCTAAAGTTTGAAAATTTCACGAAATATTAAACACAAAACTTCATATTTTCAAGAAATATTAACCTAAAGTTTGAAAATTTCACGAAATATTAACAAAACTTCATATTTTCAAGAAATATTATTTTCAAGAAATATTAACAAAACCTGAAGTTTGAACATTTCACGAAATATTAAACCAAACCTTCCTATTTTCAAGAAATATTAACCTGAAGTTTGAACATTTCACGAAATATTAACCCAAAACTTCATATTTTCAAGAAATATTAACCTAAAGTTTGAAAATTTCACGAAATATTAACAAAACTTCATATTTTCAAGAAATATTAACCTAAAGTTTGAAAATTTCACGAAATATTAAACCAAAACCTTCCTATTTTCAAGAAATATTAACCTGAAGTTTGAAAATTTCACGAAATATTAACCAAGCCTTCATATTTTCAAAAAATATTAACCTAAACTTTGAAAATTTCACGAAATATTAACCCAAAACTTCATATTTTCAAGAAATATTAATCTCAAGTTTGAAAATTTCAGGAAATATTAACAAAAGTATCATATTTTCAAGAAATATTAACCTGAAGTTTGAAAATTTCACGAAATATTAAACCAAACCTTCCTATTTTCAAGAAATATTAACCTGAAGTTTGAAAATTTCACGAAATATTAAAACCTTCCTATTTTCAAAAATTCCTATTTTCAAAAAAAATATTAACCTAAAGTTTGAAAATTTCACGAAATATTAACACAGAACTTAATATTTTAAAGAAATATTAACCTCAAGTTTGAAAATTTCACGAAATATTAAAAAAATCTTCCTATTTTCAAGAAATATTAACCTGAAGTTTGAAAATTTCACGAAATATTAACCCAAGCCTTCATATTTTCAAAAAATATTAACCTAAAGTTTGAAAATTTCACGAAATATTAACCAAAACTTCCTATTTTCAAGAAATATTAACCTCAAGTTTGAAAATTTCACGAAATATTAACACAAAGCTTCATATTTTCAAGAAATATTAACCTCAAGTTTGAAAATTTCACGAAATATTAACAAAAATCTTCCTATTTTCAAGAATATTAACCTGAAGTTTGAAAATTTCACGAAATATTAACCCAAACCTACCTATTTTCAAGAAATATTAATCTGAAGTTTGAAAATTTCACGAAATATTAACCCAAAATCTTCCTATTTTCAAGAAATATTAATCTGAAGTTTGAACATTTCAAGAAATATTAAAATATTGAACGAAATATTAAACCAAACATTCCTATTTTCAAGAAATATTAACCTCAAGTTTGAAAATTTCACGAAATATTAACCCAAACCTTCCTATTTTCAAGAAATATTAACCTGAAGTTTGAACATTTCACGAAATATTAAACCAAAACTTCAGATTTTCAAGAAATATTAACCTGAAGTTTGAACATTTCACGAAATATTAACCCAAAACTTCATATTTTCAAGAAATATTAACCTCAAGTTTGAAAATTTCACGAAATATTAACCCAAACCTTCCTATTTTCAAGAAATATTAACCTGAAGTTTGAACATTTCACGAAATATTAAACCAAACCTTCCTATTTTCAAGAAATATTAACCTGAAGTTTGAACATTTCACGAAATATTAACCCAAAACTTCATATTTTCAAGAAATATTAACCTCAAGTTTGAAAATTTCACGAAATATTAACAAAAACCTTCATATTTTCAAGAAATATTACATAAACTTTGAAAATTTCACGAAACATTAACCCAAACCATAAACTTTTGAAAAATTATTAACCTAGAGTATGAAAATTGCAAGAAATATTAAACTAAGCCCTCATACTTTCAAGAAATATTACATAAACTTTGAAAATTTCAGGAAATATTAAAGCAAACCTTCATACTTTCAAGAAATATTACATAAACTTTGAAAATTTCACGAAATATTAACGCAAGCCTTCATATTTTCAAGAAATATTAACTAAACTTTGAAAATTTCACAAAATATTACAAACAAATCATCATCATCATTCATCATCATCATCATCATCATCATCTTCCTAACAAGTATTAGGCCAAGTGGCCTGTTACGGTCTCAAACTAGAATTTTCAGTCCATCTCTTCTTTGGACGGCCTAGAGATCTTTTGCCATATGGATGGTAATGAAGCAGTGCTTTTGGAATTCTGCATCGATTCATTCGTTCGAGATGACCCTTCCACTGAAGTTGATATTTGCTGATGAACTGCATAATGGGTTCTATTTGAAGTTCTTGCATTATGTCCTCATTTATTTATGATCCCAGCGAGTATATCCAGTTGTTGCTCTCATGAACCTCATCTCACTTGCTGTTATTCTACTGACGTCTTTATTCTTCACAGTCCACGCTTCGCTACCATAGCTTAATACTGGCTGTACTAAGGTTTTATACAAGCCTATTCTTGTGTGTCTTTGTACTAGTGAGGGTTTCATGATTTTATTAATGATCCCCATTGTTTTATTATATTTACATATTTTTAACCTTCGAAAATTTCATAAAGTATTAACCCAAACCATAATATTTTTTTAAGATTTATTATCCTAAAGTTTGAAATTTTCACGATATATTAACCCAAAGCATATTTTCAAATCATATTACGCAAACTTGGAAATTTCAAGAGGGCAAGAGGGCACGAGAGCACGAAGGTATGAGAACACGAGGGCACGAGGGCAAGTGAGCAAGAGAGTACGAGGGCACGAGGACACGAGGGAACAAGTTTACAATGGCCATGGCCAGAGGGCACGAGGGCACGAAGGCGCGAGGGCAAGAGAGCACGGGGACACGATGGCAGGAGGGCACGGGGGAAGGGGGCACGAGGGCAGGAGAGCTCGAGGGCAGGAGGGCACGGGGGCAGGAGGGCACGAAGGCACGGGGGCATGAGGGCACGAGGACAGGAGAGCTCGAGGGCAGGAGGGCACGGGGGCAGGAGGGCACGAGGGCATGGAGGCATGAGGGCACGAGGGTCCGGGGGCAGGAAAGGCACGAGGGCACGGGGGCAGGGAGGGCACGAGGGCAGGAGGGCTCGAGGGCATGAGGGCGGGGGCAGGGGCACGGGGGCAGGAGGGCGGGGGCAGGGGGGGGGCACGGGGGCAGGGCACGGGGGCATGAGGGCAGGGGCACGAGGGCACGGGGGCAGGAGGGCACGAGGGCAGGAGGGCACGAGGGCACGGGGGCAGGAGGGCACGAGGGCACGGGGGCATGAGGGCACGAGGGCACGGGGGCATGAGGACAGGAGGGCACGGGGGCAGGAGGGCACGAGGGCATGAGAGCTCGAGGGCACGAAGGCAAGCGGGCAGGAGGGCACGAGGACACGAGAGCACGGGGACAAGGGGGCACTTACTGCATACGCCAACTCTATTAACCTAATTTTGAAACTTTCCCCAAATATTAAACCAAACGTTCATATTTGGAAGTACTATTAATCTAATCTTTGAAAATTTCATTTTGGAAATATTAAACCAAACGTTCAAACTATTAATCTAATCTTTGAAAATTTCACGGAATATTAAAAAAAAAACCTTCATAATTTCAAGAAATATTAATCTGAACTTCGAAAATTTCACGAAATATTAAGTAGCAACCCAAGACGTGAAAATGTATCTGTATGCAGATAATATGGTTGTGCTAAGCAGCAACAGGACCTCACTCCAAGAGGCAATCAACAACCTAGTCGTATGGTCCCAGGACAACGACATGCAGATACACCAAAACAAGACGAAAATAATGAAGTTTCGAAGAGGAGGAAAATTATCCTCAAAGGAGAAGTTTATCTTCGAAACTCAAACCCTCGAAATAGTAAAATATTTCAAATATCTAGGGGTGACCCTGCAAGTAACAGGATTCACGTTCACAAGGCATATTGAGGATAGAACAGTCGCGGCAATCAAGGCCACAATGGGGATACGAAACCTCAAGTCCCTGTCACTCGGAACCTCAATTGCATTGTTCAAACTCAAAGTCACCAGTAGCTTCATATGGCATTGAGATAATATGGACGTACCTGAGCTACCAAAACCTGAAAACTTTGGACAGGGCTAAGTCCAGATATATAAAAAGAACACTCTGCATCTCCA
The DNA here is from genome assembly GCA_025594305.2 of Periplaneta americana. NCBI lineage: Eukaryota > Metazoa > Arthropoda > Insecta > Blattodea > Blattidae > Periplaneta > Periplaneta americana. Next base: position 207,454,606 of record JAJSOF020000001.1, on the reverse strand, counting down.
AGTTCGCTCCAACACGACTCGTGTACCAGCTGGCAGGAACAACGTCCTTCATGGAAGATTTAATGGCCACCCAAGACACCAAAGCTTCCTGAACAACGAGGAATGGAAAGCAGCCAACCAGCGTCACCATCTCAGAAATTCAATTGCATTGTTCAAACTCAAAGTCGCACCAGTATGAACATGGCATTGAGATAATATGGAACCTGAGCTAGCCAAAACCTGAAAACTTTGGACAGGGCTAAGTCCAGATATATAAAAAGAACACTCTGCATCTCCAAGTTCGCTCCAACACGACTCGTGTACCAGCTGGCAGGAACAACGTCCTTCATGGAAGATTTAATGGCCACCTACAACCTGACACCAACCCCAGCCAGTACGAAGTTTTTTGACGAACGACCACAGAAAGCCGCAGAAATTGACCCTGCATTTTTCCGCACCCCAGCGATGAACAACGAGGAATGGAAAGCAGCCAACTTCGAGCTACGTCACCATTACACAAGGGGAGCAATCCATGGTTTTCACTACCGCATCTGTACTAGAAAAGGTTTTCACCAGGTGACCAGTGATTGTGCGTGTATAATCTGTGGACTGCATTGCCCACATATCACCTCTTTGAGTGCTAAACTAAGAATATTGCCGAAATTTGTATTACGCTAAAGATGAATGACAAAGAAAATTAAACTACTCACAATTTCGATAAAATGTGTTTATTAAATCTAATAAACCTTAATATTTTCAAGAAATATTAACCTAAAGTTTGATAATTTCACGAAATATTAACCCAAACTTCCAAGAAATATTATTTTCAAGAAATATTAACCTAAAGTTTGAAATTTCACGAAATATTAAACCAAACCTTAATATTTTCAAGAAATATTAAACTAAAGTTTGAAAATTTCACGAAATATTAACACAAAACTTTATATTTTCAAGAAATATTAACCTAAAGTTTGAAAATTTGAAAATATTAACCAAACCTTCATATTTTCAAGAAATATTAAACTAAAGTTTGAAAATTCAAATATTAAACACAAACCTTTAAATTTTCAAGAAAATTAAACCTAAAGTTTGAAAATTTCACGAAATATTAAACAAAACCTTCATATTTTCAAGAAATATTAAACTAAACTTTGAAAATTTCACGAAATATTAACACAAACCTTCATATTTTCAAGAAATATTAAACTAAAAGTTTGAAAATTTCACGAAATATTAACCCAAACCTTCATATTTTCAAGAAATATTAACTCAAGTTTGAAATATTAAACAAAACTCTTCATATTTTCAAGAAATATTAAACTAAAGTTTGAACATTTCACGAAATATTAACACAAAACTTCATATTTTCAAGAAATATTAACACAAAACTATTTTAAGAAATATTAACAAAACTCAAAATATTTTCAAGAAATATTAACCCAAGTCTTGAATCATTTTCACGAAATATTAACACAAAACTTCATATTTTCAAGAAATATTAACTAAAGTTTGAAAATTTCACGAAATATTAACCCAAACCTTCATATTTTCAAGAAATATTAACCTAAAGTTTGAAAATTTCACGAAATATTAACCCAAAACCTTCTATTTTCAAGAAATATTAACCTGAAGTTTGAACATTTCACGAAATATTAAACCAAACCTTCCTATTTTCAAGAAATATTAACCTAAAGTTTGAAAATTTCACGAAATATTAACCCAAACCTTCATATTTTCAAGAAATATTAACCTGAAGTTTGAAAATTTCACGAAATATTAACCAAAACTTCATATTTTCAAGAAATATTAACCTGAAGTTTGAAAATTTCACGAAATATTAAACCAAACCTTCATATTTTCAAGAAATATTAACCTAAAGTTTGAAAATTTCACGAAATATTAACCAAACCTTCATATTTTCAAGAAATATTAACCTAAAGTTTGAAAATTTCACGAAATATTAAACCAAACCTTCATATTTTCAAGAAATATTAACCTGAAGTTTGAAAATTTCACGAAATATTAACCAAACCTTCATATTTTCAAGAAATATTAACCTAAAGTTTGAAAATTTCACGAAATATTAACCAAAACCTTCATATTTTCAAGAAATATTAACCTGAAGTTTGAAAATTTCACGAAATATTAACCAAACCTTCATATTTTCAAGAAATATTAACCTAAGTTTGAAAATTTCACGAAATATTAAACACAAAATATTTTCAAAAAATATTAACCTAAAGTTTGAAATTTTCAAAAAAATATTAACCTAAATATTTTCAAGAAAATTAACACGAAGTTTGAAAATTTCACGAAATATTAAACCAAAACTTCATATTTTCAAGAAATATTAACCAAGTTTGAAAATTTCACGAAATATTAAACCAAACCTTCATATTTTCAAGAAATATTAACCTGAAGTTTGAAAATTTCACGAAATATTAAACCAAACCTTCCTATTTTCAAGAAATATTAACCTAAAGTTTGAAAATTTCACGAAATATTAAACCAAAACTTCCTATTTTCAAGAAATATTAACCTGAAGTTTGAAAATTTCACGAAATATTAACCAAAATCTTCCTATTTTCAAGAAATATTAACCTGAAGTTTGAACATTTCACGAAATATTAAACAAAACTTCCTATTTTCAAGAAATATTAACCTGAAGTTTGAAAATTTCACGAAATATTAACAAAAACCTTCCTATTTTCAAGAAATATTAACCTGAAGTTTGAAAATTTCACGAAATATTAACAAAACCTTCCTATTTTCAAGAAATATTAACCTGAAGTTTGAAATTTCACGAAATATTAACAAACAAATCTTCCTATTTTCAAGAAATATTAATCTGAAGTTTGAAAATTTCACGAAATATTAACCCAAACCTTCATATTTTCAAGAAATATTAACTCTAAAGTTTGAAAATTTCACGAAATATTAACCCAAACCTTCCTATTTTCAAGAAATATTAACCTAAAGTTTGAAAATTTCACGAAATATTAAACCATATATTACATAAACTTTGAAAATTTCAAGAAATATTTCAAGTTTCAAGAAATATTCATAAACTTTTTTCATATTTTCAAGAAATATTACCTGAAGTTTGAAAATTTCACGAAATATTAACACAAACTTCCATATTTTCAAGAAATATTAACCTCAAGTTTGAAAATTTCACGAAAATATTAGGCCAAAACTTCATATTTTCAAGAAATATTAATCTGAAGTTTGAAAATTTCACGAAATATTAAATGAAACCTTCCTATTTTCAAGAAATATTCGTTCTGAAGTTTGAACATTTGCTGAAATATTAAACCCAAAACTTCATATTTTCAAGAAATATTAATGATAAAGTTTGAAAATTTCACGAAATATTAACCAAACCTTCATATTTTCAAGAAATATTCTACTAAACTTTGAAAATTTCACGAAATATTAACCCAAAACCTTAATATTTTCAAGAAATATTAAAATAAACTTTGAAAATTTCAAGAAATATTAAACAAGCCTAATATTTTCAAGAAATATTACATAACTTTGAAAATTTCATGAAATATTAAACAAACCTTCATATTTTCAAGAAATATTACATATGTTTAACCTTTGAAAATTTCAAGAAATATTTAACTTTGAAAATTTCACGAAATATTAACCAAACCTTCATATTTTCAAGAAATATTATCCTAAACTTTGAAAATTTCACAAAATATTAACACAAATCCTCATATTTTCAAATCATATTACGGAAACTTTAAAAGTTTAGGGCAAGAGGGCCTGTTAGCACGAAGTCTCAAACTAGAATTTTCAGTCCATCTCTTCTTTGGGCACGAGGACACGAGGGAACAATCTTTTGCCATATGGATGGTAATGAAGCAGTGCTTTTGGAATTCTGCACGATTCATTCGTGGCAGGAGGGATGACCCTTCCAGGGAGGGAAGTTGATATTTGCTGATGAACTGCATAATGGGTTCATTTGAAGTTCTTGCATTATGTCCTCATTTATTTATGATCCCAGCGAGTATAACCAGTTGTTGTTCTCATGAACCTGGGCAGGAGGGCTTGGGGAACAGAACTGACGAGGGCACAGTCGAGGGCACGGGGGCATGCTTAGTTACTGGCATAGGGCACGGGGGAAAAGCCATTCACCAGGAAGGCATGTACTGGCTGTACTAAGGTTTTACAAGCCTATTCTTGGCATTCTTTGTAAGTGAGGGTTTCATGATTTTATTAATGATCCCCATTGTTTTATTATATTTACATATGTTTAACCTTTGAAAATTTCATAAAGTATTAACCCAAACCATAATATTTTTTAAGATTTATTATCCTAAAGTTTGAAATTTTCAGGGATATATTAACCCGGGGGCATATTTTCAAATCATATTACGGAAACTTGGAAATTTCAAGAGGGCATTGGGCACAAGAGGGCACGAGAGCACGAAGGATGAGATTAACACGAGGGCACGAGGGCAAGTGAGCAAGATATACGAGGGCACGAGGACACGAGGGAACAAGTTTACAATGGCCAGAGGGCAAGGGCATAAAACTGAGGGATTAAGCTAATTTGACAAATGGCAGGAAATATTAAACCAAACGTTCATATTTGAGAAGTATATTAATCTAAACTTTGAAAATTTCACGGAATATTAAAAAAACTTCATAATTTCAAGAAATATTTGAACTTCGAAAAAATATTACATGAACTTTGAAAATTTAAGGAAATATTAAAATCCAAGGGCAATCAACCTTCATGGTCCCAGGACAAAGACATGCAGATTCACCAAAATTTCAGAAATATTAAATTAAGCTTTGAAAATTTGAGGGCATTAATGAGCAACGGGGGCAGGAAGGGCACGAGGGCAAGAAGGGCAAACACAAACAGGAATTTCACGAAATATTAAACCAGGGCAATTTTCAAGGGCACGGGGGCACCAAAACGAGGAAAATTAAAATGATGGGCATGAGGGCATAAGGCAAGAAATATTATCCTCAAAGGGGCAAGTTTCACGAAATACACGAGGGCAAACCCTGAAAACGTAAAATATTACAGGGGCACTATTAACCTGCAACAGGGCATGTGATCAGGAAAGTAGGGCAGGAAACCAAACCTTCAGGCCACAATGGGGCAATACGAAAACTCTATTAACCTTTTGTCCCTGTCTTTTCAAATATTAAACCAAACGTTCATATTTTCAATGGAAATAGGGCCCTGAAATCTTTGAAAATTTCAGAATATAAAAAACTCTGCAAAACCTTCAAATTTCAAGAAATATTAATATTGGAAGATTTAATAAAGCTTTCACCAAACGTGAAAGTTTTTCGAAGGCCATGCAATATTAAAAGCGGCAAAACTTTCTCCAAATTTTCATTTGAATATACACAAACTTTGAAATGGTCCCAGGGTTTTACACCAAAACAAACGAAAATAATGAAGTTTCGAAGAGGAGGAAAATTATCCTCAAAATTTATCTTGAAACTCAAACCTGACACGAAATATTAAAATACGAAATATTTGACGTGACCCCACAAGAAAGATTCACGTTCACAAGGAATATTGAGGATGCATTTTCGCGCAATCAAGGATGAACAAGAAATGGAAAGCCCAAGTCCTCGTCACCATTACTCAAGGGGAGCAATATTTTTCAAACCGAATCTTTACTAGAAAATATTTTCATAAGGCATTGAGATAAGTGATTGTGCGTACCTATTAACCTAAACTTTGAAAATAAGTCCGAAATATAAAAAAACCTTCTCCAAGTTGCTCAACAAGAAATATTGCCAGCTAAGGAACGCTAAAGATTTCATGGAAAATTTAATGGCCAACACAAACCTTCACCAATTTCAAGCCAGTACAAAGTTTTATTTAAAATATTATAAACCTTAATATTTTCAAGAAATATTAACCCAAGTTTGAAAATTCACGAAATATTAACCAAATCTTCCTAAATTTTCAAGAAATATTAACCAAAACATATTTTGAAAATTTCACTTTGAAATATTAACCCAAATCTTATAAATAAAAGAAATATTTTCAAAATATTAACCTAAAGTTTGAAAATTTCACGAAATATTAACCCAAACCTTCATATTTTCAAGAAATATTAACCTAAAGTTTGAAAATTTCACGAAATATTAACCCAAACCTTCATATTTTCAAGAAATATTAACCTAAAGTTTTGAAAATTTCACGAAATATTAACACAAACCTTCATATTTTTCAAGAAATATTAAACTAAAGTTTGAAATAAAAATTTCACGAAATATTAACACAAACCTTCATATTTTCAAGAAATATTAACCTAAAGTTTGAAAATTTCACGAAATATTAACAAACCTTCATATTTTCAAGAAATATTAAACTAAAGTTTGAACATTTCTAAAAATATTAAACACAAACCTTCATATTTTCAAGAAATATTAACTAAAGTTTGAAAATTTCACAAAATATTAACCAAAACTTCATATTTTCAAGAAATATTAAACTAAAGTTTGAAAATTTCACGAAATATTAACCAAAACCTTCATATTTTCAAGAAATTAACTAAAGTTTGAAAATTTCACGAAATATTAACCAAACCTTCATATTTTCAAGAAATATTAACCTAAAGTTTGAAAATTTCACGAAATATTAACAAAACCTTCATATTTTCAAGAAATATTAACCTAAAGTTTGAAAATTTCACGAAATATTAAACCAAACCTTCATATTTTCAAGAAATATTAACGTAAAGTTTGAAAATTTCACGAAATATTAACCAAACCTTCATATTTTCAAGAAATATTAACCTAAAGTTTGAAAATTTCACGAAATATTAACCAAACCTTCATATTTTCAAGAAATATTAACCTAAAGTTTGAAAATTTCACGAAATATTAACCCAAACCTTCATATTTTCAAGAAATATTAACCTAAAGTTTGAAAATTTCACGAAATATTAACCCAAACCTTCATATTAGCAAGAAATATTAACCTAAACTTTGAAAATTTCACGATATATTAACCCAAACCTTCATATTAGCAAGAAATATTAACCTAAACTTTGAAAATTTCACGATATATTAACCCAAACCTTCATATTTGCAAGAAATATTAACCTAAACTTTGAAAATTTCACGAAATATTAACCAAACCTTCTATTTTCAAGAAATATTAACCTAAAGTTTGAAAATTTCACGAAATATTAAACCAAACCTTCATATTTTCAAGAAATATTAACCTAAAGTTTGAAAATTTCACGAAATATTAACCAAACCTTCATATTTTCAAGAAATATTAACCTAAACTTTGAAAATTTCACGAAATATTAACCCAAACCTTCATATTTGCAAGAAATATTAACCTAAACTTTGAAAATTTCACGATATATTAACCCAAACCTTCATATTTGCAAGAAATATTAACCTAAACTTTGAAAATTTCACGATATATTAACCCAAACCTTCATATTTTCAAGAAATATTAACCTAAAGTTTGAAAATTTCACGAAATATTAACCCAAATCTTCATATTTTCAAGAAATATTAACCTGAAGTTTGAAAATTTCACGAAATATTAACCCAAACCTTAATATTTTCAAGAAATATTAACCTGAAGTTTGAAAATTTCACGAAATATTAACCCAAACCTTCATATTTTCAAGAAATATTAACCTAAAGTTTGAAAATTTCACGAAATATTAACCCAAACCTTCATATTTTCAAGAAATATTAACCTAAAATTTGAAAATTTCACGAAATATTAACCCAAAACTTCATATTTTCAAGAAATATTAACCTCAAGTTTGAAAATTTCACGAAATATTAACCCAAACCTTCCTATTTTCAAGAAATATTAACCTGAAGTTTGAAAATTTCACGAAATATTAACCCAAACCTTCATATTTTCAAGAAATATTAACCTGAAGTTTGAAAATTTCACGAAATATTAAACCAAACCTTCCTATTTTCAAGAAATATTAACCTGAAGTTTGAAAATTTCACGAAATATTAAACCAAACCTTCCTATTTTCAAGAAATATATTAACTAAAGTTTGAAAATTTCACGAAATATTAACCCAAACCTTCCTATTTTCAAGAAATATTAACCTGAAGTTTGAAAATTTCACGAAATATTAAACCAAACCTTCATATTTTCAAGAAATATTAATAAAGTTTGAAAATTTCACGAAATATTAACCCAAACCTTAATATTTTCAAGAAATATTAACCTAAGTTTGAAAATTTCACGAAATATTAACCAAACCTTAATATTTTCAAGAAATATTAACCTAAAGTTTGAAAATTTCACGAAATATTAAACCAAACCTTCATATTTTCAAAAATATTAACCTAAACTTTGAAAATTTCACGAAATATTAAACCAAACCTTCATATTTTCAAGAAATATTAACCTAAAGTTTGAAAATTTCACGAAATATTAACTCAAAACCTTCATATTTTCAAGAAATATTAACCTAAACTTTGAAAATTTCACGAAATATTAACCCAAACCTTCATATTTTCAAAAATATTAACCTGAAGTTTGAAAATTTCACGAAATATTAACCAAACCTTCATATTTTCAAGAATATTAAACTAAAGTTTGAAAATTTCACGAAATATTAACCCAAACATTAATATTTTCAAGAAATATTAACCTAAAGTTTGAAAATTTCACGAAATATTAAACCACCCTTCATATTTTCAAGAAATATTACCTAAACTTTGAAAATTTCACGAAATATTAGCGCAAACCTTAAAGGTTTTCAAGAAATATTAACCTGTGTCTTTGAAAATTTCATGAAATATTATTAAAACCTTCATATTTTCAAAAATATTACATAAACTTTGAAAATTACGAGAGCACGGGGCACGAAGGCACGAGAACACGAGGGCACGAAGGCCAGAGGGCACGAGGGCCAGAGGACACGAGGGTATGAGAATATGAGGACACGAGAACACGAGGGCCAGAGTGCACGAGGGCCAGAGGACACGAGAACACGATGGCCAGAGGGGGAGGGGAGAGAGGAGAGGAAAGAATATTTTCATAACTCTAAACTACAATCCACAATAACTTGAAATAGCTTTTGCTTCACTCCCACATGTAAAACCGACTGATCGTTCTGACATTGTTACTTGCGTTTTCGCATTGGAACTCAAGAACTGAAGATGTATATCTTAATATATAAAATTGAATATGGGGATGTATATATGTATGTATGTGTGTACGTTCTCTATACAATTCTATACGCTTTGACCGATATGTGCCAAAGTTTGCACATTTAACCTTCATAACCAAGAGAAGAACATAGTCTACATTAAAATTGTGCAAATGGACCATAAATTAATTAAAAATAAAAAATAGAAATAAATACAATTAAACATTCATGTATAATATTAAAATGCATCTTCTATAGTCAATTGTTTTTTATTATTGTCTGTTGTATTCAATATCGACTCTCATTAGGCCATGGGAATTATAACACGAAATTAAATACATTGTTGATACGTCATGAAGGCCAGAATCTACACAATTCATAGGCCTACAATAAGTATATTTGCACAGTTCAGGACCGTATTATGAATTTCTCGATGCAGTTGTAGATAGTGAGCAGGCTGTGTTTTATAACTGAATTCTTAAATTCTTTGGAAACACAAGAATTGCTAATACATAACTGAATACTTAATACTGAATCACCAATAGTACTATTACGAAATATTGACCAAAATTATGTAATGGGGCAAGAATTGATGTGATAAAACTCATGCAAATCATAATAGATATGACAATATTAACTGGCAAAACGAAAGAAGATGATGTTTTTATCCCACTCATTCCTACGATACACAATAACATGTCTTTTGATTTTAAGTAACTTCAATTTCAGTGTCACTAGCATTTGTAATGATCATATTAAAATGAAGCTCAAAGACAGTCGCTCAAAGTTGCAGACATTAACTTAAAACTGCGTATTTTTCACATTCTCAACTATATTTTATACAAAGCACTGGAAAAATAAAAGAAGATTTTACACATAGGCCTATCAAAAAGCAATTCAATGATACTTTTGTCATGTTGCTAACATAATACGTAAATGTACGAAAGCCGACTATTCATAATCCTTTCAGTCCAGCGGTCCAGTCGGAACAAACCCCGTTAAGTCAACAGACCCAGAATTCTGTGTATTTTGCAGCCACATAATATTAGGCTAATAATTTTATTAGTTCATTGTTGCAGCTGCATCTGCTGCTGGAGACATATCATTGTTACTGTAATGTCATCATTGTTGGTGCATAAATCACACATTTTTAATGATTTAAGCAGGAGAATAAAATTGTATTCATAGAAAATAAGTCATTCTCGCAATACTGTTCTAGTAGTAGGTGCCATGGAGGGAAGCGTGTCTGTCTTAAAGGGATCTTCAGGGTCCAGAAAGAGGAAAAGAATGTCGGAGACAAGGCGAAAGAAAGAATATGAAGCTGTAAATTAAATGAAAACAATGTGGTCCTGATTTAAAGTGTTGGTAAAAATGTCCATGGATAGCCTATACGTCTCCACAATTTTATTCTAGATACTAGCCGTACCCGTGCGCTCCGCTGCACCTGTTAGAAATAAATATAAAGTAATTACATAATTAAAATAGGACGTTTGATCCAGGGAACAACTTTTACAACAGCGCAAGATAATCTGCTTCGTTCATTACCCAATTTTTTTGCATTGCATTTATTGCATATATATTTTATGTATTTCAACACGATTCAATTGAGCATAGTTAAAATGTGAATTATAAAATAATGGATTGCTAAGCTAACGTACTATTACCGCATACTATATCAATACACTCTCGTTGTTCATTAATTCTCTGAGATTAAAATGAGTGTACATAAATATTATTTTAAGAAATAGGCCTACAGAAAACGAATGTACAAAATAGCCTATCATATTTTCTGTGCATAAGAAGCTACAGTATTTTAATCTTACCTGTCCTCGATTTACTCAGACGTTACTGTAATAACATTATAGCATTATGTCCATCTAGAGAAACTACACTTTCCAATGGTGAAATAATAATTAATTATACAAATCGGTTAATTTAGTTTCTGATATTACTTCATACAAACACAGAAACATTCTCTGTAGGCTATGTTTAATAGCTTTCGATTGTTGATGTCCAAGGCCCCTTATAGACGAAGTCATTTGTTCTTAATTCATTGCACCGTCTTAGATGACGTTATTTTAATTTTAAAACTCATTTATCTCATTAAATATCAGTCCTATCAAAATTTTGTAAAGAATAAAACTTATCGGAATTCATTTTTAAAGAAACTTTTGTTATGTAACATTTTTCACAAAAATCAATAATAAGCGAAATATTTCGATTTATTTAATTCAGGCCCCCTTATAACCCCCCTTTTAAATAAAGTATTTTGAATGTCATATAGCCTAAAATCTAAGTTACAACGAACTTAATTTATATTCAAATTTTCATATAAATCGGTTCAGCCATTATCGCGTGAAAAGGTAACAAACATACAGACAGACATACAAACAAAAATTTCAAAAATGCGATTTTCGGTTTCAGTATGGTTAATTATATATGTTAGGACCAATTATTTTTGGAAAATCGAAAATTACCAGAAAAATTTCGGCTACAGATTTTTTATTAGTATAGATTATTATTATTATTATTATTATTATTATTATTATTATTATTATTATTATTATTATTATTATTATTATTATTATTATTACTATTATTATCACTATAGCATCCAACACACTGGCTGGAAAGCTCCCTATGGAAAGAATGGGTGACGATCGTAGGTCAAAACAGTCTCAAAAAAGAGACGATCTGTTATTACATTTATATCAAACTTGAAAGCATGCGAAAGCCACTACTCTCGCAGAAAAAGTAGGAGATTGTACCTTCTTTCAAAACTCAGTATAAGCAAATACACAAGATTTATAACTCCAGTGTGTCAAACTTTTTGAAAGGAAAATGGTGGCTCTTTTACAACATCTTTTCCACTGAATTCAACTTGGGGTTTGGTACACCTGCTACGGACACATGTAGATATTGTGCAAGAATGCACCATGAAGTGTAATCCTCCGTCAGCAGCACGAAAAAGGAAGAAACTCGTGCTGCATTCATCGCCCACAAAATCAAAGCAAAGAAATTCTACAAAATGTTGAAAGAAACTCCACAAAATTCTGACACTCTTTGTTTCGATTTACAACAGGTTCAGCCGTGGCCGAAACAAGCCCCTACAGTCTCGGCTGCGCGAAACGAAGAAACCGGGACAAATTGAACGCTGCGCTTGCCGCCATATTGTTGGAGAGCAGACAAATAATAGCAGTGCGTAAATCACGCAATTTAACGCTGTGATGATCTAAAATTGACATATTATGGCCATTTTCGACGTTTAACGTAAAATTAGGACGAAATAAACATATTCAAAGTTTCATTGATATGTGTTAGAACATTAAAGAAAAGAAAATACGTATGCAGCAATTTATAGAAAACATACTGATACATCCATAAATAGGCCTACACAATACACATTATAGATTGTATAATTTTACGATAACCAGCAAATTGTTAGGTTTCAGAGAATCTAAAATTATATTAACATATTAACTCTTAGATCACAATACATAAATATATGCACCTTGATTACACAAGTTCTTGTTATAATCAAATTCCTAAGTGAAATAAATATGCGATAATCAGTATAGACTTGTTGTTAAGTTTTGGAGAATCAAAAATAAATTATATTACCGGTACTTTTAGACCACAGGACATAGGTAATCTGGCAAAATATAATATGCGAAGGTAGCCAAATTACATTGAATTCATTCTTCAATTAATAAAGGGAATGCTATCAATTATAAAAAGTATCGGTACCTAATACATTGCAAACAATAGGTAACGTGAAGACCTAAAAACTAAACAAACACTTTATGCAAGATAAAAAAACCACATACTTTTTATGTGTGGATTTTTACATATTGTATTTTTATTTTAAATAAATAAAATAGATATATTATCATTGCTTGCGGAGTGATGGTACATAATTTTTATGCACATATGCAATATCAATAAGATGCCATTCCTTGCTTTTGTTAATAAAATATATCCGGCAAAATGTAAAAGAGTTATTTATAGGTGAACTCTGAATCATAAATTCACAAAGGAGGCTTAGCTATTATAGCTATTTATTTATTTATTATCTGTATATTTATTTATCCATATATGGATCTTGAATGAAACTTTATTATCTTGCAGATAAATTCATTTCCATAATAAAAACAAAAAGTTATCTTTCCACTAATGTTTTAACATCTGATGTGTAAGTCTAAATAATTCACTCAGTGGAATTTCTCTACAGTCTGATATACTTGTACTAACAATTAAGTATTCTTTATTGTCGTAAACTACTGATTGATTTTTAATGATATTGATATTGTAACAACAGAGATAATATTACATCGTACCTTTTGCAAATAGCTTGGAAAATTAAACAGGGATGGTATTATCGCCGCGCTCTCATGGTTAACATTCGGCAGGTCTTTGAGCGGCCTCATGCTTTCGGCAGGTCTTTGAAATTTAATTGTATTATTGTTTTCAATTTCTCGTGTCGCCGCTCCAATCACTCGCCTCAATTTCAATAATGCAACCAATAAGCTGCTTCAATTATTATTAAATGACACTTACTTGTCTAATCCACGTAGACTAAACCCGAGGTTGCAATGTCTTGTGCTGAGGACGAACATTAAGGTATGTGATTAAAAATTATTATTAAAGAGTTATTATTAAGAGTTAAGAAAGCCAACGTACTCGTATATCAAATAATAATAATAATAATAATAATAATAATAATAATAATAATAATACTTACAAATGGCTTTTAAGGAACCCGAAGGTTCATTGCCGCCCTCACATAAGCCCGCCAGCGGTCCCTATCCTGTGCAAGATTAATCCAGTCTCTATCATTATACCCCACCTCCCTCAAATCCATTTTAATATTATCCTCCCATCTACGTCTCGGCCTCGCTAAAGGTCTTTTTCCCTCCGGTCTCCCAACACTCTATATGCATTTCTGGATTCGCCCATACGTGCTACATGCCCTGCCCATCTCAAACGTCTGGATTTAATGTTCCTAATTATGTCAGGTGAAGGATACAATGCGTGCAGTCCTGTGTTGTGTAACTTTGTCCATTCTCCTGTAACTTCATCCCGCTTAGCCCCAAATATTTTCCTTAGCACCTTATTCTCAAACACCCTGAACCTATGTTCCTCTCTCAGAGTGAGAGTCCAAGTTTCACAACCATACAGAAGAACCGGTAATATAACTGTTTTATAAATTCTAACTTTCAGATTTTTGGACAGCAGACTGGATGATAAGAGCTTCTCAACCGAATAATAACACGCATTTCCCATATTTATTCTGCGTTTAATTTCCTCCTGAGTGTCATTTATATTTGTTACTGTTGCTCCAAGATATTTGAATTTTTCCACCTCTTCGAAGGATAAATCTCCAATTTTTATATTTCCATTTCGTACAATATTCTGGTCACGAGACATAATCATATACTTTGTCTTTTCGGGATTTACTTCCAAACCGATCGCTCTACTTGCTTCAAGTAAAATTTCCGTGTTTTCCTAATCGTTTGTGTATTTTCTCCTAACATATTCACGTCATCCGCATAGACAAGAAGCTGATGTAACCCGTTCAATTCCAAACCCTGCCTGTTATCCTGAACTTTCCTAATGGCATATTCTAGAGCGAAGTTAAAAAGTAAAGGTGATAGTGCATCTCCTTGCTTTAGCCCGCAGTGAATTGGAAAAGCATCAGATAGAAACTGACCTATACGGACTCTGCTGTATGTTTCACTGAGACACATTTTAATTAATCGAACTAGTTTCTTGGGAATACCAAATTCGATAAGAATATCATATAATACTTCCCTCTTAACCGAGTCATAAGCCTTTTTGAAATCTATGAATAACTGATGTACTGTACCCTTTATACTCATAATAATAATAATAATAATAATAATAATAATAATAATAATAATAATAATAATAATAATAATAATAATAGCCATTTAACAATATAACAAACTAGTGCTTATTCTTATCGCGGAAGTAGATGTGACAACGTGACGCTTAGAGTGAAACCTACAGAGCAACAATCGGTCGGCAAAATTATTTTTTAAACCACACCGCACGTTATTGTATGATGCCGACATGTTAAGCGTGAGTCCGCGGCGATAATATATCATCTTTCAAAATTATATTGCCATTACTTTCACACTATTCACTAAAAACACCGAGACAAAACAAAGGACAAATATGACAATCGTGTTTACCGCTCTATTTCTACCAGTAGCATGGCGGCGTAAACATGCGCAGACTGGTTTCAATTTTGGACAGCACACCAGCGCTCTGTGTGAGTCTAGTATACTATTATAACGTCTTTGGACCGAAACTACCCATAAGTATGCTAGATTAGTTTCTGCGCATTCCGTATTACAGATGTTGAGAACAAATCCCCTAACTTTTACTACTGAACTGAAAATCAGGCAAGCCGAGAAGCAAAAGAAGTAGTTTGAGCTCTTAAAAATTTTCTTAGCAGACAGAATTTTGATGAAGCTGTCTCCACTAAAAGGTTAGTTCCAGACGGATGTGAAGATAAAATCGAAATTACATTCTTGTACATGCTCTGTAGTGGTGGCGTCTGCAAAAATCACCGCAATCTGTGAAAGACATATGTATGACTTTTCCTGGTCAAGGCCATTCATGTCCTCCCAATAGGTAGGGCGTTTGGTATAATAGAAAGAGCATTGCGAAGGCACTCTGAAATATTTATGCTTGAAGACTACCACAATTTCTGTCGTAATGTGGACAAAGTTTCCGTTCTGTGGATAGATTAGAAAGTTCAAGACTTCAAGGCATTTACCTCCAAAGTTCATAAGTTGGAAGGGATCAGTACTATGAAAAGATACTTCTGATGAAGAAAATAAAGGCAGGTGAAACGAATGTAAATGTAGCGATCAATGTGTCATATCGACTTGATCATTCTAGACGTTCGAAATCATTGTTAAAGAGAGGTTGTCATGTGGAAGATATAACTCGGCCCTTGACCATACCATTTTGCCCAGAATAATGTGAAAACTGCAAAGAAGGCTGATATGGACTGTTTGTTGAAACAAAGATTTGGAGATGAGTGAAGTAACATGCCAAAACTACAGTTTTACGCAAACATTGTTGATTATCAGCAAGATGACTCAGAATGAAGAGGAAAATTAAAGATATGATTGTCTTGATAATGAAGAAGGTTTTGGAATGATATAGCGTATTCTTTTGTGTTTTGATTTGCTTGTGAAGATGAATAATACATAATACTCATAAATTTTAGACCATTAATTCATTAACAATCACTATAACATGAATGGGTTATTTATGAAAGGGCCTAAGTCTTGAATACCAAATTGTTAGCAATTTAAGAAAAACTGCTTATAGGCCGAAATTTTGAAATTAACGCTGAACTAAAAGTTATATCATAAATTCTACTAAGCATTAGAGTGTGAAATTTAGTCCTCTTCATATCTAAATCGATGTATCTACACCAAAAGAGCAGTATTATATTACAAACTCATTTTCACAAAATTAACGACTTTGGCCCTTTCATAAATAACCCATTAACATGTACTGGTACGAGTTAATTTTGATTTAGTAAACTTGAAGTACATACTTGTATTTCGTTAGTTTCCGTTTCAAAAGCTGTTTTGTCCACCCGTATGGAACAAAACAAGTTAAGTCCACCCGATATTTTTTAAGTTGCGATTATTCCTAATTTAGATGCAACTGATTTTCAGCGCTAGTCATTTTCTTATCAAGAAAGAGTCCTTTTCACAAAAGTGGTTTATTTTTATTTTTTTATTCACAAGTTTAAGCGGTAGAAGTTTTTCGTTTTCCTGAAAATTTATGATTTGTGGACTTAATGGGTTTTGTTTCGGAGCTCCTCAAATATTGACCCTAACATTCATATTTTCAAGAAATATTAACCTGAGTTTGAAAATTTCACGAAATATTAACCCAAACCTTTATATTTTCAAGAAAATTAACTAAACTTTGAAAAGTTCACCAAATATTAACCTAAACTTTGAAAATATCACGAAATGTTAACCCAAACCTCAATATTTTCATGAAATATTAACCTAAATTTGTAACTTTCTCCAAATATTAACCCATACCTTCATGTTTTCAAGAATTATTAATCTAATCTTTGAAAATTTCACAGAATATTAACAAAAACCTTCATAATTTCAAGAAATATTAATCTAAACTTCGAAAATTTCAGGAAAGATTAAACCAAAACTTCATATTTTCAATAATTATTATTCCAAAGTTTGAAAATTTCACGAAATATTAACGCAAATCTTCATATTTTCAAGAGATATTAACCTAAACTTTGAAAATTTCACGAAATATTAACTCAAACCTTAATATTTTCAAGAATTAATAACCTAAACCTTGAAAATTTCACGACATATTAACCCAAACCTTCATATTTTCAAGAACTACGAGTATTAACCTAAACTTTGAAAATTTCACGAAATATTAACGCAGACCTTAATATTTTCAAGAACTATTACTCAAACTTTGGAAATTTCACGAAATATTAACCCAAACCTTCGTATTTTCAAAAATATTAACCTAAACTTTGAAAATTTCACGAAATATTAACCCAAACCTTAATATTTTCAAGAACTATCACTCAAACTTTGGAAATTTCACGAAATATTAACCCAAACCTTCGTATTTTCAAAAATATTAACCTAAACTTTGAAAATTTCACGAAATATTAACACAAACCTTCGTATTTTCAAGAAATATTACATAAACTTTGAAGATTTCAAGATGCTCACGATAGCATCAAATTGAGAATCCGGAACACGAGCTGATTTTGGAGAAAAAAATGCGAACATTCTCGCCGCCATTACTCCGCCGTATGTGTAGCGAGAATACAGCTGATAAGTTGGGCGAATGTAGCCCCTCGAACTCTACCTGTGGTGCAAAGGACAACCCTCTGCCCCCATCCATATGGACGGTAGACGCCGGTAAATTAAAAAAAATGGTCATTTTTACTTTCAAAAACTGACACATCAGATTTTTCTTTACACAAGGACAACGAAGGGGCTCAGAGAACCAGTAGCATCCCCGCATGTTAACTAATAATCACACGTAAAATCTAGCAAATCCGTTGCACTTTTTTTTCTAGACTTTTTTCTGACTACCTAAAATGTTTCAGTCTCTGATCTCCGGAAGTAGTAGCGATATCGAGGAACGCGTGCGGTGTTGCATTCCCCTTTGACTTACTTCGGACACGATAGCATCAAACTGGGAATCCGGAACGGAAGGTGATTTTCGAGAAAAAAATATTCTCTATTCCGCCAACTTTGTCGCCGCCATAACTCCACAGTATGTATAGCGAGAACAAGGCTAAGTTCGGTGAATAGATCTCCTCGTCCGCTATGTGTAGTGTAAAGGGCAACCCTCAGCCTCCAGACGTGTTGATGGCAGACGCCGGCAAATTTTCAAAAGTGGTAATTTTGACTTTTCAGAAGGGACTTCTCCGCAGAAAGATAACGAAGGGACTCAGAGACCTGCCCTTTTCAGTGTAGTGTCCCCGCATTTGACTAATAATCAACAATAAAGTCGAGCAAATTCGTTGCACTTTTCCTTAGCCTTATTTTTTTTTACTTACTTACTTACTTATTGGCTTTTAAGGAACCGGAGATTCATTGCCGCCCTCACATAAGCCCGCCATTGGTCCCTATCCTGAGCAAGATTAATCCAGTCTCTACCATCATATCCCACCTTCCTCAAATCTATTTTAATATTATCTTCCCATCTACGTCTCGGCCTCCCCAAAGGTCTTTTTCCCGCCGGCCTCCCAACTAACTCTCTATATGCATTTCTAGATTCGCCCATACGTGCTACATGCCCTGCCCATCTCAAACGTATGGATTTAATATTCCTAATTATGTCAGGTGAAGAATACAATGCGTGCAGTTCTGTGTTGTGTAACTTTCTCCATTCTCCTGTAACTTCATCCCTCTTAGCCCCAAATATTTTCCTAAGCACCTTATTCTCAAACACCCTTAACCTATGTTCCTCTCTCAGAGTGAGAGTCCAAGTTTCACAACCATACAGAACAACCGGTAATATAACTGTTTTATAAATTCTACCTTTCAGATTTATTGACAGCAGACTAGATGACAAAAGCTTCTCAACCGAATAATAACAGGCATTTCCCATATTTATTCTGCGTTTAATTTCCTCCCGAGTGTCATTTACATTTGTTACTGTTGCTCCAAGATATTTGAATTTTTCCATCTCTTCGAAGGATAAATTTCCAATTTTTATATTTCGATTTCGTACAATATTCTGGTCACGAGACATAACCATACACTTAGTCTTTTCGGGATTTACTTCCAACCCTATCGCTTTACTTGCTTCCAGTAAAATTCCCGTGTTTTCCCTAATCGTTTGTGTATTTTCTCCTAACATATTCACGTCAACCGCATAGACAAGCAGCTGATGTAACCCGTTCAATTCCAAACCCTCTGTGTTATCCTGAACTTTCCTAATGGCATATTCTAGAGCAAAGTTAAAAGTAGAGGTGACAATGCATCTCCCTGCTTATATTTCGATCTATAACCTCCGGAAATATTGGCGATATCGAGTGACGATGTGCGGTCGTGTAGTCCCCAGTGACTAACCTCGGAAGCAGTATCACCAAAATCGGAATCCCGGATACAAGCGGATTTTCGGAAAAAAAAATATCAATTTCTATTTCGCGAATTTTCTCGTCGCCATAACTCGGCCAAATTTTCAATGGAAAGAATGCTGATACATGGAATCAACAGAGTATCTCGAACTCTCTTTGTGGTGCAAAGGGCAATCCTTTTGCCTCCATTCATATGGATGGTAGAGAACGGCACACTTTTAAAACTGTTTTAGATTGATTCCCACAAACAAAAGGCATTTTACACAATAATTTGGTAGAGGAAACTATGCAAAATACGTAAATGAGGGTTAAGTATTTCAGTTTTTGAAATAATGAAATTGACATCATTGTCTAATCTACCAAAAAAAAAATGTATGTTTAGATTTTAGATGGAAATGAACATTGCTGGGATTTTTTTTTTAAATTGTTACTCCAAGATGCATTATGCAACATTTTTATGCACTGACTTTTTGTTTTAGGAGGCAATAGTACACGCTGCAGGCCTTAATGTTCTCTAATACGGATGATTGCCTTTATTATTATTTTAGTCGGTTATTTAACGACGCTGTATCAACTACGAGGTTATTTAGCGTCGATGAGTTTGGTGATAGCGAGATGGTATTTGGCGAGATGAGGCCGAGGATTCGCCATAGATTACCTGGCATTCACCTTACGGTTGGGGAAAACCTCGGAAAAAACCGAACCAGGTAATCAGCCCAAGCGGGGATCGAACCCGCGCCCGAGCGCAACTTCAGACCTTGACCGACTGAGCCACCCCGGTGGCCGACTGCCTTTACATAACTGCATAAAAATATGAGTTCTTATGTGTGAAAGGCAAGTGTTTTATGAATAGAATGTTAAGGTATTTTTATGTTAAGGAAATTAAAAATACATGTTAGTGTTGAAGTGCTAAAATCCGTATACTATGCTTATATCCATAGCCATCTGACGTATGGAATAATAGTTTGGGGTAACGATCCTAAAATAATAAAGTTATTGAAACTACAAAAGAGAGCAGTACGAATAATTTGTAATGTTGATAACCGTACACATTGTAAACCTTTACTTCGGAGACTTGAAATTTTAACTGTACCGTCTTTGCATATTTTAAGTTGTTTAATGTATGTACAAACAAATATTAATAATTTTACTACAAATAGCTCAGTGCATAGCTATTCTACAAGGCATAAAAATGATTTAAGAAAAGGACAATGTAACTACACTACTACTAATAGCTGCCTTGTAGAGATTTGTAAGAAGTTATATAATGTTTTACCCGGCAATGTTAGACATTTAAGCTTGAGGCTTTTTAAGAAAGAAATTAAAAACAAATTAATAGACTTGTCATTATATAATATTGGTGAATATTTTAACTCTATATAGTTGTATAACTTTTTAGGAGAATTGTCCATATGATATTTTATAATGTAATTATTTCATTGTATGTAACTTATGAACTTATTGCTTACTTGTAAATCATGACATTTTCCTATGCTGCATTGTACAGTCTTTGGAATGAAATGTTTAAAATAAAAATAAATAAATAAATAAATAAAAATAAATAATGATGGAAGGGAAACGCCTTGTCTATCACTTTCGAGTGTCGAGAACTGAATCCTCATTTGTGCAGCCAATAAAGAAATGACATTACTCCGCGATACAGGCTGCACAATTACATCAGTAAACAAATGAGCTTCGGGCTGCGACATCATCATGGCTGCCAGGGAACAGCTGTTGCGAGCTCTCCATTCACTCGTGGCATCGAGACGGAAGTTGCTTCACAACCGGTCACGTGTCCGCCACGTGCGCGCCAATTAAGGGATTCCCCCGTAAATTGCGATGATTCACCATCGAGCAGTACCCAGCTGGCACAACGTTAATTACCCAACACCCTCTATACACTTTAAGCACCGTATTTCTACTTATAGGTAGACTTACACCTCTAAACAATATCCTGCAGGCAAGTTTCTTTCAACTACTCCTATTTATATTTTACTATAGTTTAGGGTTGCCATACGTCCTCAGAAAGCGGGATTTTCCCGAATTTTAGCGCATGGAGAAGTGTCCCGCACGATTTTCAACAAATCGGCAAATGTCCTGAATTTTAAGATTGATTTAAGACTTTCACTGTAGGGTCTTTAGAAAGCATGCACGAATGAAATTTATTACATTTCCTCAATATCCCGAATTTAAAAGAAAACTTACAAATTAAACCAAACCCTTTAACTCTATTCAATATAGAATATAATCTAAATTTAACAGAAGAAATACTGAAATCAGAAGTAAACACTGAAGTAATGAAACAACCGTCTTTAGAAACAATTAATATTAGGTACCCTCCACAAAACTGGCTTCATTTATACACTGAAGGATCCTTGATCTCCAGAGAACAAGGTGCCGGTGCAGGTGTTACATGCTGTCTCTTCTCACTTTATAGATCTCTTGGGTATGGAACAACAAGTTTTGATGGTGAAATCATTGCAATAAGTGAAAGTCTCAGGAATCTTCTATGCCACATCAATAAATTTAGGAATGCAGTTATATTGTCAGACTCCAAATCAGCTATTCTATCAATAGTCTCTAAACACACACCTTCATCTCAAACAGCAGAAATAACTAAAATGCTCTCTCAATTAATATCATTCAATAAAAGAATTGTATTCCAATGGATACCATCCCACTGTGGAATCCTGGGAAACGAGAATGCGGATGCTTTAGCAAAGAAGGGCAGCACTGCTACTTACAGACCTGTTACTAAATCTACGTATTACTCTGTGAAAAGATTTATTAAATCTGCATACTTAGACTTCAACAAACAAAATTTGATAACACAATCCCAAGGAAAAAATGGAACTCTCTGCATCAAAATCCACAGTTAATTCCCGATTTACCACGAAAATCGTCTGTAGCTGCATTTAGATTGGCAACAGGCCATGATTGTTTGGCCAAACACCTGCATAGAATTGGAATATATCAGTCCCCTAACTGCCCATTGTGCAACTCAAACCAAGAAATGGATTCGGAACACCTCAAAATCTGTGCTTCAGTGGCTGACCATGACAATATCTTTGAAAAATATTGGAGTGCAAGAGGTCAAATGACTTTATTGTCAAACGCCTGACATTAGAAAACAACAAACAACAACATTTCCTCTCTTGGAAGGCACTTACTGAAGCATGGTTACAAAGTTGAGGACTCGATAGCTTTCAATCAATCACTATGTTTAATGAAGTTTGTGAAAGAAAAACGGAATGAACTTGACTGACAGTAATTCATGCAAAATCTAGCTACTGGAAAACTGCCCAGTTCTATTTCTGTTTACCTGCACATAATGCATGTGTGGAAAGAATGCACAATGGTCAGATGACAGGAATAGTCTAAAAATTGAATCCATTAGAGCAGCGTTTCTCAAACTATGGCCCGCGGACCACCTGCGGTCCTTAAAAAATGCAGAAGAAAAAATAAATTTCAAACGAATTGCGTATCACTCTATAGTTGAAAATCTCAGAGTTTGGAAATAACACATGACAATCGCCTTTCACTTTTTCTTTCAGTACTGACATATTATGAAATGTATTACCCTATCCATCTACTGACTTCCCACTCTACTCTCAACAACAAAAGAGGAATTTTAAGCGCTATGAATGTGCTATTTCTCTGCACATCTAATGCCGCACCTGTAACCCAGTCAGGGACCATCCAAATTCATAACAGAGGACCGAATCTTTTGATGTATTGATGACTTTCTTAATAGTTTTGCCGACACCCAGTCTGCACATTAAAATGGTCACGGACTGTACGTTGTACACCAAGAATACAACTCTGAGGTCACAATTTGAAACTTACTTTCCAAGTAAATATGACGAATTTTCATGGGTTCGTGATCACTTTCATTGCGATATTGAAACTAACAAACTTTCATTGAGTGAAGGAGAACAGTTAATTGAACTCTCGAATGACACCGGACTTAAAATGAAATTCCAAGCGGAAGGTATGGTTAATTTCTGGACCTCATCACAAGTGAAAAGAGAATACAATGAACTGTACAATGATGCTTTAGAGATTATAATTCAGTTTGCTTCTACGTATCTTTGTGAGAAAGAGTTTTCATCACTAACTCTAATAAAAACAAAGTAGGCTACCGAAATTGACTCGATGTATGTGACAATCTCCAACTTAAGCTTACCAGCATACGTCCAAATATAGAACAACTGTGCAAGAATCGGCAGGCTCATACATTTCATTGATATGAGTACCAACATTTATTTTTTTTTTAGTTAATAAGTTAAATATTATCCAAACTCAAATAGCCTTGAATTATTAAAGAAACCAAATGAATTTTCTTCTATTAACAGTAGCTTAATTAGTTAACACTAATATAAAATTGATTCAATTTAATTAATTTTAATTAATTCTATTTTAAAATATAAGTATACTGGTATTAAAACATGCTACAAAAATTATAAATTTACTTTCAAAGGGAATTAGTGTGAGGTGGTCCGCGGAACTGTTCCAACTTAAAAAAGTGATCCCCACTTCAAAAAAGTTTGAGAAACGCTGCATTACAGCAATTCTGATGGTTCAATAAAGACATGTCACGATTGCAATTTCATGAATATCTGATGTAAAACAACGTGTTGCTGAAGAAGATTTAACCTTCAGAAAAATATTACTGGTTTAAGATTAACGAACTGAATCATAAATTCAACTGTATAATATAAATGACACTCAGGAGGAAATTAAACGCAGAATAAATCTGGGAAATGTCTGTTATTATTCGGTTGAGAAGCTTCATCATCCAGTCTGCTGTCAAAAAATCTGAAAGTTAGAATTTATAAAACAGTTATATTACCGGTTGTTCTTTATGGTTGTGAAACTTGGACTCTCACTTTGAGACAGGAACAGAAATTAAGGGTGCAAATCTAGTCTTTCAGGTAAAGCTCCATGTAGAGCAGATTTTAATAATTTCAAGGGAAAAATTGTCCCGGGACCGGTTATCGATCCCGGGACCTCTGGTTCCTGGTAGTGGTCACTATCACACATCTGTGACACAGTGCACGAGGGTTGGTCACCAAAAGGACACTGAGAGGTTGAGCTTAAACTGAGAGCATTCAATCCGGCATCGAAACTGGAATCCGGTGTGGCTTAATGGATAAAGCGGCAGCACGTAGAGCTGAAAGCCCGGGATCGATACCCGGCCCCGGGACAATTTTTCCCTTGAAATTATTCAGAGATTAAGGGTGTTTGAGATTAAGGTTCTTAGGAAAATATTTGGGGCTAAGAGGGATGAAGTTACAGGAGAATGGAGAAAGTTACACAACGCAGAACTGCACGCATTGTATTCTTCACCTGGCATAATTAGGAACATTAAATCCAGACGTTTGACATGGGCAGGGCATGTAGCACGTATGGGCGAATCCAGAAATGCATATAGAGTGTTAGTTGGGAGGCCGGAGGAAAAAGACCTTTGGGGAGGCCGAGATGTAGGTGGGAAGATAATATTAAAATGGATTTGAGGGAGGTGGGATATGATGGTAGAGACTGGATTAATCTTGCTCAAGATAGGGACCGATGGCGGGCTTATGTGAGGGCGGCAATGAACCTCCGGGTTCCTTAAAAGCCAGTAAGTAAATATAATTGAGTGGTATTAATATGTTATTTGTTGCACTTTGTAAAGTTTTTGTGTATTTTTATGACCACACCAAAAAAAAAAATAAGTCGTAATTACAATTGGACGGTTGGAGTCCCGAATTCTTGATGGCAACCCTATCATGTTATTGTGATGTACCCAAGTACATATCATATTTCCGTGCGTAAATAATCACTTAGTGATTTAAGACGGCGCTCATTCCGTCGGATCCCGGCCACTTAGTCGTAATGAGTGCACCTCTGCACAGTGTGTTGGATACTGTGCCACTGTCACACATCTGTGACACAGTGCATGAGGTTTGGCCACTAAAGGGAAACTGAGAGGTGGAACTTAAACTGAGGGGATTCAATCCGGCATCGAAACTGGAATCCGGTGTGGCTTAGTGGAGCTGAAAACCCGAGTTCGAGTCCCGGTGCCGGACAGAATTTTTCTCCGCTCCACCCATCCTTCATCATAACCCTATTATAGTTACACCACTGATCCATTAGGCCTGCAGCTATACTGAATTCCAGAATTGATACTCTATTGGCAAGTCTATCGTGCTATCAAAAAGGAGTGCGTTATATGGCAGTAAACATTTTAATAGCCTCCCTATCGATATAAAAAAATCAAACTCAAAACATAAGATTATTTAGGGCCAAATTAAAGAAGTACCTAATTTCTCACGCCTTCTATTCTGTAGGTGAATTCATGACATTCATCGATGCTTCATGATACTGATACTAAAACTTGCCCCCCTAATAAAAGATGTAGGTCATCCCATATTATCTGCAGATGACACAAGTATAGTAATTACAGCCAATAACTCCAACACATTCCAATCTTCAACAGAGGAAATTCTCTTCAAAATATGTGACTGGTTCTCAGTCAATAAATTGGTATTAAATTGTAACAAAACTAACATAATTCAATTTAAATCCTGTCCAAATTCAACGTCGCAAATTTCTAGCGCAATAATTAAGAACTGATCCCTATTAGAAACAACAACAACCAAATTTCTTGGCTTAAAAATCGATAATGTGTTAAATTGGAAAAATCATATTAAAGAAATTACCCCAAACTAAATTCAGCTTGTTTTGCTATTAGATAACTTATATGCAAAAGATAGTAAATATCAATACCTTAAAAACAATATACTTTGCATACTTCCACTCGGTAATGAGTTCTGGAATAATATTCTGGGGGAAATTCCACAGAAAGTAACAATATATTTCTGTTACAAAAAGAGTAATTAGAATAATAGTAGGTGCCAAATCTAGGGAATCGTGTAGGACTATTTTAAAAAAACTACAAATAATGCCCATGGCTTGTCAGTATATCTTTTCATTAATAATCTTCCTCGTATGTAATCGTGAAAACTTTGTAACTAATTCAACAGTTCATAGTATAAATACACGTCAAAAAATGACTTTCATACTCCATCGGCAAGTCTATCGTGCTATCAAAAGGAGTGCGTTATATGGCAGTAAACATTTTTAATGGCCTCCTATCGATATAAAAATGAAACTCAAAACATAAGATTATTTAGGGCCAAATTAAAGAAGTACCTAATTTCTCACGCCTTCTATTCTGTAGGTGAATTCATGACATTCATCGATGCTTCATGATACTGATACTAAAACTTTGTGTTGTACTAGTAGACTATATTGTAAACCTCTTCTGTATATTTCATCTAGACTGTGACTATAAATTTAGACTTTATAGTAGTATTATGTTTTTTCACTTGATCCATATTCTAGCTGTGAAGCAATGTACTGTTGTGCGCAAGGATTATGGCAAGCATCATAACTCTGGTTATGACTAGACTTCGTTGAATTGCCACACGCAGCATGCAATCAGGTTGCCGATGTACGGTAGTATAGTATAGTACGGTATAGACCTCCCGGTCTCGTAGTATAAGCAGTTCATGTTAAGAAATGTGACCGGTCCAAATAGATAGAGCAGCTACAGCTAATGTGTGCCTATGTAAGCACTTGTTTTTGCATTACTGTGGCTGGAATAGTCAAAGCTTAACATTTGTTCAGTGCAGACAAGAATTCAATCAAACATACTACAATGAGAGTGTTGCTGTTCCAAACAATTGCCCCTGGAATATCCTTACCCCCGCAGCCAGTCTTGACCCGTTGGAAAACGCGGTTGGATGCTGTTAATTATTATGCAAAATATTACGGCAAAATAATGGAGGTAATTGATGCATTGGATAGCACAGACAGTTCCGCTGTTGTAGCTTAAAATCATTGCCTTCTGAACAGCTATTGGAAGATATTCTGTTCATTGATTCTAATTTTAAAATCGTGTCCAAAAGTATCACCTTGTTAGAATCGTCTAATCTACAACTCTCAGAAGCCCTTAATATAGTATATAAAGTATCACAAACCGTTATCCAAAATAACAATTCACTAATGTCAGAAAAAGTGAAATGTAAGTTTAGAAACATTATTGCTTAAAATTCTGCCTATTCACAACTTCGTATTATAAATGATGTACCATCAGGTCACGACAAGACGTCTGAAGTTGGTGTACTAAAAAGTAGTGACTTTCCGTTCTTCAAATATGTACGTATTACATCGTGTAATGTCGAACGTACATTTCCCCAATATAAAAACTGTTTAAGTGACCATCGGAGGAGGTTACTTTGCAGTCGCTCAAAATGTATGTAACTCTTCACTGCACATATTCAAGGACGATGTGAGTATATTACATTAAATTTTAAGAGTTAATATATCTCACTACAAAATAATTGTGTATTTACATGTTTAGACATTTCCTACTTCAATGGTCATTCATTATATTTATTGAATGCAGGATACAGGTTTATTATAACCGCAGTATACTGCTCAGTGTTTACATCAGAGACATACTCCATCCGTTGCACGTCCCCTTCTCATACAGTCTATACCGCGTGCGCAATAAACCTTGCGATTCTCGTGGCAATTCCACGAAGTCTAATTATGACCATAAGCAATATATTTTCACTTTATTTGAAAGGAATTAAATCGTACTTATCAAAACATTCAGATCAAACTGTGAAGACATGCTTACAACACACGACAGAGCTTAAAGATTACAGCCGAACATTTTAGGGAAGTCAGCAGAAGTCGAAGTCCAGTCCTCGAACAAGACAGGAAGTGTGCACGCTTGCATTTTAGCGCAAAGCCATTCTTACGCAGTAGCTGACATATAAAGAAAATCACAGATTGTGCACTAATCACTGACAATCCGCATCACTCACGAGACTTCTAATTGGTGATCATTTTGAATTCCGATTTTCTATTGGTTCAATCAAAACGAAGACGATTCAGACCTTGAATATTGTGAGCGTTCCTTAAGTCTGTATTGTTCCAAGTGACAACAGGAAACCCCGATTTCTAAATAATGGTTGAGAACCGATAACGTGGTGTTCAGCCAGTGCAATATCGTCTTTTTAGAAGATTCGCGGGCAAAATAGCGTCAGTCTGTTAAATCACAAAGGCGCGATTCGAGAACTTATAAAATGAACACGGAGCGTCCAAAGCGCGGTCATTAGTCACTGGTCAAGACAGCGGTCGTAACTTCCCGACGCACAGCGGTCTAAAATCCATAATTAGGAGGACAAATGGAGAAAAATGACATGTAAAAAAATGAAATTAAACCCTTAAATTATTTTTCCTATATAACTGAGTAACACTGAATTGATAATCTTAATCAGCGGAGGTGGCTGCATAGCGAGATAAGAGGCCGGTAACATGTCACATTTCGCCACCCAGTATTCTTACTCAGCAAGCGCCGCGAGTCTGCCGTTTTCCTTGTGCTGTAACTCTGTTGTAAGTGGTCGATTCCATTCATATTTGGTACCAACATGTCAAGTAGTTCTTTAGGTTTGTAACACTGTTTGTTTGTGTTGCATTTAATGTTGTTATAGTATGTCAAATTAGCATGAATGGACACGGGACAAAATATAAATATAACCATTGAGTGCAGACTTTGCTAAGGTAGAGAAAAAAAAAAACCCCTTTGGTTCGTCCAAAAATGATTTTTTTTCACTTCCTCCACTATTTACCTCTATTTTAAATCTAGTCTTAAGGTGCGCAGATTTGCGGAAGTAATAATTCATGAGCACTATTCTTTCGAGGTGCAGTAGTGCAATTTTTCTCGGTTGCAGTTATTTCAATATCTGTGAACCGAATCTGCTTCCGCAGTATAATTCAGGGAATTCAAGATGACGGCTTGTTAATTATGTACCAAATAAGCTTTCCGAGTGTCCAAAAGGTGCAATAGTACCTAAAATGTTACATTTCCCCCCCCCACATAAGATTTTGTCTAAATGCATCCCCCTGTAAGGGGCACTTCTGCTCATACCAACGTAAACAGAGTTTGTACACAAAACAAATGTACTAAGTGTAACTACTGTATAAAATTTCATAAAAATCTGTTAGATAGGACAAAAGTTACTAATTTTGTCTAATTGCGCCCCCCTATAAGGGGTAGTTACACATAGACCAACGTAATGAGAGCTTGTATACAACACATACATGTTACCTGTAACTACTTTGTAAAATTTCATAAAAATCTGTTAGGTAGCTGAAAAGTTATTAATATGTCCCACTAAATTTGCATTTTAGACCACTGTGCGACGTCCAGAAGAAAGGAAGAAAATGACATCTCAGAATAGCACCAGGGTTCGCCCTACAGAAACTTTAAGGCCCGATTGTATAAACCATTTAATCTTAGATCAGAGGTTAAATTGATCCTTGTTTCAGCTGAACTTGGAATTTTGTGTTGTATAAAGTCTAATCTGAGATTAATTTGTCTCAAACTAAAGTCAACTTTGACTGAAGAAATTTCTCCGATTAAGTTAGATGATCCAAGTTCAGTTATTTCTTTTCTGTTTGAAATACACGAGTGACAGATTGTGCAAATAAAATATCCATTATTATTAATATTAATAGATATGATAGGTACATTTATATATATTTCTTTCAATTTCTTGCCTTAATACACAAACAATCTTATATTTTATAAGGCTCTATCGTGTTCAGCAGTATCAAATAACATAACCTATAATTATATTATGTTTATAACAACCATTAATTATTAACGGATATGATAGGTACATTCATAAATTTTCAATTAACTGTATTACTAAACGAAAATTGTCGTTTTATAAAGCTTTATTATGTTTAGCAGTATCAAACACCATAACATGATAACTCGGAGAACAGTAACCTTCTTCTTATTGTCCGCCATTATTTACATTGCACAAAAACCAGTGTCTCCAACAGAGTGTACGGAAAGTCGCCAAAAAGTAGTTGTAAAGTCGCTAGATTTCTCATTATCGACAAAGAAAGATTAAATTTTGTCACTATGGGGTGCTAAAAGGTCGCTAAATTCCTATTTAAGCAATATAAAAGTTAAAAGAAATTGTTGTTGAAAAAGAGTTAAAGTCGCTAGACTGGCAACACTGAACAAACCTGTCCGCGCATCACGTTTTTCACCTGTTTATGCGATGTTGCCAAATCCTTTTCACGTGAACTTAGATTGTATTTGAACCAAGGTAATTTGATCGCAGGAAAGTTTTATACAATAGAAGAAGTGTCTGAACTCGGTTCACTTTTCGATCTTCGATCAAAGTTGATCTTTAGTCAGGGAGTTTTATACAATTGGGCCTAAGTCAAATTAAATGTTCAATTCTTATACTTTACAATTAGCAGCCATTTTGATACTTCACGAATAATCTTTGAATTTCAATACTGTATATTTAACTGTTCTAATTTTATATTTCGTTAATAAACTTAGTCCACACCTGTGGAGTAACGGTTAGCGCGTCTGGCCGCGAAACCAGATGGCCCGGGTTCGATTCCCGGTCGGGGCAAGTTATCAGGTTGAGGTTTTTTCTGGTGTTTTCCCTCAACCCAATATGAGCAAATGCTGGGTAACTTTCGGTGTTGGACCCCGGACTCATTTCACCGGCATTATCACCTTCATCTCATTCAGACGCTAAATAACCTAAGCTGTTGTTTAATCGTAAAATAACCTATTAGAAAAAAAATTAATAAACTTAGTAATAGTGAATTTTTTAACTTGTGATCCAGCTTCTTGCAGGCCTCGTTCAAATTGCTGTAGTTGTTCAACAGGAACATGTACACGTCAGAGGGACATGACTATACCCTAGAGCAGGTCTGCACAAGGTTTGCGCTCTCCGAGCCGGCTCACAGCTCATGAGCGGAATGCAGATATTAGCTGCGCTCTGCATAAGGGTGGACTGGAAGAAGGGGTGATCTCGTACAAAATATACACAAAAGGAAATACAGTACTAGTAAGAGTGTTTATGAAATGAATTCCCGTTCAGTGTTTGCAAAACTATCTTGCACTATTATTAATTAATAAAGAAATATTCATTTTACAGAAGTAATAGAAATTCTATAGCTACTTAAATGTAGAATATCATTTTGTTATATTTTTATTTATCAGTACATCAAAACGAGGTTTTATGCTGTTGGCAGCTGAAAGGAACAGTAGCCTACTGATCGTAATGAAACATCAGTTACAGATGTTCGATGTCTGCCTTTATTAAAGTTGATTATAGAAAACAGTTGCTCACAAATATAAATGTTGAGCCAAACATAGCAATCATTTTCACAGCCAGCCTGTGTAGTCGTGGATATTATTGCTAATGTTTAGTCTTGTAAAACTCAACCAGGCTAGTAGTATTATCCAAACGATCTTTAGCCCTTAGGTCACATTGAAGATCAATAAGTTCGAGCTGTAAATCGTTAAATGTTAAATGTTATGTTCCGTCTTTTAGATTCCTCCATACTGTACTGTAGCAGTAGGTAAGCAACGTGAAACAGTTACTAAGAATAGGCCTACACACTGCACTCCACTAGATAACTGAGTGGTCATTTCCCTCTCCTCTACCTATAGCAAGTCTATGTCATTCTGACGTATCTTCCTTTCCGTTTCGGCGAGTGGTAAACACAGCTCTCCCGCTCCAAAGGAGCGCTGTTTGTGCAGGCCTGCCCTAGAGTGAATGTTGCAACCACCGTTCACCTCTCACAGCACTGCAGTGACTGTCGGCAGAGTAATCACAGACAGCGCACGAACAGGCTTCCTGAGCGCCATCTTTTCTCTGACACATGAATCACTAACACTAAAACCCCTCAGTATGCACATATTAAGCCCCAGTGCCGATGAACACAGTCCTTGTGAGTGTTGCAATTTTTTTTCTGACAGTGTATTACACAAAATGCTAAAACTTCCACAGAAGGGTGAATGTTTTTGTTCATGTGCATGATAATTAATTCTGTGCATCCATTTTGCTCAATTCCTTAAACTACATTGCTCAGAAATTATTAAATTGAGATACCGGTACTGTATGTACTAAATTACTTAGAATTTTATAAACCGCATGAAGTCATATTTTTTAAAATAAAAAGCAATAACATCACTGAACTATAAATGACCAGTTTTATTTAACATACAATACTAGATTCAAATAAAAAAAAAACAGACTTGAAAGTAAAAATTTGAGAAAGTTTTAGGATTTTTTCAGAATCATACCTTTTTTTCCCCTCCCCCCCCCCCCAGATTTCAAAAATAATTCCTGAAATATGCAAACAAATGAGACCAAATTTTTCCTAGTCGTTTTACATATAGAACAGAAGAGCAAATTAATTTTCACATTTTTTAGCTTCCATATTTCCTATTTCGATAGTAAGTTAACATGGAGCAACCATTTGAAGTACATTTCTGAAAAAGCTCGTAAAAGATTCTCCCTTCTAAAAAGACTAGCAGGAAAGAAATGGGGATGCTCTAGGAATACTTTGAACACTACATACAAAATGTTTATACAGCCAGTGCTGACATACTGCGGAGAAATTTTAATTACTTCAACTTTCATAAACGAAATAGAATATGTTCAAAACCAAGCTCTCAGACTCATTACTGGTGGAATCGAAACAACTCCAATAGATTCTATGAGATTCCTCACTAATATTAACAGCATCAAAATGACAATAGAAGAAAAAGCACTGATTCAATATGAAAAACTTATCAGATTACCAGGAAACAATTGGCATTCATACAGTCCTCTCTGTAGATTGTAAACTCAAAAAAGTTTCATATCCATTGTTCAAGAATTAAAACAGAAAATCAGCATCCCGAATTTAAAAGAAAACTTACAAATTAAACCAAACCCTTTAACTCTATTGAATATAGAACATACTGCAAATTTAACAGAAGAAATACTGAAATCAGAAGTAAACACTGAAATAATGAAACAATTGTCCTTAGAGACAATTAATATTAGGTACCCTCCACAAAACTGGCTTCATTCATACACCGACGGATCCTTGATCTCCAGAGAACAAGGTGCAGGTGCAGGTGTTACGTGCTGTCTCTTCTCACTTTATAGATCTCTTGGATATGGAACAAGTTTTGATGGAGAAATCATTGCAATAAATGAATGTCTCAGGAATCTTCTATGCCACATCAATAAATTTAAGAATGCAGTAATATTGTCAGACTCCAAAGCAGCTATTCTATCAATCGTCTCTAAACACACACCTTCATCTCAAACAGCAGAAATAACTAAAATGCTCTCTCAATTAATATCACTCAATAAAAGAATTGTATTCCAATGGATACCATCCCATTGTGGAATTCTGGGAAACGAGAATGCGGATGCTTTAGCAAAGAAGGGCAGCACTGCTACTTACAGACCTGTTACTAAATCTACGTATTACTCTGTGAAGAGATTTATTAAATCTACATACTTAGACTTCAACAAACAAAATTTGATAACACAATCTCAAGGGAAAAATGGAACTCTCTGCATCATAATCCACAGTTAATTCCCGATTTACCACGCAAATCGTCTGTAGCTGCATTTAAATTGGCAACAGGCCATGATTGTTTGGCCAAACACCTGCATAGAATTGGAATATATCAGTCCCCTAACTGCCCATTGTGCAACTCAAACCAAGAAATGGATTCGGAACACGCTCAAAATCTGTGCTTCAGTGGCTGGCCATGACAATATCTTTGAAAAATATTGGACTGCAAGAGGTCAAATGACTTTATTGGTCAAACGCCTGGCATTAGAAAACAACAACATATTTCCTAAAATTCAATTTTCACCTGCCTTCCCTCTTAAATTTCCTACACCATCACTCCTAAAGTTTTCACAGTATACTCAGCTCATTCTTCGTTGAATTTCCGCTGCACTATTCCCTCCTGACTGAAGAAACCGAGAGAATCAATTGTAGCAGCCATGTTTACGTGCCTGCAACTAAGCTCAAAACGGCGTAATGACGTTGGAAGTGGCAGAGGTTATAGCGGAGGAGATGCGCAGTCGCCCTCCGAGCATCCCCACCTCCTACCACTCGATTGGCTGTTTGTCAGCACGATCAGAGGTTAAATAAAACAGCCCTCGTATTTTCTAATGCAGCCTTAATGGTTAGGATTTCTCCGTCGAAATTGTGAGCATTCTGTCCTAATGGAGTGTACTGAGAGAAGCCTTCAATAAATATTCCAAAACCAGCTTCTTCATTTTGAAATGAACAATCTATGTAGATTCTGTACATTGTTTCTAATGGATAGTGTTTCTTTAGGGTACTTAGGGCTGTATTCATAAACGAGACTTTGGCTGAAGACTTCCCAAAGTCGACTTTCATAGTAAAGATTTACTTTGTTAAAAGTCCTATTCATAGACACTACGTCTGAGAATTTGACTTTCACTTCGGTAAGTCGAGATTTGACGATCTTTTATGAATGTTGGCAATCACAATCATGGCCTTCTAAACGAATTAAATTAATGAATAGCTGAAGTACAGTAGGCATTGCCACAATAAAAGCCATCTTTTCAGTCTCAAATCAGTGAAACAATTGAACATCGGCAGACGTTAAGCGATTGTTGCAGCATTATATAATATTATTTCAATGTAAAATAATTGTGAAGACGTGAAAGATAAGAAGATGCCACCAATGACAGATTATGAAAGAGACATGCTACTAGAACTGGTGAAGACGTATAAAGAATACAATTAAATATACAAAATCAATAGTAAACTATTAATACTTATACCCATAGAGCAATATCGAAGTGGAACAAGAGTATTATTAATGGAACAGGTAATCCTTTTTTATTATTCTATTATTCATCAGTGCATGTTGAATCGTGGATATTATTTAATACGGTCCATTTTTCAAATCTGTATCTTGATTTGAATGCATTATCTCTATAAAATTGAATACAGTTTTGCACATGTCTAATAATACGCCGAGAAACATGAGGCGCTTCAATAATTTCCTGGATGTTAACAATCTTCTCGGCAAATATAACAATTTCCCAAATATCAGCCATTTTTCATATGTCCACGAACGAAAGTCAAAGTCAAAGTCTAGATTTTCGGCGACTTCGAAGTAAAGTCACGATCGAAGTTTACTTTCGTCAAAGTGTCGACTGTGAATAGGAAAATGGCGACTTTGTAATTTCCAAAGTCAACTTTGGTCCAAAGTATTGTCTATGAATACGACCCTTAATGCTGTCAATCTTAGTACCGGTACTTCAGGTACATTACCATTTTTGGAGACTTTTTTCTAATCATGTCTAATTTGTATTAATATCTGTGTATTCCAGTGGGTCAATTTGCATCATGATAGGACTGGTGTTTATCTTTAAGATTCTGTCCAGTTTTTTTTTTTTAATAGTCTTTGAAAGTTATTTGTGTTTTCAATCGTGTTCTACCATGCGCATGGAACCATTTATTTCAGTACTGACTGCTTCTCAGTTTTTGTCCCAATGTTGCTCTCATTCTATTGCTAATGTTTGCATGGCAACGATGGGTGTAGTTTTAACAGCTCCTGTCTTAGCTTGCAGTGCATATACATCCAGTAATCCCTTTTTTTACCCTATGCTCGTAGTGCACGTTACAACATACTCTTGTTGGATAATAGCCTATAACAATTTTACAATTTGAATGGATGCCATCCGCCTGTCTGATGTACGTCGAAAGAGCCTTCAGAAGTTGCGATTTGATTTGTTAAGACACGTACAGCAAGTCGCACAGTGAGAAGTGGCCCTAAGGATGTAAGTATAGCAGTTACAAATGATCTGCCCCCCGATGAAGGGAACGACACACTGCACTAATGAGAACCCAAAATCATCCTGTCGCCTCCAGTGGCCTAAGAATAAAGAGCTCTACTCTAGATCCAAAGGTTGTATGTTTAAACCCGGTTGGGACTGATGGATTTCTCAAAACTCAAAAACCTGGAGCACAAGTCCTCCAGGAGGAACTTTAAGCTGTGTGTCCCGTATCGGAGTTTTCCAACACATTAAACACCTCCAAGCCTAAACTACAGCCTCTGAACCAAATTTCTCCTCTCTCGCGTCTTAAAATAATACCTTAATTGCATACTAGGTGGCTTTTCAGCTTACCATTTGTCCCTCTGCTCCTATCGACAAGTAAGTATAACTGAATTCCTTGTAGCTAGAGAAACCGCCATCAGGGAGAGGAACAGTGTGTTTAAGAATAAGGCGCTTATGAAAATATGTTGTTTTCTAATGCCAGGCGTTTGACAATAAAGTCATTTGACCTCTTGCACTCCAATATTTTTCGAAGATATTATCATGACTAGCCACTGAAGCACAGATTTTGAGGTGTTCCGAATCCATTTCTTGGTTAGATTTATTAAATCTACATACTTAGACTTCAACAAACAAAATTTGATAACTCAATTCCAAGGGAAAAAATGGAACTCTCTGCATCAAAATCCACAGTTAATTCCCGATTTACCACGAAAATCGTCTGTAGCTGCATTTAGATTGGCAACAGGCCATGATTGTTTGGCCAAACACCTGCATAGAATTGGAATATATCAGTCCCCTAACTGCCCATTGTGCTTATGAAAATATTTGAGGCTAAGAGGGATGAAGTTACAGCAAATGCAGACAGTTACACACAACGCAGAACTGCACGCATTGTATTCTTCACCTGACATAATTAGGAACATTAAATCCAGACGTTTGAGATGGGCAGCGCATGTAGCACGTATGGGCGAATCCAGAAATACATATGATGTGTTGGTTGGGAGGCAGGAAGGAAAGAGACTTTCAGGGAGGCCGAGACGTAGAAGGGAGGATAATATTAAAATGGATTTGAGGGAGGTGGGATATGATGGTAGGGACTGGATTAATCTTTGCTCAGGATAGGGACCAATGGCGGGCTCATGTGAGGATCGCAATGAACCTCTGGGTTTCTTAAAAGTCATAAGTAAGTAACATAAAGATTATATTGCTAATATTCAAGTATGAAATTTGCTATTTTTAATGATTTCTAAAGCTATTGGAGTTCACAATTATATAAGCAGCAGACTGACTTTCACAAAAGTGAAGAGAATCAATCGACTTTCTCTCCTCTCTAACAGAACTTTCCACATTGACGTCTATGACAATACAATTAGGTTCACTTTAGACATGTAACTGAGTACTGGAATTTCTTGGTATCTTGTGAGCTCTAACTTTGTGCCTCGTACACTCTCCGCTTCTGAAAAAAGATTTATTACATACTTCGCACGTATACGGCTTTTCCCCAGTGTGAATACGATAATGTTCTTTCAAATTACCATTAGCTGAAAACTTCTTTAAGCACACATCACAAGTGAACGGTTTTTCTCCAGTGTGGCAACGACTATGTCTGATGAGATCAGCTCTTCTTGGGAACACTTTCATACAAATTTCGCACTTTATGGGGTTGTCTCCCATATGAATTCTACTGTGACAATTCAAGTCTCCTTTTCGTCTAAAATTTTTAAAACAAACCTTGCACTTGAACGGTTTCTCTCCGGTGTGAATCCGATAATGTTGTTTCAAGTAGCCTCTCCCAGAGAACTTGTTCTTGCATATAACACATTCGTACGGTTTCTCTCCAGTGTGAGTTCGTTTATGTCCGACGAGGTTGGAATGCTGGGAGAAAACTTTATCACACAGGTTACACTTGTAAGGCTTTTCCCCCGTGTGGATGCGGTAGTGTTGCTTCAGGTTTCCCTTCTGTGCGAACTTGAGATGACACTTATCACAGCTGAAGGACTTCTCGCCGGTGTGCGTCTTCATGTGCTGCTTCCGGTTGTGGTGGCTCGAGAACTGCTTGCTGCACACCTCACAGCGGTAGCACCTCCCACTCCTGAACGGCGGCTGATGTGCTCTGTGGCAGACATAGCAGTCTAGTATATACAGTCACGAAGCTCAATACGTAGTAAAAATGCATCCATAGATAGTTGCTACCCACTAGGATCGCTGCTATCGCCTCATTACAGACAATGTGAAATACTACGTTCACAGTCACTAACACACCCTGCTTGATTATGTTAGGCCCGTAACACACTTGCAGAGTTTTCGCCAGCGAGAAATGTGTTGCGAGAAAGAGGCGAAGAGCCTTCCTCCACACACTTGGCGAGTTCTCGCTATCACAGATCACACCTCGCTATGATCAGCTATGCACTGCCTTCATGCAGAAAGCATTTTTCTGATTATAGTAATCACTCGTTGGGGGAAATATTATAGGTTATGTATTTACGTATATTGTCGTACTTAAATATATAACCTGTAAGTGTATTGTCGTACTTTACAAATTACGTACGAACGCTATGTTGAATCTGAGTATTCAGATGATGAGGAAATGGAGTTACATGAACATATTTCGTTAATGAAAAGAAAAAGTAGGCCTAAAATTAAAGCCAGAAATATCTGAAAATGACATTGTATCTTACGAAAATAAGGGCGAGTTTTGGACACTGGTTTCGATTTGAATGATGATACGTTTAGGCAGTATTTCAGGTTGAATGGACCACAGTTTTTGCCATTCATGATATGATAGAGGATTCTTTGCTATGTTCTGATTAAAATTATGTAAACTGTTAAGACATATATGTAGATACATTATTTCAAATGTTTAATCAATACTATTAAACCTCATCACAATAAAATATAGCCCTATTTATTTTCAGGTAATCTGATATTTGTCTCCAGATTTCTTCTTTAAGTTTCGTGTTTTTATAGTTTTATCCGTGTATCATATAAATAGGCCTACGGGTGACATCGTACAAGTTCGATAAGTTTCTGACTGCAATTATCAGCCATCTTTCCTCATTTTCAAATAAAAACAATAGGCCTACAATTCATCGTCACCTGTGATATCGTTTTCTACATTCAATCGTCATAGAGAGTATAAATGTCAAACATCTTTGATAAATGTGTCAAGAAAATTCGCTGAGTTACCGATTCCAGCGAGAAACTCGCGCGAGGTTTTTGCCTCGAACGAGAATCTCTTCCAGTGTGTGGACGTCCATTTGAATGCATGTTATCAATTTTTTAATTTTCTCGCAACACATTTCTCGCTGGCGAAAACTCTGCAAGTGTGTTATGGGCCTTAAGCTATGGCGATCATCGCTGAGTGAACGCCGCTCGATTAGCTCTACATGTAAATAAATGGAACTGGTTTCTTTACATTCAGCACAGACAGCAGCGATCTATATTCGTTGGCTTCAGATTGATAACGATGATCGTCGTTCATTTAGGAAACAATTGAATGACAATATCACAAACATGGCTGCAAAACATCGTGTATTTAGCAATTTCTCACAAATAAATGATGAAGCTTTAATTAACCATGTTTGCAATCATCCTTCCCTGTACGATAAAAGTTAAAAAATACAGAGATACCCATAAAAGGAAATGTTATGGAAGTAAGTTGGTGAAATTACATATATATATATAGTGTAAAAGGAATAGACTACCTTCCGCGAAATTCCAATATTTAATAACAATGATTACCGGTAATGGAAACTATTACTTAAGATTATTTTAAAACCTTAATTAACTGTGTTTTAGAATAGTTAGAGGACCAAAGCTTGAGTATTGTAACCACTATAATTTAGAACGAACGCTATAATTAATTTTGACACGGATAGCTCGATCGGAAAGTAATTTAAATACACGGTAGTCCACGTCTGTGTTTAAACAGAACAATGTATACCATTTAGCTCTTCCTCCTTTAATACTTGTCCCCAACCTCAAATGCTAAATGATTCAGCAGAATTGTTAGTCAGTGACATCTAAGACCGTGTCTCAAAGCTAGATTTTCAGCTGAAGTGAACTAGATTGTTGACTAAATAGCCGGATGTGACGTCAGAAGTTATGATCCAAAGCTACATAGTGCATAGCAATCAAGTCCGTAGTAGCTAGTAAACGAAAAAGCTTGCTGCTTATTTATTTATTTTATTTATTTAATTTATTTATTTTATTTTATTTATTTTATTCATTTTATTTAATTTTATTCAATTATTTTATTTATTTACCTATATATTTTATTTATTTAATTTAATTTATTTCATTTATTTTATTTTATTAATTTAATTTAATTTATTTGACTGATTTATATTATTTATTTAATTACTTCATTTATTTTATTTTATTTATTTATTTATTTTATTTTATTTTACTTATTATTTTATTTATTTATTTTACTTATTCATTTAATTTATTTTACTTATTGATTGATTTACTTTATTTAATTTATTTTATTTATTTAATTTATTTATTTTATATTATTTAATTTAATTTATTTCATTTATTTTATTTTATTAATTTAATTTAATTTATTTGACTGATTTATATTATTTATTTAATTACTTCATTTATTTTATTTTATTTATTTATTTATTTTATTTTATTTTACTTATTATTTTATTTATTTATTTTACTTATTCATTTAATTTATTTTACTTATTGATTGATTTACTTTATTTAATTTATTTTATTTATTTAATTTATTTATTGATTTAATTTAATTTAATCTATTTAATTTATTTTATTTTGTTTATTTATTTTATTTTATTTATATATTCATTTTAAATTATTTTCTTTAATTTATTTTACTTAATTTATTTAATTTAATTTAATTTATTTTATTTTATTTATTTTACTTAATTTAATTTATTTTATTTTATTTATTTTACTTAATTTATTTAGTTTAATTTTTTTTTTCTTTATTTTATTTAATTTATTTTACTTAATTTATTTAATTTATTTAATTAATGCTGCCTTGTTCACTAAACAAACATGGATACCTCATCAGCAATTGGGGATATTAAATCTCAAAATGCTTTGGAAGTGAAATAATGTAAACATAATGTGGAATAACACGTTAACTTTGAACACTGGCATTGTTAGTACCTTCTGTACAGTGTTTTAAACATCATCGTAATATATGAAGCCCTTATCTTTTCCACATAATTCGTAATGAAACTGCATTAGGACACTGCCTTCTTAATTCAGTGCTGCACCGTGATGAAGAAGGCCATGTTTCAAGCATACATTTGCAAAGCTCCCTAGTGTGTAGTTTACAAGTCAGCTAGTTGCTAGTCACTAGTGTGTAGCATGGACTTGAGCTTTGAGACACAGCCTAATTTTCTGATGGCATAGGCCCTAATGCTTTCGACAGGAAAGACTATGTTCACTGTAAAGAAAACACCCCAGCCGACGTTTGCTCAGTGATGATCGCCAACGTTGTATGCCTCTGGGCAATAATCGCCATGGTGGAACCATAGTAGCTTAAGGTCAGGAAAGACAAAACAGACAGATTACTGTTTTTTTGTAGGTTATTTTACGACGCTTTACCAACATCTTAGGTTATTTAGCTTCTGAATGAGATGAAGGTGATAATGCTGGTGAAATGAGTCCAGGGTCCAGCACCGAAAGTTACCCGGCATTTGTTCATATGGGGTTGAAAGAAAATCCCGGAAAAAACCTCAACCAGATAACTTGCCCCGACAGGGAATCGAACCCGGGCCACCTCGTTTCGCGGCCAGGCGGGCTGACCATTACTCCACAGGTGTGGACATTTGTATACATCTGAAGTGTGATTAGTGTAATATGTAACTAGTCAGTGATATATGCCACTCAACCCCATTATCTCCTGGCTTAGTTGCCTCATAGGTGAAACATCATTGGTGTCACTTATGAGGTTCAGACCTGTCTTCGAACAGTTTACTAAAACAACGACAACGATTAAAGTAGGTATTGAGTTTTGGTCCAACCAATCAGAACTGATCAGCCATGTCTCAACTCTTCAGTTTGCACGGATGTTAGCTGTTACCAGTGCCTCCAACATGTTTGTCCTAAATTGTAACAATTGCCTACAATACAGTAAAATAATCTGTGGTGCTACAGCCCTTGTAGGGCCCAGACCAACCAGCTGACTGTTGGCCTCACGTTCACATGCCAAAGCAGAGGTGGACGATCATCAAACCAGAATGGAGATATCGTGTGGTTAGCATTAGAGATGGGATAAACTGTTCTTTTTAAGAAACAGTTTCGACTGTAACTGTTTCATGAAGTTGTTCCAAAATAACAGTTTCAAAGAAACAGTTTCATAAGAATATTATGTTTACAACATCAGTGCCAACTGTTTCGCCTCTCATCTGCTTCAGAGACATGTTTGAAATCCCCTTTAAATCAGCTGTTCAATGTATTATAACGACGAAAGTCACTTTTCGTAGGTTACTGCTAAAGAGTACAGTAAATAACTACAATTAAAAATGAATCGATTTTAGTAAAAATAACGCATATAACCCTAGGAGTGTTTAATAACGGTAAGACATTAGGCGATAATATTTTTTGCGGTATATTAATAATTAACACTACGCTTGGGCACCATGAACACATTCTCCATCAATGGGCGGCTAATAATAATTAATATCAGATTTATTAGAGAATTTGATTGGTACAATTAAATTGAGTGGTCCTACATAGGCTACTGTTGCACGAAGGCCGTGTGGAACCGATATTATATCTACTTTCGATTGGAGATCGATGACAGTGCTACATGTGGTCTTTGCAAACGGCAAAGAACAGGGAAGCTGTTTAGAAATTGAACTGTTTATCTCTTGGAACCGTGTGGATTGTGTGGAATGTTGAAGTGATAACTGGAGCAGTGTAACCTGTTCCAGCTTTTTTTACCCATCTCTAGTTAGCACAATGATCCCCCCAGCTGCTATAGCTGGCTTTCGAAACCGGATTTCGCTACTTATCATAGCTCCTTAAGTGCATCACGATGCTGGGTGGGCACCGGTCCCATACACTGGCCAAAATTTCATGAGAAAATTTCCTCTTCATCTTGCGATGTTGGATGACGTATATACGTCCGTTGATGTGACATATTAATGAATTTAAATACTTTATAGTCGCAATCATGCCATGGTATGAAAGAAAAATTTCACAACCTCGAGCAGGATTCGAACCTGCGACTTCCTGTACTCCGGCCAGGCACTCTGAGCTATCGAGTTCGTCTCACACTAAAGGCCCGGAATTATCCTTTCATACTGGCGACTCTGTTATAGAGTACTGTCCATAGCGGCTGATCTAGTCAGCACTGCTTATGGGTGGGAAGAAACATTACAAATGTAATCTTCATCTCTATAACAGAGTCGCCAGTATGAAAGGATGATTCCGGGCCTTTAGCGTGAGACGAACTCGATAGCTCAGAGCGCCTGACCGGAGTACAGGAAGTCGCAGGTTCGAATCCCGCTCGAGGTTGTGAAATTTTTCTTTCATACCATGGCATGATTGTGACTATAAAGTATTTAAATTCATGAAAATTTCTTCCCTTATGAGGACTCGGACCAGCGCGCATTCCGTAACGTGAGTCCTAGGCAAGATGCCTTAGACCACGACACCAGAGTGAGGGACCCTACAATACAGTAGCATAACGGAAATATTAATTCAAAACCCCTTCAACAGTCGGCCTTCAGCTGCAATATAAAGATCCTCAATGACGCGTCTAATGTGAATCTGTGACGTGATATTCAATTACGAAGTTCCTGACTTTGCATAATGTTGTAGGCTACATTTCTACATACATAAACCAAGACTAGATACAAATAAAGCAACAGTCCGTCCCAGTTTCCCCCACCCATTTCTGCTAGCCCCTCTGTATAGGCTTGTGGCTGGTCAATCACAGCTATTTCCTGAAAACATTTGCTGTTCAGAATTGGAACGTCTACGTAAATGAATAAAATTATTTAAAAAAAGGGCCCTGTTAAGAAAGTAACTGTCACGTGATTTCTTCCATTTCAATGACCGTGCAACATA
The DNA here is from genome assembly GCA_025594305.2 of Periplaneta americana. Taxonomy (NCBI): domain Eukaryota; kingdom Metazoa; phylum Arthropoda; class Insecta; order Blattodea; family Blattidae; genus Periplaneta; species Periplaneta americana. Next base: position 207,410,072 of record JAJSOF020000001.1, on the reverse strand, counting down.
ACCACTTGGATGGACAGGTATACTTTGTCAGTCTTACTAATAAACTGTGTATAGTTTTTATACTAGACTTATGCAGACTTGAGACAGAAAACTTTACTAATAAACCGTGCATAAGCAATGGATGCATAAACAGGCTGTAACTATAGAATGGGAATTGCTTTGCAGTAGTTATATACACGAAACCCCTTGTTTAAGCGTTGTATATTGAGAAAAATGGCTGCCCCTCTAACAGCTGTTCGTATCGACTGTCATTTTATAATGATGGTTGCGTTGTAACCACAGAAGAACAAATCAAAGGGCACGGAATAGTTAGAATAATACTGCTGTAGCTTGTACTCTTTGACCAAAATATAGTGTGGTAATCGATTAGAGCCAGTTGTACTATCGATACTTAACACGCCACACTAGAGCGCTCTACCGGATGCAATAGAGAACCTCAGATATTCTATTACCTTTCGTAACGAAGTAATGACGAAACTATGACGTAGCTGTGTAACAGTTATACTGTTATACACGACGTATGTAGTGATTATTAGTAAGGAATTTACCCACGACTTATAAACGAGCTACTCATTGTATAAGTATAAGACAGTTAAACGTCTGTATATAGAGTTTTTATTAGTAAGACCGTATGAAGGTAAGACTACTACTATTAAACGTGAAAAGCCCATCCAACATTAGGTAGCAATTGAAAATATAATGAGTACATTATGTGGGGATTTTTTTCCCTCTACATATTACTGTCAAAATCGTGGTGTGTACCTTATGCAATGGCTCCATTACGAGAGTAAATACAGTAAATAACCTGTTATTTAACGACCTTTTCATAAATGGTTTTGCACTCTCAATTATGCAGCAAGACTTTATTTTCTCTAGACTTTGAAGAGGGAAAACTGAGGGAGCAATGCGGACATCAGCGACAAAAATAAACTCACACGTAATAGCGCAAACAGGAAATATAAGAGAGTCACTGACTCACATCTCTTCAACATTCAATATTTCATAACCTGGGCATGCCATCATATAAAAAGATTTTTCTACGATAATGCGTCAAGTGCAATTTGTGTGTAAAGCAGTAGCGGCCGGTGATCGAACTCTTCGGTGAGGCCAGATGCAACTTGTTTGGTAAGTGCCTCCGATAGGAAATGTTTGTTTATGATATTAACTATTATTATTGTTATTATATTATTAATATTATTATGATATTATTATTAGTCTATTATTATTACTATTAATGAAAAATAATAATTTCACTCACCAAATAAGCTGTTATGCTGTGAGTTTCAGTGTGATGAAGCAACCCATATCATGTGTTGAAAATCCTCTTTCTTTCTTTTCTTTTTATTTTTTTCCCTTGACAGAAAGGCCAACAGAGAAGTTTATTTTGCACCACATTACCACTTAACCATTTATGTTGCCCATACCAGGATGCAATAGAAACTCGCGTTTTAAGACTATCTGTCAGAAAAACTGTCAGCGATGTTGTAGGTAACTCGATAGACTCTCTCTTTATTTAAAACTTCCTTTCTTTCAATATTATTTCTTCTCGAAAAAGGACACTCTAACAATGAATTAACTGCACCAGCATTATTCCTCGCATTTGTTTCTGTTTATATTTTCCCGAAATACATAACATTGGCCCAGATTCACTACTGTACTACGAAGTACAATAGTACAACACCCTTGCTTAAGTCATAAACTGAGACATAAGGGGAGAGAACAGTGTGGGTCTCTGCCTGCCAAAGAGCTGGAATTTTTGTTATTTATGGCCTATTTAGGAAGACAAGTCAGCATTGCTATTCCCACCCCACTCTACCCTTAAGGCCGGCCCATGGATGGAACGAGTGAAACCTGACCAGGCCAGACGAATTGTGCCTCAGCTACAACGTTTTAAGCGCAAGGTCAAAGCCCGCAAAAACACACGAAATGCAGAAGTCAGAGCCGGCACGAGCGATCCTGGCCTCAGGAACAAATTTTACTGCAAAACTGATCTATATACATCACAAGCCAGACCCGACACGAGCGATCCCAGCCTGAGGAGCAAATTTTACTGCAAAACAGGTCTATATACATCACAAAGTTTTCAAATGCTTCTACAGCGATATATGCTTCATTCAAATAACTAATACATTATATAAAAACACAAAATTTGATTTCAGTTAAGCCAAGTGACTGAAGCCCGGCCTCACTTGCCTCAGTCAATCAGCCGCCACTGGTGTGAAGTAATAATTTGAGGCTATCGTGAAGTTGTATTTGGACAATCGTATATGTGAGAAACTTGGCAAGCCGCGTTTCTCGAACTTACACTCCTATCAAGATACTACCCACTTCACGAACTTGATCATAAATTACTATTCGATGTCTGCCAGATGCGCGAAAAAGAAAATAAAACTCTGCATTACATGTTATTTCAAAATTTGACCAAAATCCTAACTGCAGGGACAATGACAATCAAACTCGTATACAAACGTGTATAATATTTATTGGACCTTGAAAAAAAATAGCCCTCGTACATTAAAATACTGCTATTCATTATGTTACTGCAATTACCGATTTCCAACTAAGCATATGCGATATCGATTAATATCTTACGCACAACAACCCGCAAGCATTAAGTGCAGCAATCGAAAATGCAGGCACGAGTTTTACTCAATTGCTAAACAAAACACTCAAATAAACATCAACCCATTCCCCGGACAAATTTCACAAACAACACAATCAACAACATGTACTTAAAATAAAATAAATTCTGTTCACGTTAATTATAAAATTCTAATAAATTGAGTTCATTTCCTGTGTTTTAATGTCTGTTGCTTTGAGGTTAAAATCTCCTAACTAATGCCCTGCAAAAAATAAATAAATACTGCATAGACGCAAAAGTTCTCTGTGCCTGCCATCTGTTGCATTAGTCGGGAACATGCTGAAAATACCCTCATGGTCACCGTTTCATTATCACTAAAGTAACAAGGTAAGATACTTGTAAAAACTCGCTTACACTCATTTCATAAACATACTCGCGTCTTAATTACTACCATTATTGGCTCGTTGCATAATATACTATTTATACATTTCTTCTTATTATGTTAGTGTGTAACGAATCCACACATTGCGCATGCACAAAACATAGATTTTTCATTTTTCACAGCTGAGCCAAACTATATTCAAAATGCAACAACATCACTATTCAAAATTAATAAATTTAAAGGAAATCAATGCAAAAATAATAATAATAATAAATATTCACGTGAATAACCTAAAGATCAAGAATAAATACCAGAATAATACATTCCATGTTGACTACAAGAATAAAGATATAAAGTACAAGCAGCACTAAAAAAAATATAAAAAAATAAAGTATATATAGTTACCCATACTTTCTACATGATAAAACATGAAAGGCAAATATATTTTCGTACTTCTTTAACATTCCATTTTTTAAAATAAAGTACTGGAATTTCATGACTGATGAGTGTATAATTCAGCGATAATCGTAAAAAAATCGCATTTAAAGTGAAAAAATTGCCAAATTCGTAAAAAAAACGGGAAAAACAAAGTAAAATTTGCGCCAAATTGCGATCATAAAATGTCTCTACAGAATGAGTGTCGTTCATACCTATAAAAATATTAACTTTCTGACTTATTTACCAGAAATTCGTGAAAAAATAATTCGTGAAAATCAGATGTCCCTAGTATAGACACATGATTGTCTCCTGTAGCAACAAAAACAAAACTGAAAAAAAAAACACATCATCACTGCTAATAGCCAAGTAAATACAATGGTGCAAGTTGCTTGCTCACCTTCGCACACTCCCACTGTCTCCACTGCCTCCTCTTTCTTCGCTCACATCGCCATCTTCATCACTGCTGGATTCTTCATCCTGCAATAAAACAGAGGAATATCTGCATCTTCCATAGTTTGTGTTTTAACACCAGGATGCATGTTTTGCAATACAGTTTCTGCTTCTTAAAACATCGTAGTTTCTACAATAGATTTTTGGAATGTAACATTCTCTTATCATACGGAATTAGAATCCTTCCAATAGTTTACAAACTGGGTCCTGGAGAAGAGGTTCACGCACTGCCATCTCTGCACAATTCACGAGGATTACAAATGCCAGTACTGTACAGTAGAGGCACGAAAAGTTTCTCACATTGAAATAACAGTGGCTTTCTCCAGTATAGGCGGAAGTTACTTCTATTTCCATACAATGCAATTTTATTATGAAAATCATAACAAATTCTCCAGAAATTGATTATAAACTTCACAACATATTTCCAATCAATACCAAACTCACACATTAAAACATGTTTTTTAAAATAAACTGATACAACATATATCATGTATATGAAAGATAAAGATATACAAGATCAAATAAGAAATTTTAAAGCAATCTGTAAACACCATAAAAGATCTTGGGGTAAAAAACAACGAGAGATAGAAAAGCTGATTGTATAAGACCACAGACGAATCTCACTCCTGTCTGAATTCTTAAAAAAAACAAGCAGCAAAAATATTTTGCGCTAAAATGAACGAAAAATATTCTCAGGAATAAACGAAAGAAGAGAGAGAAATTGTACAGAATATCTTGTATGTATGCAAAAAAGAGAATTCGTATGAACTACGAGGTCAGAACAAATTGCCCGCTACCGACACATAATTTCATCTGTTCACAGAAACATACAAATACACAAACAATACAACATGAAAACAGCACTATTTGCAGATGATATAGTTTTGTGCACTTCCGGATCTTACAGACATAGACACAAAACTCAAAATTCTGCTCTTAAAGCTCTAAATCAACTACATGAATGGAATACATCAAATTTGATGACACTCAATTTAAGCAAAAGTAACTACCAAATGTTTTCACTTGGTAAAAAAGAAAGATAATTCAGTATCCAATACAATGGCCAACACCTTCCAAGGACTTATGAATCCAAATATCCTGGAGTTATTTTCGATAGTAAGATAACATAGAGCAACCATTTGAAATACATTTCTGAAAATGCTCGTAAAATATTCTCCCTTCTAAAAAGACTAGCAGGAAAGAAATGGGGATGCTGTAGGAATACTTTGAACACTACATACAAAATGTTTATACAGCCAGTGCTGACATACTGCGGGGAGATTTTAATTACTTCAACTTTCATAAACGAAATAGAACGTGTTCAAAACCAAGCTCTCAGACTCATTACTGGTGGAATCAAAACAACTCCAATAGATTCTATGAGATTCCTCACTAATATTAACAGCATCAAAATGACAATAGAAGAAAAAGCACTGATTCAATATGAAAAACTTATCAGATTACCAGGAAACAATTGGCATTCATACAGTCCTCTCTGTAGATTGTAAACTCAAAAAAGTTTCATATCCATTGTTCAAGAATTAAAACAGAAAATCAATATCCCGAATTTAAAAGAAAACTTATAAATTAAACCAAACCCTTTAACTCTATTAAATATAGAATATAATCTAAATTTAACAGAAGAAATACTGAAATCAGAAGTAAACAATGAAATACTAAAACAATTGTTTTTAGAGACAATTATCTTGAAAAATATTGGAGTGCAAGAGGTCAAATGACTTTATTGTCAAACGCCTGGCATTAGAAAACAACAACAACTTTACTATACAGCATACCATGTATTTTTTATTTCTCAAGTAATTTAAACACTCCTATTTCAAGACGATTTTCCCCTAACAAAGTGCGAATAAATACGATATCTGAAAGTCTTGATTGCCCGTATGTTCTGTCAGAAGAAGAGGGAATGCACTGTAACAGGCTGCAAGTACGTCATTTTGAATCACAAAACCAGTCTTACAACTTTTGAACCACAAAGACAGCGTGGTTCATCATGCTCACCTGCGGCTCTGTCTTGACCGACACGAAGTGTTCCTCACTTTTGGGCTCCAGCAACTGCACCTCGCTCAGAGATGACATCAGATAGGCATCCTCATCGGAGCTCGACTCCTCCTTCACACCTCCCAGGTTCAGCTGCGATCAAGACCACAGGAGCTGATGTGACACTACAGCAAATGCGATGGTGCGGGGAGGAGAAATTCTCCCTCCTTGAGAACAATTAATAGTCCCTTGACATAATTACAATGCACTATGGTCGAATATACTTTTTCTCCATAAACAATGTGACCAGAATTTCTGAAGATCAAAAGAGGACACTTACTAATATGTAGGTCCTACAGTTTCGCAGAAAACTCCCTCAACTAGCCACACAACAGTCTGCACCAGAAATAGAAATTTAATTTTCTAACTTTAAAATAATGTAAACACAGTGTAGAGATCAACTGTTTCAGATTGATCACATATTACAACAAAATTACAAAAAATAACAAAAGACCTCGTAATACAAATCATTGGGCATATTTCTTCTGGTGAGTGAATTACTCTATAAGAAGTTTCTTATTCCTTCAAGAAACTGAAGAAATCAAGGAAACATAATCTACCAAGAATATATATTTTTACTGAATATGTCCTTCCTCTTTCACCTGCAATTTGGAATGCATACCCCATTTTAAAATTGCATCACGTTATGTTTTGCTTTTGTTTTATTGAATGCAACTTTTGAAAGAATCTGATGATAATGATTGTTCCCTTAGTGCTGGATATTTCAGAAATTTTATAAAGTAGAGATGTGTGAATACATTTTGTTGGCAATTTATTGAAACTAATAGACATATCTGTTTTAGATCTTAGATATTCGATATTTCAGCTTTATAAAGTTGAGTGTAAATCTCACTGATCAACGAAATTCAACATTATTGCACTCAGATCTACAATCAATCAAAGCAAACTATCGTAATCTGGTTTCCTTCCCATCAGTGTCTGCATGGAAATGAAGGGGCTGATATGGCAGCAGAAGAAGCAACCCGTCTTCCTATACAGGATATGGGAATTGACGCTGGGCATAATGATACAGCCACTCACCTTGAAACAAAGTTTAATGATCTATGGTACTCTAGTTGGCTTCAAACATCTACTACCAAACTCAGGGAAATTAGAACTGCTTCCAGTTTACCCTATACAATCAAACCTCTATCCCAAATGAATCAACTTTTCATCAACTGACTACATATTGGACATACCAAACTAACACATGGTTATTTATTAAAGAAAAAACCTCCTCCAGTTTGTAACACTTATAGTAAAACTCTTTCTGTGAAGCACATCATCCAGGACTGTCCTCAATATAATCAGTTACGACTAAAAATCCCCACCAATATAGCAAGATCTCTTGGTGAACATTCTTACTGCAATAGTGTCAAAGTTTTTTTCAAATTAACTGGATTATTTGATAAAACGATGTAATGTTTACTGTAATGAATTAACTTGTTAAATGTTATGTTATTGGTAATAAGTTTGTGTCGCGATATGACTTTTGTTATAAGTTAAAGCGACAATAAATAAATTACAGGAAAAAGCTCAGTGTGTTTGTTTGAGAATTACTTTCACCATCCTTTCGACCAGTAACAACAGCTGCTGCAACTGTTTGCATCATGGATCATCTGCACTCATTAATATAATTCATGCCTCATTGGTCACGTCTTATTTAAGAAGCAGGGACTCTTGACCTTACTTACTTACTGGCTTTTAAGGAACCCGGAGGTTTATTGCCGCCCTCACATTAGCCCGCCATTGGTCCCTATCCTGAGCAAGATTAATCCAGTCTCTATCATCATATCCAACATCCCTCAAATGCATTTTAATATTATCTTCCCATCTACGTCTCGGCCTCCCCAATGGTCTTTTCCCATCTGGCCTCCCAACTAACACTCTATATGCATTTCTGGATTCGCCCATACGTGCTACATGCCCTGCCCATCTCCAACGTCTGGATTTAATGTTCCTAATTATGTCAGGTGAAGAATACAATGCGTGCAGTTCTGTGTTGTGTAACTTTCTCCATTCTCCTGTAACTTCATCCTGCTTAGCCCCAAATATTTTCCTAAGCACCTTATTCTCAAACACCCTTAACCTATGTTCCTCTCTCAAAGTGAGAGTCCAAGTTTCACAACCATAAAGAACAACCAGTAATATAACTGTTTTATAAATTCTAACTTTCAGATTTTTTGACAGCAGACTGGATGATAAAAGCTTCTCAACCGAATAATAACAGGCATTTCCCATATTTATTCTGTGTTTAATTTATATTTGTTACTGTTGCTCCAAGATATTTGAACTTCTCCACCTCTTCAAAAGATAAATTTCCAATCTTACATACATTATTTTTCTGGGGAATATCGGACCTTGCCAATTTTAGTTACACATGTGGAGTTCATTCACGTGACCAGAATCATTCTAGGCAGATGGTAGCAATACTAAACCTTTTACAAAATATCTATTTTCTTCGGGATTAGGTACTCTTGCACACCATAACATAGAGATTTTTAATACCTCCCCATATATTTGCCAAATAATCACAAATGTGTATTAATTTATAGCTAGTGATGACAGACTCACCTCGGCTTCACATTTCATTATCGGGATTGTGTCGTCATCACTATGTGGTTCAGGCTCCATCTTGATTTCTTCCATCTTTAGCTATAAGACAAGAAATGCAACCAATTAAGACAACGTCTTCATGGGGTAAAGAAGTATTTTGGTTTGCAGAAATGTTTAAGAGTGGACTGTGTAGATAACCAATAAAAATACCATGACACAGAAGTCGCCTGCCAAATGGGGCAAACAACATTATTTTGAAATGACAAATGTCAGCATAACAAACTGTTACCTGTCGCAATTCTACCTTCAGCCTCTAGTGACGTGGTAGTTCATATGTTTTGAATAACACGGGTGCTAGAAAAAAGGCGAGGGGTGATAAAAAGAGAAACCAAGAGTCAGGAAGCGATAGGGAAAAAAGTAGTGGAAAGATTAAGGGTGCGAGTGTAAGTGGAAATCTAGGATGTGAAAGTGAAAGCGTGGGGGAAATAAAAGAGGAATAGAAGAAGAAATAAACAGAAAGAAAGACAAAGACAAATAAAGACAGAGACGAACAGTAAAGAAAGGTCAGAACCTGTGACAGCTGAGGATATGGCAAAGGTATTAGATATGATTAAAAAATGTGGGGATGTGATAAAAAGTGCTAGTAAAGGGAAATTGTAAATGATCGAGAAGTATAGTGTATAAGCTGATGTGTAGGAAGTGAGAATAGTGAGAAAGGATTAGGTGTAAGCAGAATAGTGAGAAAGTGAAAGTGAGCGCAAATAGGAATGAGTGAAAATAGTGAGAAAGGGTTAAGAGAAGTGAACAAGTGACAGCATAAAATTAGTACTATCATTTGAACGTTGGGACAGCAAATGAATAAAAGAGAAATATAGGAGAAAAGGTCAAAGAACAAATAGGGCAAATAATTCAATATGATAATTTATAGAGAAAAAGTGAAATTGAGATTTTAGTGAATAGTAGTTAGAAGAAAAGGGGGTTTGAAAGGTGTATATAATATTGGATATATTAGGATTAATGAACAAAAAGAGAATAGCAAATGAAATGTAGAAGTACTGAAGGGGAGATTGACCAAGTAACAAAAAAGGTACATAGTGTAATTGGGAGTATTGGTGTAGACGTGTACTGCAAATAATGTGTTATTGTAATAATATGTTAATGGTGGCACCGGATACAGAAATGTGAGGTACACCATTACATGTAAAGAAGTGCTGTGACGAAATATATCATATCGTATCACATCATATATCATATGTTTTGAATAACACAGACCATTTGGAAGTATGTAGCAGGGGGGGGACTGTTCTTTTAATACTAAACACATCAAAACTATTATCTGCAACTTAATTTTCAGACACGAAACAATATCTAATGTCTCTTTACTGTTTCCACAGTAAGTGCTTGAGGGCATATGGCTTTAAATACCATCTCCACGGCATCAACAGGGGAATGCAGAAAAAAAGAGAGAGAGAGCGAAGAGGGTGGATGAGTGTGTGTCTGTGTTTTTTTATCTGTTTAGGTGGAAAAGGTAAGATTGAACAGTGTTACTATTTTTTACACAGTCAACATTTGGAATGCATGGAAGTACTACAAAGAGTTGGAAGATTTGGAAAATGAGAATAGGGCCTTAAAAATAAAAATTGATTAAATTTTGAATAATTCGAAATAATTAAGGCAACGGTAAATGTAAACTTAGGCAAGGAAACTCAGCAAAACAGTCAGATTTTGACTAATTAACAAACTCTAAGAAAGTCATAGTAAAAGAATCCCGTTACTACCTTGAAAAGGATTATAAAAACGTCCGACTTTTAAATACTAAAACTGAATATTTTTTTGAAGATGTTATTAGTAATAATGATTATGTGCTGTCCAAAACATGAGCTTGTTGAAAGGTGACTTTTTCCAAATAGGCTACTACAGGGAGTTTCTATGCAGACCAGTCTTACGCGCCTCTTACAAATATAGCTTTGTAGGTATTTCTTTACAATTGCGTTACCAAAGAAAGGTAGGATTTATTTACATAGGCTTACTTGCATTCAAGTAGATTAATATGTATCGTAAACAAAACACAAATTGAGCAGCACTATCATCGCACCAGAATAAGGGTGGAAAGTTCCTGTGAAAGTGGTGGCCGGCAGAAAGACGAAATCACATGCCTTGCATGTAAGCTATTTGATAGGTACACAGATAAAAAGAAAGTGTATTTTCGTAAAGTCGAGTATTAGTGACAAGTTACAGATCTTGTATTATATCTCTGCCTCTGTGCAACGTCACGTTAACGGTAGGAAGAGGGAAAGAGAGAAGTTCGCAATGCTTTTTAATGCTCTGGTGCCCATGAATAAGATAAGCTATTCGAAATTTACCGGTCACTTACCAGCAGACATACCGTACAATAAAAGAACTGTAGGTTCGGCTAGTGCAGGCGTTTGGTAGCCTACGCCTGGCATATTATACCCGTTGTGGTCGGTAAGTGCGTATGGATAGGTATCCGCTTTCCTCTAATAACGCAATTGGAAACATTATTATAATATTTTATGTTCCGAAGTCGCCGTGCTTTGCCGTACATTCGGCATGTCATTCCAAGAAATATTAAAGATCATTCAAGACGCCAGAGATATAAGACTAGAGTGAAGTTATTTGTTACCTTAACAAGAGATTAATAAATGCTGAAAGGACAAATTTAAGCACTCAATCTATAGTTACAACACTATTTGTAACGTTTTGAAATAATATTTCAACTATAACAGTTCATCTAGAATCCATTTTAGCTGCATATACCTCCTAGATCATGTGTGAAATGTCTAAGCAACCTGTTAGCATTTTGGTCATTCTGTAGGCCTTGACTATTAACATGCTACAAAAAAACGTAGAGTTTAATAAATTAATATAGGCCTAATAATAACACTGAACAACAAATTTTTACTTTTTGTCTTGCTCTGAAATAAAAATAGGTGAATATTACTAATATGTGTCCCTAAATCTGAATTTAAAATCCAAATTACCCCATCATGTACCATTTTCCAGGGAGAGTGAATTGAATTTTTTTATGAAAACTTTTTTTTTTTTTTTTTTTTCACTGTTACTGATAAAATTACAACACACTAGGGATTCAGAATGCCTCATAATACTTGAAAAATGCGTACTGGATACAAATATTTTGTTACATAGTTTAAAACATGACAACAACAAAAATATTTCATGCATATAATGAGAACAATCTCAATTTGAACTTAACATTTAAAAGAATTTTCTGGATGACTTCTGTTTATAACTAGATCCGAGACTCTTTTACAGGGAACCAACAATAGTCTGCAAGCATGCTGGATGATGACCTTCCTATATATCACTTTTCCATTTCAGATATTTCTTGATGAAATCTTTCCCATGCCCATTGCTTACCGTTCCAAGGTTAGGAGGAAAGAAATCCAAATGAGAATGTAAAAGGTGGTAAAAGTGTATTGTGAGAGACATATTACACCCCTTTTTCTCATATGCACTTAACATGGTTTCCACAAGTTCTATGTAGTTATCTACCTTAGAATTTCCAAGGAAATTTAGGCAAACATCTTTGAAAGCATGCCATGCCATTTTTTCTGTAATGGAAAGTTTTTCCTCAAACAAAGAGTCAGCCATAACTTCGCGAATTTGTGGATGGATGAAAATGCCCTCTTTTAATTTGCCTTCACTCAAACTGGTAATTTTTTCTTTTAAATACTGAAAACCACACCTTTGTTAGTTCATTGCATATACCGCACTTTAAACTGTTGTGAAATTTACTGAATACCAATATCTGTTTATTTATTAGAAGTACAAAAGAAACCAGAAATAGGACATAAACTCATAAAATGCATTAGCTTTTGTTTTGGTTTACAACCCACAACCTGTGCCAGATGTTTCCTGGAGGAGTGCTTATCGAAAAGTGAAATCATAGTATATCTTAAAACATCTTACGTGATACGAAGAAAAGAGATGCATTTTCGGATTCAGCGCACACCAAACCATTAGGGACACATTGTTCAGCCAAAGATCCTGGGTTCGATATTTGGCCCAGGAACAATTTTTCCCTTGAAATTATTCAAGTAGCCAGATTTGCAACTTGAGTTTTCTAAATGAAGCGCACGAAAGTCGTGTTATAACACAATTTTTTTTTATTTTCCTTAAAAGCTATTATTACCATTCTACATAAACAGTCGCAATATTAAGATTAAATTCTTATGATGCACGTTGCCAGGACTACATACTAGAAGACGTTTCTTTGGCTACGCAGCGTGTTATGTAGTTTTTGCATGATGGAACCCGTTCTCATTATTGGGACTGTGTGTGGGCTCATCTCATCAGCTCCAATGGCTCGCCACCGAGAATTTCCTTAATTGCTTCAGACCACCCCTTCTGAAGTCTCCATATTCGATAACCACTTACAATAATCTCCTTGTTGCATTCTCTAGAGAGGCTATGAACACGCTAAATCATATAGTACTGAACAAACATTAGCATTGATAGAATATCCTACATATTTACTACCTCAGGCCATCAATGTTTCATTTATCCCACATATACAACATCTCAAGACAGAATTACAGCCTGTAAACAACATTTTTATATTTTCTGATCAAACACTTTCAAATATTTCATAACAGTTACATAAAAACCCTTTTGTGACAAACAGGCAACTCAGAATTTTGTCTTCTTGATCCTCTGAAAGAGAAAAGAGCCATCTATCGCTTGTGTACGCAAAAATATTCCATAACGATGGTTAATTTCACGAAGTATAAAAAATATGCAATTCTCTGAAAATGTAATACTACTTTCGAGGCAAGAATCACGAAAAAAGGGCCAAGTCTTTGCACTATTGGCTGCTTTCTCGAAAGAAGAGATGACTCATTAATTACCAATCCTTAAGTTAAGGCCGTGTCTCAAAGCTCAAGTCTATACTACATGCTAATAACTAGAACTAGCTGACTTGTAAACTACACACTAGAGGGCTTTGAACATGTATGCTGGAATCATGGCCTTCTTCATAGACTATTTTTCTGAAAGCCATGACATTACGGTATAACACTAAATTAAGAAGGAAGTGTCCTAATGCAGTTTCATTACGAATTATCAGCTGTTATTTTTGGAAATTCGATTCTTGTGTTTATAAACAGTTTTCCAGTAAACAGTTCAAGAAACTTGATTCTCAGGTTTATGAACTGAATGGTAATTTCGTCAGACAGTAGAAAAGAAACGCAGAAAGATGTAGAATTGTAAAAGATGTTCAAAAGATATCTATGAAAATATTACGTTCAGTTATCAACAATAAAAATACTCGTATATGTCGAAAAGATAAGAGCATGAAATATTACAATATTAAAAAAATGTAATGCCAGATACCAACAATGTCAATGTTCCAAGTTAACGTGTTATTCTACATTGAACTCACATTTTATTTCCTAAGCATCATCAGATTTCATAACCCCCAATTGTTAATGAGGTATCCATGTTTGTTTAGGCCGTGTCTCAAAGCTACATTTTCAGCTGAAGTGAACTAGATTGCTGACTAAATAGCCGGATGTGACGTCAGAAGTTATGATCCAAAGCTACATAGTGCATAGCAATCAAGTCCGTAGTAACTAGTAAACGAAAATGCTTGCTTGATTGTTGACTTGTTCACTAAACAAACATGGATACCTCATCTGCAATTGGGGTTATGAAATTTTAAAATGCTTTGGAAGCGAAATAATGTAAATATAATGTAGAATAACACGTTAACTTTGAACACTGGCATTGTTAGTACCTTCTGTACAATGTTTTAAACATTATTGTAATATATTAAGCCCTTATTTTTTCCACATAAGTCGTAATGAAACTGCATTAGGACACTGCTTCTTAATTCAGTGCTGCGCCGTGATGTCATGGTTTTTAGAAAAATAGTCTGTGAAGAAGGCCATGATTCAAGCATACATGTCCAAAGCTCTCTAGTGTGTAGTTTACAAGTCACTAGTTGCTAGTCACTAGTGTGTAGTGTGGACTTTAGCTTTGAGACACGGCCTTAGTATACAAGTCATCAATCAAGCAAGCATTTTCGTTGACTAGCTACTAAAGGATTTGATTGCTATGCACTATGTAGCTTTGGATCGTAACTTCTGATGTCACATCCGGCTATTTAGTCAACAATCTCGTTCACTTCAGCTGAAAATGTAGCTTTGAGACACGGCCTTACTAGTTCCGTAATTTTCCGCTCGATTTGTCAAAAATGTTAATGAATTTATTGTTAGCTGAAGAAGGATTTAAAGAATGAGGACGTAGTTGTGCTAGTTTCAGGTAGATGGAACTAGTGATGCATGGCATCAATTCTGAAATCTAGACATTAACACAATCTTATTCAGAAAATAAAGCTTGCATAAAATCTAGAAACTGTTAGTACTCCGTCAGTTGCCTCAAAGGATAACTCTTTTGCGTAATACATGAGAAGCTATCTCGCATCTTTGTTACCAAACAACGTAACTGCAACTTTATTCAGGTGAAAAAGTTCCTGGAACACTTCTTCGCTATATTTTGTAAAGAAATCAACCAGATTTCTTTCGTCTAGTAAAGCTATATAAAATATCGAATACTTCATCTAAAGTCGATAAACTTATTTTGAAGACTTATAATATTGCTATATTGCAATAATCACCATAGTCGCCATCTTTAGTAATGTACATATTTACAATATATCCAGTAGGCTTTATTGTCTCAATGAAAACAGTTGAAAACTGAAGGTCAATGCATTCTTTCTATAATTCTACACACACAAGAAGAGTTAAGGCCCGCTCCCACTTAGTGGAATCGAATCGAACAGAATTCCTCTTCACAATGTATTTAAATAGAAGCTAGCAGAAAGCGGCGCGACGTGACACATCGAATCAAACAAAACAGAATTTGGGAGCTAGAATATTCATTCCACTGCCACAACAGAATTTCTTGCTTCGGATATGACGCCTTCGTAAAAAAAACAAATGAACCACATCTATTCTTGGTGGCTTAATTTGTTTATTGAAAGTTATTTCTGAAATAATACATATACAAAAATCAGATGAACCACAGCTATTCTTGGTGACTTAATTTGTTTATTGAAAGTTATTGCTGAAATGATACATATACAAAAATCACAATTTAATATGAACAAAGAAATATTAATAAATCTTACGGAGAATTATCCTCTTTTTTTAGGACAAAAAACAAAACATAAAAATACTGTTCGGTTCGATTGCACTAGATATGAGCAGCAACAGACTTTTCGTTTCGATTCGATTCCACTAAGTGGGAGCGGGCCTTTATGGATTCCGTATACCATTTTGAGAGGTGGAAACAAGTTTACAATAGGTCGGCACGGCTTTCAGTCCACAAGGCTGGCGACTAGACACCTTTCCGTGCCGAGTCAGCAATGATGTAAACACGAGCAGTTATTTTCAGCATTCCATACAAGGATAAAAAAGTTTTAATTGCGATGTGAGGTGCGAGGCATGGATATAGGTTATTATAGTAGTTGAAGGTGAAACTAGTTCTGAGGTAGTTCCAGTGGTTTTCTTACTGTTATAAGGAATTTTTTTGTGGATATGCAGTTGATAGCCTAAACTAACCAAACCTAACATGTCACAAATTCCTATATGTAGTGTGTATAAACAGAGGACCAAGGGAAATACCTCAGCACTAGTTTAGCCATGTATTGTAACAGCGGACTCATACCACCCTATTGTAAACTTAAGCAGAAAAGTTAAATTAGAGTTTGATTTAAAAAATCATGAGACCTACTGAGCGTGCAAGAAACTCATTCATGAACTTTAATGTATTGTTCGAGAAATCAGCCATACACAGGAAGAAGCAGCGCAAGTCCTCCACTACTGATTGGGAGAAGATCTTGACCGTTCGAGGGCAGACAGATGGAAATAAAGAGGCAAGCACTTAGCGAGTTCTAACATCTTCCAGTGAAGACGACAGTAGAGCCAATCCTTCATAACTGAAGCTGTCTGTCAACCTGTGCTGTAGGAACATTAAATCTGGCAGTGGGGGATCGCGCAGCACAGAATGCGATGTCAGTCTTGGTGCTGTTAGATGAGGTAAATTTGCAACACTTTCTAACATAAATCAGGGCGAGAGGATTAAAACGACTCCTTGGAACTGTTCAGCAAGAGTATCGGTTTCCCAGAGTTCGCGTGCGAGCGATTGTGTCTGGCGAGGTTGCTCCGGTGTCCGAACCTCTTCCCACACGCGTCACACGCGAAGGGCTTCTCCCCACTGTGAGTCCGCTTGTGGTCCGCCAGGTTGCAGGCGCGGGTGAAGCCCTTGCCGCACTCGTCGCAGCCGAAGGGCCTCTCCCCGGTGTGCACCACGCCGTGCGCCGCCAGGTGGCCGCGCGCCACGAAGCCCCGGCCGCACACATCGCAGCGGAAGGGCCACTCCCCGCTGTGCAGGCGGCTGTGCACGGACAGCGTGGTCTTCTCCCGGAACAGCTGCCCGCACACGGGGCAGGGGAAGCGCTTCTCGCCTCTGTGCACCACGAGGTGCCGCGCCAGATAGCGCTGGCCGCCGAAGGCCTTGCCGCAGATGCCGCACTTGAAGGGCTTCTCCCCGGAGTGGGACAGCAGGTGCGTGAGCAGCGGGTTCCTCATGTTGAAGCCCTTGCCGCAGAGGTCGCACCAGAAGGCCTTGAGGCCGCTGTGCCGCCGCCCGTGGATCCTCAACGACCACCTGGTCCTCAGTCGCTTGCTGCAGATCTTACACTCGTAAGGGGCGACGGCTTTGGGGTCCTCGATATAATGCCGGCTGGCTTGTGGATCGCTGCGACCGAGATGTCAAACTAGTGAATTACTTTTATGAGCAGCACCCCGTCAAATGAATTCGTAACTTTCTACACTCACAATAGAGATGCAGACAGATTGCTTTCCATCACACAATACAGTTGTTCAAACATTAAAGCAGTGGTCCTCAACTCAGAGCACTGTGTCGTCATAAAGCCTTGCCCGCTCGCCCGCTTGGCAGGGAAAGTCGTAACAGGGCAGGTAAGACGTTCAGCGGCGGGACCACAATATGAATTTACTGCATAGGTTTATGATTGTTTTCTGATGAAAAAGATACAGGCTAAATAGAAATAACTAAATAAATGTCTTAAGCAATTTGAAAGAAAACATTGTAGCCTATTTTCAACAAAGTTAGAAGTTAATAAATTTATAATTACTTTGAGAAATGTAACACACATTCCATGCTAATTATTCGGGCAATGCATGACAATTACTGTAAATGTATAAGCTGCTTCTGTTAAAGAAAATGTTGAACAAAACGTATATAAACCCTAGGAATAGTAATGCAGAAGTTAACTTCATTCAGTTCACTCAACACTGGCATCAGCACTGATTTTTCAGGATTTGTTTAATTCTCTTTTCCCTCAGCAATTTCTCAAAGTTTGGAACTATTGTTTGTATAGTGCATAATGTGATGGTACATTTTAAGTTGTGATCCGATACTTGGCTTCCATGACATGGCTTGTTTATCTTCATCATACGAAAAATTACTGTTCGCACAGATATGTGAATCCGAAAATGCATATCTGTACAATCGGGAAATCTAACACATGGAAAGTTCATATAAAAGTCAGATAACTTCTTTTATTTTGATATTTGCCCTTCAATACACTATCGTAAAGTAAATCAATAAGTTTCAATTACAAATAATAATCGAAAATCAAATTGAAAATTTTCCTAGTCTTTAAATCTAGAATCAAATTCCTGGAGCAGATCGCATGATGTGTGAATATATTCTTCGAAATCCAAAGTCTTAAGAAATTAGTAGGCCTATATCGTTGTTAATTTTGAAAAATGTGCTGTAACTTATCCTTTTAGTTAATCTAACATTCCATAATTAGAGGTGGTTTCATATTAAACTCCTTCACTCTGTCATGTAACTGTATAATAATCTTGTTCTTACCTTGTCGAAAACAATTTAAAGCATTCAGATAATTCCATTAAGAAGGCAAATTCACAAATCCATTTTTTCATTTTTCACTTATGATACAGGCTTTTCTTTTTCTCTGTGAACAATGCCAAGTTGCCGAGGATATAAGTTTATTCCAAGAAAGTCCAAAATAATTTCTACAACCTCTACATGAAAAATCGGAACCAGTAGTAGTAATCCTTTATGAGAACAATATGTAAGAGCTCTCCTTAATCTGAAGGTTTTCAATAATGCCTCTTACAAAAATCACCAGTTGGGGATTATCGCTTACATAAGTATTTTCATATACTGTCAAAGAACAACAAATGAAAGACTGACAAATAATTACTAGTTGCACCTGAACATCCTCGGCTAGACTTCGGATGGGACGCATTACGGTGGAAAGAGACAAGCTGATACATTCAAACTCCTACACTTGTTGTGAGAAGTTCTTCAGTTGTAATTAAACATTCTTCAAATTTTCAATCTTTAAAAGGTTTCTAATATCTTACTATTAAAAGTGAAATTTTACAACTGAGTCATGAGTCACACAGCTGATTCACTAGTATTGTTATCTTAAACAACTTCTAGCTCATTTTCCTTCAATTGCTGCATGCTCTTCACCTTCGTATCTGTCGTATTCGTTACTGTGATTTGTATAATGTATCAGTAAGTTGTATTTCTTCCGTGTGGCCTAAGTTTTGAAGTGTTTTCTGCGCCTCACATCTCTTGTTTGAATGGATGGCAAGCGCCGCCTCTGTTCACTACAACGCAACGTTACAAAGCGTCAGCCAAGCATTGCCCATGCCCGTTCATATGCGAGTTGATGATCACTGCATTAAAGTATAGATTTTGTAGAAATAGCGCATTTAGGGGTAAGATGTGTATGCGAGTGAATTGCAGCTGAAGTCCGTGCATTGGCTTTGTGACAACAGCTAACATGTGTTCTGTCGTTACAAGTAACTGAATCTGAATAACCACTGCAGTGGAGTAATGGTTAGCATGTATGACTGTGAAACGATCGGGCCCAGGTTCGAAGTCTAATTGGTTTTTTTTTCCAGATTTTCCTTCAACCAATTGAAGCAGAATTTCTGGGAAACTGTCGACGTTGGATCTTGAACTCATTTCACCATAATTTACTGACATATCATTATCATTGCCATAACTAGGTTAAGTTCACAGTGCAAAATGATGTATTCATACAAGAGTGTGACAAACCGGCGACAAAATCATTCACAGAACAGGAGTGGCATGCACAATAAGCCCCAGGCTGCAATGCAAGCCTTCGGGTCCCTCATCTGCCAAAAAAAAAAAAAAGAAAAAAAAAAAGAACTGAATCTGAAACAGTTGAAATGGAGTGCATACAAGGACGTCTATCATCCCCTAACGACAACCAGCATTGAACATAAACCAAAATCAGTTCAGTGTTCATCACGGAATTGATCATTCCACTTCCGATGGTGCATAGGTGTTGCTTCTCATGCTGAAGAAGCAGCTGCACCACCTGCATGACGAGGACTTGGCAGAGCATGTGACTTCTTTGTGTGGGGTTTAGCAAAAGATGTGTGCTCACTTGATCCATTACCACTGAAACTGCATTACAAGGGTTGCTGTCACCTTAACACCGACAATGCTCTGGAGCGTTTTTCACGCCAGTGCCGACAGATTGGAGCTACATTGCGATGTGAATGATGCACATGTTGAAAGTAATGTATACGGTTATTCCACAGTAAGTCACGTTACTTTCAGACACATTTATAAACTTAGATATATTTGTTTGTTGTTTAATCAACTGTCCCAAGACAGGTCTGTATCTCACAATTGATACCGACAAGGCATCACTCATGAGGCAACGAGGCCAGAAGATAATGGGGTAGGGTAGCCAGTTCCTTTCCCCCTCCATTCCATACATCGCCGATTAGCTATATAATACACTAATCACACTTCAGATATATATAATTGTTCTTCCTCTGACACATATCGTCAAGTGAGATGTACTATCTGATAACAGATGTACATATCAGCCAGAACCTTAATCAGAGGCGACTTATTAGATATATTAAAACAAAAAATAAACCATTTTTTTTTTTTGGCTTATTTATTTCATCAATAAATCACAAATATTCCCGATTACTAGTTACTGCCGTGAAGAATGTTCCTAAATGAAATAAATAAGTAAGGAAAACTTTAGTTTTTGTTTTAGTGTATCTAATAAGATCATAAATGTGTCTGAATGTAACGTCAGTTATTGTGGAATGACTTTGTAGTGAACAAATATCATTACAAACATTACAAGTACAACCATTACATAACAAAATCGATACTTAATTTTTGGACACACCATAATAATTTGGGAGTAAATCTTGAATTTTAACCTATATTTCCGTTTGTTACAACAACACATCGCCCGTTGATGATGAAGACTCTGGTTGGGCAAGCATGGAGAATCTCAGAACCACAACACCTCCAACAGAAATGGTTCATTTGAGAACTGCGCTAAGCACTAACAGGTACTCAGCTCCGGAGATTAGGAGGGTCATACATCCCAGGAGGGACCTGAACAGACTATCCCAAAGCTGTGCTCTAGTCCAGCAGAGGAAGAAGTCCCGCATCATCATGTCACGGACCGGATCGGCAAGATATTGAAACGTCACAATGTAGACACGGTTTTCCTGCCGATCAAACAGGTCCATAACATGCTGAGATCGGTCAAGGACAAAAGAGACAAGCTGGTTGCCGCAGGTGTATACAGGATCCCATTCTTCTGCGGTAACATATATACATAGGCACTACACAACGTAACGTCAAAACTAGATTAGCGGAACACCATCGGAACTGCAGATTGGGACAGCTGGATAAGTCTGCAGTGGCAGAACATGCGTTTCAGGATGGGAGGCATGACATACAGTTCCGAGAAACAGACATTCTCAGTAATACGGCCAATTACTTCCCCAGTCTATTCCGGGAAGCGATTGAGATCCATAAACATACCAACAACTTCAATCGTAAAGAAGTGGGTCTGAAACTCAACAACTGCTGGCATCCTGTCCTGAAACGGACTCGTACTAAACCTATATGCAACGATGGTACGACAGATGGAAACCGTGATCCAGTGAGTGTGGTCCACCGCGACAACGGTACGCCACAACCAGCCCAAGGTCACTGAGATCCAACGGGTGTGGACCACCACGACAACAGAATGCTACCACCAGCCCTACGCCACCCAGCTCCAACGGGTGCGGACCGCCATGACAACGGAACACTAAGTCCAACCCCCAGCTCTATAAATCTATAAATTAAGACAGGCAACCAGTCGGGGTATCAATTACCACAGGTACTCCTAGCATAAGACCTCGACCTAGAATACCTCACCACTGAAGATGTCTGCCGCAGTAGTAGACGAAACATCTGGGAATATCTACACCAGTAGACCATGGCATCTTAACCCGAAAGCTCCATTTCAATTGGATAAAACGTTGTATAATATGAGTCGCATAACAATATTACTATACTAGAGTGGTTATTAAACAAGGTTATCTCATACAATTTCTGGGTAAGATTGCAACAAACCATAAGATGTCATGGGGATCACTTGAAATGTGTTCTTTTAATAAAAATGGTAACAAGCATATAAACTGCATTGTTCAAGCCATATTCTGTGTTATTTTGATATTTCTAAACCTTATAAAGTGTCCAGTTAAATTCGCAAAAAAAATTCCTGGCTTCCCCTGACAAAAACTGTACACTTCCCCGATTAGCCAGTGACCTGAATAAAAAAATAATAAGCTCTCTGCTCTGATTTAATAGAAAAAAAGAAAGTAAGAAAACCCAATCTTCACCATTCCTCTTAATGTTTTCGCTTGCTTCACTTCCTGGTTTTTATTTTCCTTTTCAATTTCCTTTTATAGCTATTTATTTGACAAATTTCATGAAAATTACGAAACAATTTTTTAATTAAAACAACACATCAAAATTGGAATGGGTGCCAAGAATATCTCTGTAAGTTTCCTCACGAACGTGTTAAAACACGATAAAAAAAACAAGTGATACTATGTCACCCCAAAAGTTTTGACTCGGATTTTAGGAGTAATCATTACTGAAGACATTAGAAATATGATAATTGGAAAATATACACTGCTTGGCCATAATGGTATTGCTTCTCAACTTTAACAATGAAAATCTGAAAAAATTTTAAAATATTGCATAACTGAAGCAAAAATATGAGTGCATTCATTCAAAGTGACCACATGAATTCACTTACGTCACATACCTGAAAAAAAAACCCGCTACCATAACCTGGGTTATGGCAGGTTAGAGCATAAAATTTTCTCCTCAAGTTTCATCATTGAGGAAATTTTCCTGACTTCCCCCTGACTACCACTGACTTTCCAACAGATCACAGGCAGATGTCTGCTCTAGTCATATGACTAATGAAAGGTGAAAGACACAAAATATTCATATGGCAAATGAAGTGGTAGTGTACAGTCTCACGTGCGTGCGTAACCATGGCTGATCTCTCACCTCTCAGTCAAGACCTCGTCATCCTCTGGCTGGAACTCCTCCACCGCACCATCACATGACTCTTCCTAGTAAACAAGACACATCAACTTTAAATGTTTCCTAACCAAAAGGAGGGCTTCAAGTCCACATCCCTTGAACATAACAACCACCACAACTTACCCCAGCTTCGAATTTCACTTCTGGGTGTAGACTGAAGACTGGAGATCCCTCGCCTTGCACCAAGGAAATGTCAGGGTCTTCAGAATCTGCCCTGAATTCATTCACGTACACTGCCACGAAGTTTCCTGGCTACAGGAATAATAATCAGTTTGAAACAAGAATCTTTATTTGTACAATGTGCTTATAGGTACCAACAATTTCCGTCAAATGACTAATTTTCTATTATAAACAAGTTCAATTTATGAAAGATTTCGTTTCAGTAAAGACATCTTCAAGTTCCATAATTAAAACACTTTAAGAATTTAAATGATCTGAAAAATTAAATATTCAATTACACTAACCAACATTATATAATGAGTATTCTTTACAACATATGGTTATTAGTGAAATACTTTCTGCTAATAATGATCAAGAATGTTATGTATTTAATATAACAAATGAATACATATCAGTCTACTTATTTTAAGTACATAACATGCCTGTTCGTCATCAATAACTTTTAATGTTTCATATTATTGGTATGTTACTATATAAATCTGTATCAAGTGACATTTTCGTTTAATTATTGATAGACCATTTATTAATTGATTTCTGTTATTTATTGTAAATTTATGTTTAAGGTTTAGTGTTTCCTTCAATAATATTTGCAGAAATTTGCTATATATCTTCATTATCATTTAGCTTACTGATGATGGACATTTCAGATTACTTTGAATATAGTTTGACGTGAAAATGAATCTTCGATCTTGCTCTGCACCACACACGGGATTGACATCTGATTTTTGTTATATTATGTCGTGATGAAATTAAATTGAGAGATGGTATAACTTCACACAAACGGTATAATTACATATATCTGGAAAAATAAATATATACGTGAGTTTTCGTGAGGTTGAGGATCAGTGACAGGTTAAGTTCGGTTTTTTTTTGGGCTTTGGGTATGCCTTGCATGTATGCTGTTTTGGTAGATGGGTCACAGGTTTACCCTGGATTGAAGAAAGGAGTGCTTTCCCGCGTAGTGCAACATAATGGTCATATCATTAGGTTACATAATGATTTTGTATGAGAATATCTGACAAAATCATCAGTCGGGTCTATATGAAACGAAGGTACTTGGTGGTGGGTTTGGTGAGTTCATAGCTTTCACAGTGATCACATTTTATCTCTAGAGTGGTGAGCTGCAATTCTGAGGGTCATTTTCAATTATTTAAGTAGACCTAACTTTTCTTTTCCCGTGTGTTGTGCATAGCAGGGTCGAAGTTTCACCATCAGTCATTGAATACGGAATCAAACGTGATACGTTCTGCACATGTTATGAGCATCAAAAGCTATTCACCTCACAAGGGGGCTCCTCCTCTTCTATTTCTGTGTCCCCACTTGTCTGCGCTGCCCCAGGCTCCACCTTGACCACATCCATCACAGCTGAAAACATAAACTGAGAGTTCTACATCTGCTAGAAAAATATGTGCAGCTGACAACTTAGATAAAATTCGTTTCTAAGTTCCTGTTTATATTGCCAATTGCATCTTCTTTCTTTGCAACACGCACGCACATACACACCAATTCAGTGTTGCCATACCTACTGATTTAGCAGGAGATTTCATGTTTTTCCATTGAATCTACTGCTCTACTGATTTTTATGTCAAAAGTCCGAATTTCTCCTGCCTTTTTGGCATGCTGCAGTGACCTAGTTCTTTGCCCTGATTTTCAACTCATTACTTTAGTACACATAGGCCTATATTATGTCATCATGTCTTATTTTTGCATCTTATACACAAGTCAATGCTTTCATTTGTCTCCCTGCTCATATTGTGTCGCCACAATGATGCTTACAAGAAGCGGAGACGGCTCTCGCCTGAAGTCCAGCGGCGGATTATGATATCAGCACACAGCAGATAAAGACCATGTTTTATACACGTGGCTCAGAGTTATGGGTCTCTCCAATCCAATAACAATGAAGAATACCACTTTTCAGTTTCATGCAAGTCTGCATTTTATAGCACGCCCTCGAAATGGCGCTATCTGTTTCAAGGAGACTTCACTGCAAGGTTCAATAGATCTATGAATTGCTTTTTTAATTTGTTTATTTACAACGCTATGGTTATCTAGCATCTGAATGAAATGAAGGTGAGGTCAGCGAAATGAAGCCAGGGTTCAGCGCTGAAGATTATCCAGCATTTGCTCTTAATGGAATTGAGGGAAAACTCAGGAAAAAAACCTCAACCAGGTATAGTAGAGGAGGCAAGACCTGTCCTGTGACCTTATCATGTGCCTGGCTATATCACCAATGGGTATGGAGGGGGAAGCTAGGTTTTACTCTGAGGTGAACTTCCGTGTTGGTAGATTCGTATAATATTAACCATCATGAAACAAACTCTCTTTCTAATAGCTCATTCTCTTCCTTTTGCACAGCTCACATGCCAGGTCTCGCCTCGTCAACTTGTAACTTGTCCCAACCGGGATTTGAACCCGGGCACGCTCGCTTCACGATTAAACATGCTAACCGTTATTCTACAGAGAGGTCCGATATGAAATTTCGGTAATTTTAAAGATACGATGGAAAGATACGTCATAGAAGAGAGAGGGGCCATTGTCTGATTTATATTTCTTTATGGGTTAGATAGGTTAAATAGCTAAGTTAGGTACATTAAGCTGAAGTATGTGAAAGTTTAGTGGGTTAGTTAGGGGATTATTTAAGTGATATGAGGCCATACTACGTCTAGGATGAGTGAGTTGTACCTTCCTTACTGACAAGGGCAATTCTTCATTTTAATGGGTGAACAAGAATTGCTAGCACCTGTTAACATCAGACAAGTTTCTTTGCTTTAAAAATGCTACCAGGCTACACTACAATTTTACAATACAAACTCAACTGCTGACCTTATTCTAAAATGAATTTAAACTGCTTTTCCGAATTAAAAACGAATAAAACCCCCACAAACTACGGAAAACACTGCACAACACTTTCTCTATATTAGCATTACGAGAAAGTAGCTTAAGTTGCAAAGAAAATCGTCGGAACTTGTCTCTTATTTTGTAAGCGAGAAAGATAATTAACGCATAATTTAAATCACAGAACGCTTAACGGTAGAGGTTAGATTCATTTCGGGGAGAGTGGGGGGAAAAGGAAAATACATTTGTATCTTTATGCGATAAGGCATTGTAAGGGAATACTGCACAAGTTTATATGAAAACATAAATGATCAATGCATTTTTAAATTACTATAGAATATTAAACAAACTGCTTACACAAAACTCCTGTAGCGTGCTATGTAAGTTAGGTAACGTGAATCATATTATTATCTTAATCATTAATCACACACCTTCTGCAGGTACTGTTTAGGCCTACTAGATCAACAACCAGTGTTGCCAACACATAAATTGTATCCCCATCAGTCTAACACCTGGAAATCCGTCAGAATTAGTCAAAATTAAAAGAATACCCACTCAATATATCTATATATAAATAAAAGCAATTATTCACGCAACTTTCTTACCAGTCTTGATTAAAATAATAATAATTCATCCACATCATCTGCCTCTTTTGTGGGTCTACACTCCAGTTGTCGACACTGTCAACAGCACAGTTGGGATTAGTGTTGCCAACACAATTCATCCTTAAAAATCCGCTATAAAACAAATCGCTAAATTATGTTATCAATGGAAGATTATTTTTTCTTCTGTGGGTGTTCAGAAACCCGCTAAAACTTTATACCAATAATATAATTTTAATTAATAAATATTACCCGTTATATAATCACTCACTGAATAATTTTGAGACTAATTTAAAAAATCCTACAGATTAATGTGAATCTAGTACCAGTAATGATTAAGATAAGGTATAATGTATCTACAGCTTCAAATTCTTATAACTAAAAAATTCAGACTATGCTTTTTATATTAAGCTTCACAACGTCATACTGTCTTTAACCCTTTGAAGCACAAATTAATTTTGTATGTTCTTCATATCATGGATCATACCAAAGCTTCAATCAATTTTTTTCAACATTTTAAATCTGTACACAATTTCAAAACACAGATGGCACTTCTATGTATACTCAAGAGGTGGTTCCTTGGTGGAATATCTATGCCATAAAATTTAGAAAGAAAGAAAACGGTGGTTCTTCTGAATAACCACTATAATCTCTCTACTATAGAGCATTTTCCAGATATTTTTTTAATCAACATCCGTCCCCTAATTATCTATCATTAAAGTGCAATGGTAATAAAGAAAATGAATTGCTGGAATTACCTGTCACTCCATAAGTTACTTCTAAGAGCTGAGAAACCCATTCCATCACCTCCCCCACCAGGAAGAAAAAAAAATGAATCCGGAGTATAGTTGTGTCATGCTGCAAGTCTTTAAACATAAAAGTAGGCCTACTATATGCTATTAAAGGTAGGCTTACTGAAACCTAGATTGTTTTCAATTTAATTTTTCTATTGCTACAAATAAAATAGAAAAATAGTATACTTTACTCATCGGCCTGTAATACCTGGTGACCACTAGACTTCAGCATATTAGAACGTTTTCATAAAAATTTTAGTTGATTTTTTCCTTCCAGTTTCAATATGTTAAACGGACAGATATTTTTTGTTAAAAGTAAATGATGGTGCAATATATATGGGAAATCTTTTTTGGTCGGACAGTAGTCCTGTGTAGTCTGCTGAGAAGCCCAACAACTACAAAAATCTGACTCGCAGAAACATCTGAATATCACTTCATGTCAAAGCTACACTGGCGACGAAAGACCTTGTCATGTCACTTGGGTGACGTCACTATGAAGGTGGGAGTAGAACATAGCTTAGACTGGCTGCTGCTCACAATCAGATAATTGTTAGCATCCTTTCAATCAGTAAGCTGTGAATAATGCTGCAGTAATTTTCCTTTGAATACATAAAGACAAGACAAGAAGTTGTCTATGTGCTGTGGCACAGGGGTGCTGCTATACTTTCCAATGAATAAGGTCAGAGCAGTGGATCCAATCCACTTATATTCGTGGATTTTTTTCATAGCTATGTTATTTTTTATCTATGCTTTTTTTTAAGATCAACTGTAGCTTACCAATTATTTTTTTTCCAGAAATAATGCTTGAAAAAGTAGGAAATAAAATAATTTCTCCTGGAAACACTTGTTTATTCACAAATAGTTATTGTCAGTCTAATCGGTTTAGGTTAATGTAAAAATATATTAATGGAGTTTCAGAAATAAACTGAAGAAGCGTATGGTACGAATGTCCAAAAATAATTCGTGAAGACTCTGTTGCCGTTAACTCCGGCAACGACATTAAACTCAATTAAATTTAAAATACAGTTGTTTAGTGCAATAGCACAATAGATAGTTAAAAATTAGGTCGCTGGCATTCAAAAAATTCATTAATGCTGTGAAATGGAGTATTTATAAGCCAACGAGATACATTTGCTAAATTCAGACCAATTTTTAGAAAATAATTCGGAAAGCATTTTGTTTGCAAACTTACTAGCCACTGTCTCAAAATTATTTCTGGTTTTAGTCAATCTAGAAGATGGATTATTGAAACAATGTTATTGTCTTTGTGTTGTAGAGATTAATGTCTCTTCTAGTAGAATAATAACATTATTAAAGTTCCTTTCATAAATAATAATAATAATAATGATAATGATAATAATTATAATAATAATAATAATAATAATAATAATAATAATAATAATAATAACAAATCCTGTATGTATAAAGAAGTTAATATTAAACATTTTTTTTCTATATAGAGAGCAGTTGACAATGTTAATCATAAACAATGTTATGCAGCTCTAATATCCTAGATGGTACAACTGTTTTTAGCTGTCATATAGTCGATGTCTTTCCCCAAGATAATTTTTAATCTAAAAAATACACCTAAGACATTAAAATAATTGGTGGTTTCAGAATTTAATTTACATCTATTACTAATAATAAATCTGTAACCAAAATTTATCTGGTAATTTTCGATTTTCCAAAAATAATTAGTGTTAACATGTATAATTAACCATCCTGAAACCGAAAATCGCTTTTTTTTTATTTCTGTTTGTATGTCTGTCTGTCTGGATATGTATTACCTTTTCACGCGATAATGGCTGAACCGATTTATATGAAAATTGGAATATACATTAAGTTCGTTGTAACTTAGATTTTAGGCTATATGGCATTCAAAATACTCTATTTAAAAGGAGGCTTATAAGGGAGCCTGAATTAAATAAATCGAATGCTTATTACTGATTTTCATGAAAAATATTGCATAACAAAAGTTTCTTTAAAAATAATTTCCGATAAGTTTTATTCTATACAAAATTTTGATAGGACTGATATTAAATGAGATAAATGAGTTTTAAAATTACAATAACAACGCCATCTAAGGCGCTGTTCTGAAATAAAAACAAATTACTTCGTCTATAAGGGGCCTTGGACAACAACAATCGAAAGCTATTAAACATAGCCTAAGAGAATGTTTCTGTGTTTGTATGAAGTAATATCGGAAGCTAATTAATTGTTTAATTATTATTTCACCATTGGAAAGTGTAGTTTCTCTAGATGGACATAATTCTACAATGTTATTACAGTAACTTCTGAAACATATAGCAAGTAATATAAAGTATACACATTAAAACTAAATGATATGTCCATCTTCATTAAACTATGGTTGCATGTAATAACAATTAACAAACATGTTAAAGGAATTGTCATTGGACCAAATGAGTGTCTCTGGACCAAAATGATCGCATTTTAATTATTTGGATGCAATTTAAATTAAGTAACATATTAAACGATTTATCCTTCTATCAAACACGAATGTTCCCTGGATCAAATGTTCTATTTTAATTATGTAATTACTTTATATTTATTTGTAACAGGTGCAGAGGAGCGCACGGGTACAGCTGGTATTATAATAATTGTGACTTGTATTATAGAATTGCAACCACTTTCATATGCATATAGGTACAAACTGCAGAGCTCACTAGAGGACAATGCAACAAGGCAAAAAAAATCGTAATAAACAATCAGGAACCAACTGTCTCCGAGATATAATATCATTTTGGTCACCAACACAGTTGTAACCTCATTCCTTACATCAACAGACTTAATGGTCGTGTGTATTTCCATTTTTCCAACATGAGTACACGACTTTTTGCAAATATTTAGGTATGTGTTTTTAAAAAACACATATAAAACAACGCCCTGTTTACTTTTACTCTTGCTTTAATAGTTTCCCCATAAATGTGTCACGTATTTTACAGTCTGATGTTTTATGAATGATCATACTATAAACGCCTGTCAATGTAGACTATATGCATGTCTTTGCATCTCATGTACTGCAGCATAAACACTGTCTCAATCAGTTAACGGTAATTAACCTTGCAGAAAGCTCACTCACCAACATTTGACGTACCGTACTGCAAGGATTTCCTGGCGTTGAATTAGCCAATATTTTAATATATGGAAGAGAATCTGCAAACATGGTAAGGCAGCTACAGTTTCCAAAGAGAATAATATTCATTGCTGTGTACCAAAGACTCTGGAATACAGACTGTCTTCGTCCTCGGATCAATGACCACAAAATTTCCTTTTGTAATATGACACAACTTTTCCAACAAGTTAACTAGTTAAGAAAATATTAACTTTTGTTTAAAACTGAAAGATTACTTTATTTTCTATGTTTCTTAAATTTCAACAACATATTTTGAATGTGAATTTCTTTTAATTCTTTCGTTAGTTTAAAAGAGAATTTCACATCGTTCATAACGCCTTTTTAATTTTGACAATTTAGATAACATTACTTTCAATGCTCCTGTTTTATAGCAGTCCATCATCCTTATTATAATAAAAATGTAGGCTGTGTTCGAAATCGGAATGTTTCACAGTACAGAATAATGTATTGAATTCCGTGTGTCAATGTAGAGGTATACCTTATTTTATTTCAAGGGGTGCAGTTCGGTGGCTCCTTTGAACACCCACTTACAGATTTATGACTTCCTACACAAACACCTCTGACAATTCCATCCTGTCCCCTCGTCCAACATTGCACAGTTGTCACAATCCTGGTGACCCTCGAAATGAGACAGTGAGACTGACGGGATTCTTGGAATTCGGAAAAGATGCGATAACTCTGCCTCCACGTGGATTTGACGGGCATCTGTCAATTCTTCTGAACGAGGGTTGTGACTGGTTACTAACAGGAGAAGACAAGATTTCCGTCACAGTAAGGAAGACTTTTATTTATGACAACCAATTAGTAGGGGGCAGTAGAAGGTCTGTCGGCAAAGTCCTTTCTATGAAACTGCACTCCATGAAAAAAAATAGAGTATATCACAAAAGTGTTTGTTTGGATAGATGTTACATTATTTAGTTATGTCTTACAAGGCAGTAACTGAATGACAGACAAGCATGGTCCTTTGGGTATTAGTTTTGCCTCATTCTTGGCATATACACACTTTGAGCTAGTAAATCAGCCTCGTCCACATCAGTGAATCTTCAGAAACCGTGGTTCTTCAAGGGATGTCTAATGTTTTCATGGATTTTGGGTCTTAAACTTTAATGTATTGAAATTGGGGACTTTAAGTTTGAGGGACATGGAATTGGGGACGTGGAGAAACATAACAGTCTGAGTTTCTTATGATGGAGATCAAGGGTAACATGAGATCGGAGTGGAAACTGAGAAGGGATTTGAGCATACATATGGGGAGAAATATATTGTGTGAAAGTGTGGGGTCGGGCAGAGCACAGCGTCCTCGCACGACGTAACATCCTTGACCAAGATGTCCCCTTCTCGCTTCAAAACACACGTCATTCATTAACTTTTCAGCGAAATGCATTGGTCATCTTTTAAGTTGCCCATTTTTTGGGCCCAGCTGTTCCCAGATTATCATATCTGCCTGTCTGAGGCTTCTTCAGTGAATAGGCCCCTGGACATGGGATCGGACGTGAGAGACCAGGTTGGAGTTACGCGTGAACCCTTTGCCGCACACGGCACACTTGAAGGGGCGCTCCTCCTTGTGCACCAGCACGTGGGCTGACAGGCGTCCCCTGGAGCCGAAGACCTTGCCGCACACGGTGCAGGAGAAGGTCTTCTCCCCGCTGTGTGTGACGTAGTGACGCCTCAGATAGCGGCGGCCGGCGAAGGCCTTGCCGCACATCTCGCACCGGAAGGGCTTCTCCCCGGTGTGCCCCCGGCGGTGCGTGAGCAGAGGGTTGCGCATGGGGAAGCCCTTGCCGCAGATGTCGCACGTGAAGGGCTTCTTGTCGTCGTGAGAGCGGCCGTGGATGACCAGCGACCAGCGCGTGCGCAACACCTTGCCACACAGTCCACACCTGTACAGCTTGCGGCTGCAGACAGTCACAACATGTTAGCTTCTCATATGCATGTCTGGGCTTACTACCTTTATTCCGAAATTTTCCGTGACTAAAAGGAGAACGTCAGGCAATGCCATGACGAGTTCTGGAATTCATCAAATATCATTTATAGTCCCGTCGTTCTAATTTCCGGCAGCCAATCACGTTGCAGGTCGGTTACATTTAATCGTGTGCATCTTGTGATTCGCTGATGAAGATGTTATGCATTTCCTAAGACTGGATAAATACTTAATATATAATCGTCCGCCATTTTGGCTCTTTCGTTGGCGTTTGCAGAAAGCACACGAAGACGTTATTTGCCGCTCAATTATTTGCTGAATTACAGTGCGTTTGATTTATTATCATAGGAGCTACGACATGATAATGTTTAACGGTGTGGCAAATAGATCCCTCGTCTTGTAGCTCGGCAACGAAGGAACAAAAATGGCGAACGATACTACCTACCTAGACTTTATAGAGCCTTCACTTCCTAATACGTAAGCAAAGAGGAGGAGTCACGCCGGGAATAACAGCGTCGCGACTATAGTTATCACCACTCCATCCACACTACATTAGATAACCAAGCAACAGATTTTTTTATTTTCATTTTTATTAGTAGAGTAGGCCTACTGGAAAATATATTGCTCACAAATTATTATTGAACTATTCAAAAAACACCCCTCCGTGTATAGGTATGATATTGACATTGATTATTATTATTATTATTATTATTATTATTATTATTATTATTATTATTAATTTTATTTTATTATTATTAGTATTACTATTGTTAATGTTATTACTATTATTGTTTCAAAACTACAAATCATTGTGATTTTACCTCTTTGATGATGTGTGATTACAGTTGGCAACAATGAAAAGACGACTAAATTAGTTTATTAGGAACTACAGTAAAACCTCGATAAGACGCACCCGCTTATTACGCTATTCCGTGTAATACGCTTTTTTTGTCCGGTCCCTGCACATTTCATATACAATACCTTTATAAAATACTCCGTTTGTTGCGCTCAAGTCCCGCATAATACGCTGATTTTGTGGAATATTTTCGATGTAATTTTCAGCAATGTACTGTAACAGCAATGAAACACCTTGGTCACTGAACTCACTGGTACCATTAACCTAAAAAGTATTGGTATTCGACCCTTTACCTGCGCATTTAAACCTTCATACTTCAACCTTAGTATACCCTACCCTCTTGTTATGCTCTCTTATTCGACTCTTTACCTGCGTGGTTAAAAATTGTAAATCTTACGAAAGTACGATGAGAACAGTACTCTTACTCAGAAAAACTCTCTGATTCATTAGGAATCCCATCATCGACATTAAGAATGATAATAAAAAATCGCGACTCAATCACTACAGCTGCGACGTCGTCAGGAGGATATAAACGCAGGAAACTGAAGTGTGGTAAACATGAGGACTTGGAGAACACGGACACGGCAAACAACTATAAATGACTTCTTTTTTTTTTTTTTTCGAAAGAATTAAGCAGAGTACATATTGTAAATGTCTTTGACGTACAGTACAGTAATTACATAATGGAGTAATACTGTATTACCTTTCATGAATCATGTATTTCAATAAAGAAAAATGCTAATAGATACTGTATATAAGTCAAAATTAGTATACCCGCCTAATACGCGGTTCACACCCAGCCCCTTGCACAGCGTCTTATCAGGGTTTTACTGTAATCTAATCTGAACTGCACTATAGTTACGAATCATATTTCAGACAGCCCTGAGCTAAATGTAGCCTATGGTGTGGCCTTATGCAGGATATGAAAATTAGACCTTTCTTTTTATTAATCCTCGTGTCACAGCCTCTGTACCTAGACATGCTAGAAGAATAAGTATTTTTATCGACTGCACACAACCAGCCCAGCATAATCTTCCAACAAGATGGAGCACCATTTCACTGGAACATCACCATGAGTACAACACTGGACAACACTTTCCTGAACCGTTGGATTGGACACTGCGGTACAGCCTCCTCATTTTTCTGATATCACTCCATTAGATATTTTTCCTTTGGGGTTATGTTCAGGACATTGTGTATTCCATCAAGCTGACTGACGTGATGGCATTGTACAAGCAGCAGAAGCTACCACACCAGATATGCTACAGAGAACCTGGACTGAAATTGAGTATTGTTTGGTTCGTGCTATTCAGGGAGTTCATGTACAAACCTGCTCTGACTATTTCTGTTAAACTGTCCTTATACAAATCCTTTACTATAAACAAAAATTAATTTTCTATTCTGACGAAAGATGTCTTAATTCTTATTAGATCATCTAAATGTTCAACATATCTGTTTCTACATTTATATGAGTAGCTTAATATCAAAGACGGACATCTGACCTCAATCGAAATTTAGATAGCTGTGGTTTTTCATACAATTTTTCATGCTCTTTCGAGTTATAGTGAAACCATATGCAAAATCTAACACTACATTTATAAAATAAATTGTGTTAAATATTACAAAGAACACTGTGAATTAGAAAATTGCCTCTAGATCAAAACTATGGAGACGACAGATGTCAGTCTTTGACATTAAAATACTCATATTTTGTCGAACACACAACACTAAATCCACGTATGCATTCAGCACTAGAAGCTTGGACTGTTCCATAGACTCATTTCTTAAACGAGTATGAAATTCAATTGAGCTAATTTTCTCCACAGTGAGGAATTTAATCACAACTCTCAGGTTTACAGTAATATCGGACACATCGACCATTTTCAACAACCATTGCTTCACTTTCATGTGATGTATGGAATTGTTACCCCATATGGTGTAACCAGCGAACAGGGATTATAAAGAATGGACACTGAGCGAATTTTCCTGTGTTTTTTTCTCTGTGCGCCGGCGTTTAGTTCCACTTTCAAGCGCTAGAGGTTAGTGTAATCGAGCATACGCTAAGATAATAATTGAGAATAGAGTTGACGCACAGGATCCAAACATCGCCTACCTTATTGCATAATCCAGTAACGCTTTGCTTCAAATAAATTCAAGTTAACAGCTTTTCCTTATTTCTCAGTGACAAACTAGTTGTAATAATAATTTTTTATATTTCAGATATAATAAATTATATTATAAAATAATATAATGCATTATAAAATTAAGTATCAAATTCGTTTAATATTTGTATATAATATAATATAGGTATATGGTTTTACTTCTCATAAGAGTTTTGTTTTTCCATTTTCAATGCTATCAAATTATTACATATTTTAATTGTTGTTGGGGTCAACGTCTCACCTCTCATTATAGGAACTCTAGAGTCTAGACGTTACAGGTAATGACGGATTTATTATTTTATGGATCCAATTTATTTTGAGTACATAATATACCTAGATGTATTAATTGTATGTGTTATATTTCCGCTGTGTCGACTGCTAGCTGGTGTGATGTCAGCGCCAACTCTAGGGAGAAAGCAGAATCTCACGCTCTAGCTGGCTTGAAGGTCACTGAAATCAGTCCGGCTACATCAAAGGTACCGACGCGAAGTGTCCATACTTAATTACCTATACACTGGTGTAACTAGAGACATCTTCTGATCACTAAATGAAATTCGCAACATTATGGGTCGCAGGATTTGAAAGAATATAAGAGGAGCCATCACTTTCGTACCAACCCACAGACAGACCTGATGCTGGAACCTAAAAGTGCTAAAGATCTCAGTTAACAACACATTGCTGAAAAAGCCAAGATTACTAACTGTTAGACTGAACAGAAGAAATGTGGGATGTCAACGAAGAGAAGTCTCGAGAAATTGGAGACGAAGAGCTATAATAACTTGCAGCACTGACCTCTCTGTGAAGACATCGTGGTCCTCGGTGGTAATCTCTTCCTTGAGCACTGCCATGGCACCCCAGGGCTCCTGCACCTCCTGCCAGACAACACACATCAGACCTAGTCAAGCAACGTGGCCACCGCGTTCCCCACACCACACTCACCTCAGCTTCACACTTCACCGCCGGCCGCTCCTCGTAGTCTGGCTCCACTTTGATCCTGCTCACATCCACCTCCAGGAAGTGTGGCTCCTGCCAACAAACAATCCGACTGTACCAACCTTCCTGCTCAAATTAAACCTGCATACAGCATGCTGTATCTGTAAGAGATTTGACAGCAATGTGTACGAGGATAAACTGAAAGTGAACAGAAAATGGTATGATCTGGAGTTTTGTCTGAGGAATGAAAATCATCCAGAATTTGGACTAACGAGAAGAACGAAAGAGGACAGTGGACATATTTCAACTTTGCAGAGGGAAGCAACGAGAAGGCAACAAGAGTCGACGTTAGCTACATAAGCAGAGGGAAGGAGCAGAAGAAAATCATCCCAACTTCAAGGATAGATCAACACATGGTAACAGAGTGAATATTAATGAGTTCAGGAACCCACATGCTGACGTACGAGGAAGTGTACAGATGGTGACACATCAAGGAGAAGAAAACAGTAACGTGATCATGCAGCGTAAGCGGGTTCCTAGTCTCCATACGATGGCGGTAAGGTTAGCGCACTCCAGAAGGAATGCAGACAATAACGGAACAAGCAACACGGGTGCTAGAAAAAAAGGGCGAGGGGTGATAAAAAGAGAAACCAAGAGTCAGGAAGTGATAGGGAAGAAAGTAGTGAAAAGATTAAGGGTACGAGTGTAAGTGGAAATCTAGGATGTGAAAGTGAAAGCGTGGGGGGGTAAATAAAAGAGGAAGAATAGAAGAAGAAATAAATAGAAAGAAAGACAGAGATAGAACTAAGACAGAGATGAACAGTAAAGAAAGGTCAAAACCTGCGACAGCTGAGGATATAGCAGAGATATTTGATACGTTTAAAAAAATGTGGATGTGATCAAAAAGTGCAAATAAAGGGAAACTGGAAAAGATCGAGAAGTATAGGGGAGAGAGAAAGTGTATAAGCAGATGTGTAGAATGTAAGTATTTATAGGAAATGAGAATAGTGACAATGGATTAGGTGGAAGCAGAATAGTGAGAAAGTGAAAGTGAGCGCAAATAGGAATGAGAGAAAATAGTGAGAAAGGGTTAAGAGAACTGAACAGGTGACAGCATAAAATTAGTACTAACATTTGAACGTTGGGACAGTAAATGAATATAAGAGAAAGATAGGAGAAAATATCAAAGAACAAATAGGACAAATAATTCAATATGATAATTTATAGAGAAAAATTGAAATTGAGATTTTAGTGAACAGTAGTTAGAGGAAAAAGGGGGTGTGAAAGTAGTATGGAATATTAAATATATTAGGATTAATGAACAAATAGAGAATAGCAAATTAAATGTAGGAGAAATACTGAAGGGGAGTTTGACCAAATAACAAAAAAGGTACATAGACGTGTACTGCAAATAATGTGTTATTGTAATAATATGTTAATGGTGGCAGCGGATACAGAAATGTGAGGTACACCATTACATGTAAAGAAGTGCTGTGACGAAATATACCATATCATATCATATGTTTTGAATAACACAGACCATTTGGAAATATCTGGCGGGGAGGGGGGAGAAGAACTGTTCTTTTAACACTAAACACATCAAAACTATTATATGCAACTTAATTTTCAGACATGAAACAATATCTAATGTCTATTTACTATTTCCACAGTAAGTGCGTGAGGACTTATGGCTTTAAATATCATCTCCACGGCATCAACAGGGGAATGCAGGAAAAAAAAAAAAAGAGAGAGAGAGGGCGGAGGGGGTGGGTGAGTGTGTCTGTGTTTTTTATCTGTTTAGGTGGAAAAGGTAAGATTGAACAGTCTTACTATTTTTTACACAGTCGTTAACATTTGGAATGTATGGAGGTACTACAAAAAGAGTTGAAAGATTTGGAAAATGAGAATAGGGGCTTAAAAATAAAACTTGATCAAATTTTGAATAATCAGAAATAATTAAGACAACAGGTAAACGTAGGCAAGGAAACTCAGCAAAACAGATTTTGACTAATTAACAAAATCTAAGAAAGTCATAGTAAAAGAATCTCCGGTTAAACGAGCGTTGCGGAACTTCCGCCGATTTCGGAATAGACACCGACTCACTTAGGTTAATTTCAATTAAGAAACATGCCAAACGAATTATCTTTGCACCAAAAACGGATGTTCCCTGGACCAAATTATCGTATTTTATGATTATTTGAATGCAACAGAAGTCAGAAGTCTTGCTAAAATCGGCGGAAGTTCCTCAGATTAGAAGATTTGACAGCAATGATTTAATTTGTCAGAGCCAAACTTGAGGCCAATCTAATGAAGTGTAGTACTAGAAAAATATTGTGGAAATTTTGGTAGTCTAGTGTGTTCAGCCCACAGTAAGGAAGTAGGCATAGGTGGGGCGTCAGTCTGAGATATGGACAGAAGAAACATCATCACCAAGCAGGGAAGGGTTTCGATACAAGCCGAATTGAGGAACGTGATGGGCTTACTGACAAGACAGTGAACTTCTACAAAAGACATACCAGTAGGTACAGCACATGCGATAGAACTCTATGACGAAAAATCCCCAAGTGTGGGTAGGATTTCTGAAGAGCATGACAGACATGTAATTGACTAACTCATGTCAGATTATTTATTATTTGAATGCTGTGTGTCGAATAGTTACCAAACAAGGCGATTCCTTTTCGTTCCCATCCATCTCTTCAGTCAGCTCCTCCTTGATGTCCTCCATCATGCCTGCGAGCCAGATTCCACTAGGTTCCGGTGGTCATAACCTATGGAGCATTAATTCTTTCTTTTAGGCGATTTAATAAAAAGGTTCCGGACGAGTGGTCACCCTAGCCTCAGTGCCTTATCAAAAGTCAAAGAATCTAGTGCAGTGATGTCAAAGCAAGCGCATTTTTCTGACCTTGACGTCGTGCGCGGGCATCAAGCGCTAAGTACGGAAAGAGGAAGGTTTGTGCATATGAATAAGCAACCTATTGGATTAAGAAAACTGTGGTGCACAAACTTCAAATGGAACGTGAAATTTTATGTCGTTATTTTTATATGGCTTCTTTCTGTTTGATATTATCTATATTGTCTGTAAAACAAAAGTACTAATACCAATTTCTTAATATTGCACTTGTGTTTTAAATCTTAATAACATAATAGAGAGTTGAGAAGGAATATTCACATAAATTCCATAGTAGTACAACTATACTGTACTAAATGGATGATATACATCAATCATAAAGAAAGTGATATCCCAAAAAAAAAAAGAGAGCTGAAAACCCAGGTTCAAATCCCGGCACCGGAAAGAATTTTTCTCCGTTCCATTACTCTTTCATCGTATGATGACATGATAAGTTGGAATTGATATTGATGGTACCTTTAGCCTTATAAAAGTAATCAATAAACTAATCAAAACAATATTACAGTACAAAGCAAAGTTACCTAGGTGCTGTATATGTTTTTTGTGTAATTAATATTCCATAACAAAACTCTTATCGTATTATGCTTTTAAGGTGATATTGGTTAGCAATTTCCTAACATCAGAATAGGCCTATTAAATTATTTTCTCGAAATCTCCTGAAGCTATAGAGCTGACATTTTTACAACACTTGGGCACATATCTTTTGCTTATGATGTAACAGTAGTTGCTTTGTTAATTAATTTCTTTAGAAACAATTTCCATGCGAATATTTTAAAAATTTTCAATACACTATCTCCAGTAATACGTATTTACGTATATTATATTTACTAAAACGATCTGTTAGGCTACTAAATAAATAGGCCTATATCTGAAAATTTCACTTTTCTATAAAAGAAGTTAAGAAAATATTTCTTTTGAATAAAAAATTAAACTTGTGAAAAATGAGCACTAAAATTAAAACTTACATTCTTATAATGCACTTATACTTCTCAGGCAAATCTAAAAATGAACATGGATACAGTTTTAATAAGTTCTCTTCCCTTTATCTATTGAATCAGTGCTGGCCATGCCTGAATATAGCTAGACCAAGCGGCATATACTCCCTCTTTCGTCTGTCTCATTCCTTTCCGCTATAAAGCTCTCAGGCTCTCCTGAGCTCTAAAGCGCGCGCTTGCTCCTATGGGCATCAATTGACATCTCTGATCTAGTGGTTCCAACGTGGCTTTGAAATAAGTTGAAAATATTCACTCAGTGTCCATCCCCAAATAAGGTTAAATTAATCGCGACAAGTCATTCAAATTTCGTTTATAAGATTGTTCGGAGACAAACTAGACTGATTCTGGGTTAAACCAGCACTGAGGTAGCTCACTTCTCACTCTGCTTATACGGTTTGCATATACAAATCTGCGACAGGTTAGGTTTGGTTAGTTTAGGTTTTTGTTATGCCTTGCATAAACGATCAACTGCATTTTCACAAAAATCCCTTATAAATTCAATGATTTTCACTTCCGAATTCACCGGAACTATCTCAGCGCTAGTTTCCAATTCTATAACCAATACGGGTCTAAAGCGGTTCCCGCGTAACGCCAATTCCGCCGCTCGGAGCGCTGTTCGGTTCTAGATATTTGTAGCAAACACTTAAATGACATTGATATTTGGGACATTTAAAGGACTCACCGTTGCTTATTAAATGCTTCGTACAATATTTTATGGTCAATAGACGTAATTTCAAAACTTCTGCGTCTTAATTATATTAAAATAAATGGCTGTAATTCTTCATATTAAAATATATTACATGTTATAAAGTAAGACCTTTCTGTTCAATTCATACACCATATCTTTTCGGAAATAATGAAAGAAACTTAATACGTGTTTATTTATTATTATTATTATTATTATTATTATTATTATTATTAAGGTCCAGTGAATTCTATTTCCCTGAATTCACAATTTAATCATTTGTAAATGGGCCTAACATTTCACTTTCTTTTTAAAAAAATATATTGATGTTGAAATGTTATGATTTTTACTAATGAAAACTGCAGTCACAATGCATGGTACGTACAATTGTGCAATTTTTCTTGCACACCCTGTAGTGGCGAAATAAATATCTAATAGACCTCCTGATTAATCTGTAGTGAATAGTAATAGCAAATGCTGTAATATTTTAGTTTGCGTAAACAGTTTTTAAATTAGAAGTTGGAATTAAATTAAATTAGAAAGCTAGTCTGCAATATATGTGATTAGAACATGGTTTCCGCATTTGATGATTTCCCAAAACATAAACAAATAGGCTATCTCAGAATTCTCAGTCAGGAACTTTTTTTTTTCTTTTGC
This sequence comes from Periplaneta americana, assembly GCA_025594305.2. NCBI lineage: Eukaryota > Metazoa > Arthropoda > Insecta > Blattodea > Blattidae > Periplaneta > Periplaneta americana. The sequence continues at coordinate 207,368,417 of JAJSOF020000001.1, read as the reverse complement.
CGCTCATAGGCACATGCATATCTGCTCTCTCCCCTGAGGTATTTTCTGTCGTCACTCATGAGATGTCAATTTAATGAAAGCATAAAGAAAAATATTCGGTACACTATACGGTGATAGCAATTAAAACGAATTAGGGAACGAAATCTGAAGGAAAAACACGGAACTGAAAACAATCAACTTGCCAACGTAAATGAACCATAAGAATGTAGTTTGAAAACAAAATTTTTAATTGAACAAATCAAGACTTTCGGGGAAACAAAATTGTAAATTCCATTAAATGACACTGAAAATCTGCATACTGTTATTTAACAAGTCATCAATAAATCTCGAATAAGACTGTAATATGCTTCGCATGTTTATAATCTTCGTACTCGATTAGTAAAATCAAAGAATTTCCATGATACACAATGCTTACTTACTTACTTACTTACTTACTTACTTACTTACTTACTGGCTTTTAAGGAACCCGGAGGTTCATTGCCGCCCTCACATAAGCCCGCCATTGGTCCCTATCCTGAGCAAGATTAATCCAGTCTCTATCATCATATCCCACCTCCCTCAAATCCATTTAATATTATCTTCCCACCTACGTCTCGGCCTCCCCACTAACACTCTATATGCATTTCTGGATTCGCCCATACGTGCTGCATGTCCTGCCCATCTCAAACGTCTGGATTTAATGTTCCTAATTATGTCAGGTGAAGAATACAATGCGTGCAGTTCTGTGTTGTGTAACTTTCTCCATTCTCCTGTAACTTCATCCCTCTTAGCCCCAAATATTTTCGTAAGAACCTTATTCTCAAACACCCTTAATCTCTGTTCCTCTCTCAAAGTGAGAGTCCAAGTTTCACAACCATACAGAACAACCGGTAATATAAGTGTTTTAAAAATGCTTAGTAATGGAATTAATAATAGAACTGCGAGGCAAACCTAGCGGCAGAAATGCCACTCTTGACTCTTCATCATGCTATGCACCAGGTTGTATAATCTCGTAAGCAACGCTACTGGCACTTATATTCATATCTTCTACAGTTAATTCACTTCATTTTTAATAATAACTAAATGGGTACCGGTACGTAACGTCTACTGTAGTCGAAAGCACTGAAGGAAGACACCAAACAGCTGTTTTGCCGTACGGAGTCGAGTGATTGAACTGGCGTGTCCAAACTACGTAAATGACCATTATACATAAATATCATGGTGTACCAATATCCTCAATAAAGCTTCACTACATATGGACCTACAGCTAACTAGCTTAAGATAACTCTTCCATTTACCACAACTATTTTCGTTTGAATGTAGTATGTAGTACGTACAGCACGTAGATCACTGAATTGAGTCCGGCACGAGGTGGAAGACCGGAAAGTGCTGTATCACGATTAGAACAACTATCCCTTTATAGTACTACACTTCAAAATTTTGGTTCTAGTGTACAAAGAAGATGTTAGCATATTAACACTATTTCCTCCGCTAAAATATCACAACATGCGAAAATAGACAGTCACTAGAAATTACAACAGTTAAATCAAGGAGACCGTGAAGATGAGGGAGGCACTGGAAGGAATGGTGAAGGAGAGAAAAATTGGGGGCAGAAGATATAAGATGATAGACGACATTAAACTATATAGATCACAATATGCGGAGAGTAAGAGGAAGGCAGAAAATAGAAAAGATTGGAGAATGCTGGGTCTTCAGTGAAAGACCTGCCCTTGGGCAGAAAACTATGAATGAATTATCACAATGTGTGATAATGGATGATGGAACTTTTGTTCCGATGAATTTTACGTTAATACTTATATTAAAAATTAATCTTCAGGCATTGTGAATCTTTGATATAACTACCGGTAATGTAAATTACAAAACAAAATATCCCAATTATGATCTGATATTTAACTATCAGACTTTGAACTGTAATAGTCAAAATACACATTATTGTCAGTGCATTTCGAACTTGCGAATCAAGCAATAGACTGAATTTTCCACGCATGTTTATCCCATTCCTGGACCATTCTCCTCAACTACTGTCCGTTACTCAGGAGAAGACGAGCGGAAAGAATGTGACCTTCTTGACTATCGCTGTTGATTATTATAAACATCGCTCAGATAAGCATCCCAGTAGCCAGGTTATTACTCGTGCGGGAAACATGAGTAACAATGCGTATGGAAATTAAAGCTGAGTTGAACAGAAGGAGACCTAATGTTTCCGCTTACAGCAGTACAAATATTGCACGTGTTGTCGTACGTTATCTGTTCACATCCCTTCCTCCTCAGTCCGCTCTCGTCTTCTCCTGAGTCACCGATAGCTGAGACAGTCGGGATTACCAGTGCTTCAGTTCATAGTTTTCAGTTCAGTGACTCGTGTGTGTTTATAGGTTATGTGACGATCTGCCAGTTCGAAATGCGCTGAGTAATCTATAGCAAATATTTTGATGTAGACTGGGGTGAGACAGATCGAGTGGAAACTGAATGGATTTGCGAAAACGCGTCCTTGCAATTGCAAGGGAAATTAGGACAGAGAGGAAGTGTCTGTGTGGGCTCCAAGGCGATAAAAGAAGGGATTAATGACCCAATGGGATGAGAGCGGGAGGAGAGAGATTACATGAGAAACTGGACTGAGCAGTATCTGTGGGCTCCAAGCCTGTTGGCCACTTCCCTCACTCTGATTTTCACCATTAGGAATATTAGAGAATTTTGAAGGGAAAGCCAAAAATAGATGTAGGTAACCTAATAGCTACGACATGAGGAAGGGACAGAGCATGGCAAAATAATAAGGGGACAGAATCGCCGAAGATGTTAAAAGACTGCACAACCAGTGGGGAGAGGGGGCGCCACAGTCCTCACGAGAGAAGGGGTCCAAACCCTTGCACTGTGCGAATGACATTCAAGTAAACTCGTCCTACCGTACCGAAGACAACATGCTAAAGCCAGGCTCAGATTTCGTGAGAAAATGCCGAAATTCGTGTAAGGAGGATATGTAGGTCCGTGGCACATTTACTTTAGGGATCATTCGAACATCTGTCTTAGCCCTTAGAAAAGCCAATTAATTAATTTTGAAATGGGAGAAGAATCATTTAAAAGATACAGCCTTAGAAAAAAAGTATTGCCGCACAAATACTTTACAAGTCCCAGAAAGGAAGCAGTGCGCATGTTAAGAGAACAAGCACCCTGGTTCACAAGAAGACTAGTTGAGGTAATAAAATTAGTTTTGTTTCGTTGTATGTCTAATCATGCGCCCTGCCTCCTTTCTGGGACATATAAAGTATCTGTGGGATGAAACTTTTTTCTAAGACTTTCTAACATCAGAATCGCGTCCCTGCAAGTACTTTTGGAACTCATTTATTTATTTATTTATTTATTTAATCTGACAGGATTAAGGCCATAAGATCTTGTCTTCCATCTTACCAGATACCTGTAGCACATAGAAATAAATTTAATTAAAGCCCTATAGAGGGTCAGCAGAGTCAAAGAACATTGTAGAGCACTTCAGCTAATATAAGAAAAACAAAGTTGGTTAAAGATAACAGTAATAGCATGATAGTGAAAATAATGATAATAATATACTTTGTAATCACAATTTTTGTAATCGTTATTTTAGTTATCGTCTTCTTTGGTGTCATCATTTTATGTAATGTTGTTAGTTTTGTGCCTTTGTACTGGAGCACCATGCCCATGTTGTTTTCCTATAGCAGCGGCTGAGTTATCAAGAAAAACGTGATTGTTTCTGCACACGTTCCATGCGATAGAGGTAAATTTCCAGCTAATGTCCATAAGATGTGTATGGCATAGATTTCTCTGCGGACAGACGTCTGAAGGTCCGTTACCATTTAATGGAATCGAAATAAACAGCATTTGTCTTCTCAATGTATTTAAATAGAAGATAGCAGAAACCGGCACGGGAATCGACTCGAATAGAGTAAATTGAAGAACTAAAATATTTATTCCAATTCCAGAACATAGTTCAGCAGTGCAAGCCATAGTACAGTAGCGTACGGCATTGTACAGTAGTGTACGGTGTTGTACAGTAGCGTACGGCGTTGTAAGGTAGCGTACGGTGTTGTACAGTAGCGTACGGCAGCGTACGGTGTTGTACAGTAGCGTACGGCGTTGTACAGTAGCGTACGGTGTTGTACAGTAGCGTACGGTGTTGTACAGTAGCGTACGGCGTTGTACAGTAGTGTACGGCGTTGTACAGTAGCGTACGGCGTTGTACAGCAGCGTACGGCGTTGTACAGTAGCGTACGGCGTTGTACAGTGGCGTTGTACGGCGTACGGCGTTGTACAGTAGCGTACGGCGTTGTACAGTAGCGTACGGCGTTGTACAGTAGCGTACGGCGTTGTACAGTAGCGTACGGCGTTGTTACAGTAGCGTACGGCGTTGTACAGTAGCGTACGGCGTTGTACAGTAGCGTACGGCGTTGTACAGTAGCGTACGGCGTTGTACAGTAGCGTACGGCGTTGTACAGCGTACGGCGTTGTACAGTAGCGTACGGCGTTGTACAGTAGCGTACGGCGTTGTACAGTAGCGTACGGCGTTGTACAGTAGCGTACGGCGTTGTACAGCAGCGTACGGCGTTAGCGTACAGTAGCGTACGGCGTTGTACAGTAGCGTACGGCGTTGTACGGCGTTGTACAGTAGCGTACGGCGTTGTACAGTAGCGTACGGCGTTGTACAGTAGCGTACGGCGTTGTACAGTAGCGTACGGCGTTGTACAGTAGCGTACGGTGTTGTACAGTAGCGTACGGCGTTGTACAGTAGCGTACGGCGTTGTACAGTAGCGTACGGCGTTGTACACAGTAGCGTTGCGGCGTTGTACAGTAGCGTACGGCGTTGTACAGTAGCGTACAGTAGCGTAGCGGCGTTGTACAGTAGCGTACGGCGTTGTACAGCAGCGTACGGCGTTGTACAGTAGCGTACGGCGTTGTACAGTAGCGTACGGCGTTGTACAGTAGCGTACGGCGTTGTACAGTAGCGTACGGCGTTGTACAGTAGCGTACGGTGTTGTACAGTAGCGTACGGCGTTGTACAGTAGCGTACGGCGTTGTACAGTAGCGTACGGCGTTGTACAGTAGCGTACGGCGCAGCAGCGACGTTGTACAGTAGCGTGCGGCGTTGTACAGTAGCGACGGCGTTGTACAGTAGCGTACGGTGTTGTACAGTAGCGTACGGTGTTGTACAGTACAGTAGCGTACGGCGTTGTACAGTAGCGTACGGCGTTGTAGCGGTGTTGTACAGTAGCGTACGGCGTTGTACAGTAGCGTACGGCGTTGTACAGTAGCGTACGGCGTTGTACAGTAGCGTACGGCGTTGTACAGTAGCGTACGGCGTTGTACAGTAGCGTACGGCGTTGTACAGTAGCGTACGGTGTTGTACAGTAGCGTACGGCGTTGTACACAGCGTAGTTGTACAGTAGCGTACGGCGTTGTACAGTAGCGTACGGCGTTGTACAGTAGCGTAGCGAGCGGCGTTGTACAGTAGCGTACGGTGTTGTACAGTAGCGTACGGCGTTGTACAGTAGCGTACGGCGTTGTACAGTAGCGTGCGACGTTGTACAGTAGCGACGTTGTACAGTAGCGTGCGGCGTTGTACAGTAGCGAGCGGCGTTGTACAGTAGCGTACGGCGTTGTACAGTAGCGTACGGTGTTGTACAGTAGCGTACGGTGTTGTACAGTAGCGTACGGCGTTGTACAGTAGCGTACGGTGTTGTACAGTAGCGTACGGCGTTGTACAGTAGCGTACGGCGTTGTACACAGTAGCGTGCGGCGTTGTACAGTAGCGTACGGCGTTGTACAGTAGTAGCGTGCGGCGTTGTAGCGTGCGGCGTTGTACAGTAGCGTACGGCGTTGTACAGTAGCGTACGGCGTTGTACAGTAGCGTACGGCGTTGTACAGTAGCGTGCGGCGTTGTACAGTAGCGTACGGTGTACAGCAGCGTACGGCGTTGTACAGTAGCGTACGGCGTTGTACACAGTAGCGTACAGAGCGTTGTACAGTAGCGCGTGCGACGTTGTACAGTAGCGTACGGCGTTGTACAGTGCGGCGCGTACGGCGTTGTACAGTAGCGTACGGCGTTGTACAGTAGTTGTACAGCGTAGCGTACGGCGTTGTACAGTAGCGTGCGGCGTTGTACAGTAGCGTACAGCGTTGTACAGTAGCGCAGTAGCGGCGTTGTACAGTAGCGTACGGCGTTGTACAGTAGCGTACGGCGTTGTACAGTAGCGTACGGCGTTGTACAGTAGCGTAGCGTACGGTAGCGTGCGGCGTTGTACAGTAGCGTACGGCGTTGTACAGTAGCGTACGGCGTTGTACAGTAGCGTACGTTGTACAGTAGCGTACGGTAGCGTGCAGCGTACGGTTGTACAGTAGCGTACGGCGTTGTACAGTACGGCGTAGCGTACGGCGTTGTACAGTAGCGTACGGCGTTGTACAGTAGCGTACGGCGTTGTACAGTAGCGTGCGACGGCGTTGTACAGCGTACGGCGTTGTACAGTAGCGTACGTTGTACAGTAGCGTACGGCAGTACAGCGCGGCGTTGTACAGTAGCGTACGGCGTTGCAGCGTACGGCGTTGTACAGTAGCGTACGGCGTTGTACAGCGTACGGCGTTGTAGCGTAGCGGCGTGTACAGTAGCGTACAGTTAGCGTAGCGTACGGCGTTGTACAGTAGCGTACGGCGTTGTACAGTAGCGTACGGCGTGTACAGTAGCGTACGGCGTTGTACAGTAGCGTACGGCGTTGTACAGTAGCGTACGGGTTGTTAGCGTACGGCATTGTACACGGCATTGTACAGCGTACGGCGTTGTACAGTAGCGTACGGCGTTGTACAGTAGCGTGCGGCGTTGTACAGTAGCGCGTACGGCGTTGTACAGTAGCGTGCGGCGTTGTACAGTAGCGTGCGGCGTTGCAGTAGCGAGCGGCGTTGTACGTTGTACAGTAGCGTACGGCGTTGTACAGTAGCGTACGGCGTTGTACAGTAGCGTACGGCGTTGTACAGTAGCGTGCGGCGTTGTACAGTAGCGTACGGCGTTGTACAGTAGCGTACGGCGTTGTACAGTAGCGTACGGCGTTGTACAGTAGCGTACGGCATTGCGTGCGGCGTTGTACAGTAGCGTACGGCGTTGTACAGTAGCGTGCGGCGTTGTACAGTAGCGTACGGCGCGTACAGTAGCGTACGGCGTTGTACAGTAGCGTACGGCGTTGTACAGTAGCGTACGGCGTTGTACAGTAGCGTACGGCGTTGTACAGTAGCGTACGGCGTTGTACAGTAGCGTACGGCGTTGTACAGTAGCGTGCGGCGTTGTACAGTAGCGTACGGCGTTGTACAGTAGCGTGCGGCGTTGTACAGTAGCGTACGGCGTTGTACAGTAGCGTGCGGCGTTGTACAGTAGCGTACGGCGTTGTACAGTAGCGTACGTTGTACAGTAGCGTACGGCGTTGTACAGTAGCGTACGGCGTTGTACAGTAGCGTACGGCGTTGTACAGTAGCGTACGGCGTTGTACAGTAGCGTGCGGCGTTGTACAGTAGCGTACGGCGTTGTACAGTAGCGTGCGGCGTTGTACAGTAGCGTACGGCGTTGTACAGTAGCGTACGGCGTTGTACAGTAGCGTACGGCGTTGCAGTAGCGTACGGCGTTGTACAGTAGCGTACGGCGTTGTACAGCAGCGTACGGCGTTGTACAGTAGTGGCGGCGTTGTACAGTAGCGTACGGCGTACGGCGTACGGCGTTGTACAGTAGCGTACGGCGTTGTACAGTAGCGTACGGCACAGTATGGCGTGCGGCGTTGTACACAGTAGCGTACGGCGTTGTACAGCGTACGGCGTACGGCGTTGTACAGTAGCGTGCGGCGTTGTACGGCGTTGTACGGTAGCGTACGGCGTTGTACAGTAGCGTACGGCGTTACAGTAGCGCGGCGTTGTACAGTAGCGTACGGCGGCGTTGTACAGTAGCGTACGGCGTTGTACAGTAGCGTACGGCGTTGTACAGTAGCGTACGGCGTTGTACGTAGCGTTGTACAGTAGCGTACGGCATTGTACAGTAGCGTACGGCGTTGTACACAGTACGGCGTTGTACAGTAGCGTACGGCGTTGTAGTAGCGTGCGGCGTTGTACAGTAGCGTGCGGCGTTGTACAGTAGCGTACGGCGTTTGTACGGCGCGTACGGCGTTGTACAGTAGCGTACGGCGTTGTACAGTAGCGTGCGGCGTTGTACAGTAGCGTACGGCGTTGTACAGTAGCGTACGGCGTTGTACAGTAGCGTACGGCGTTGTACAGTAGCGTGCGGCGTTGTACAGTAGCGTTGTACAGTAGCGTGCGGCGTTGTACAGCAGCGTACGGCGTTGTACAGTAGCGCGGCATTGTACAGTAGCGTACGGCGTTGTACAGTAGCGTACGGCGCGCACACAGCGTGCGGCGTTGTACACGGCGTTGTACAGTAGCGTAGCGGCGGCGTTGTACAGTAGCGTACGGCGTTGCAGTAGCGGCGTTGTACAGTAGCGTACGGCGTTGTACAGTAGCGTGCGGCGTTGTACAGTAGCGTACGGCGTTGTACAGTAGCGTGCGGCGTTGTACAGTAGCGTACGGCGTTGTACAGTAGCGTACGGCGTTGTACAGTAGCGTAGCGTAGCGTGCGGCGTTTACAGTAGCGTACGGCGTTGTACAGTAGCGTGCGGCGTTGTACAGTAGCGTGCGGCGGCAGTAGCGTGCGGCGTTGTACAGTAGCGTACGGCGTTGTACAGTAGCGTACGGCGTTTGTACAGTAGCGTACGGCGTTGTACAGTAGCGTGCGGCGTTGTACAGTAGCGTGCGGCGTTGTACAGTAGCGTACGGCGTTGTACAGTAGCGTACGGCGTTGTACAGTAGCGTACGGCGTTGTACAGTAGCGTACGGCGTTGTACAGTAGCGTGCGGCGTTGTACAGTAGCGTCCGGCGTTGTACAGTAGCGTACGGCGTTGTACAGTAGCGTACGGCGTTGTACAGTAGCGTACGGCGTTGTACAGTAGCGTACGGCGTTGTACAGTAGCGTACGGCGTTGTACAGTAGCGTACGGCGTTGTACAGTAGCGTACGGCGTTGTACAGTAGCGTGCGGCGTTGTACAGTAGCGTGCGGCGTTGTACAGTAGCGTGCGGCGTTGTACAGTAGCGTACGGCGTTGTACAGTAGCGTACGGCGTTGTACAGTAGCGTACGGCGTTGTACAGTAGCGTACGGCGTTGTACAGTAGCGTACGGCGTTGTACAGTAGCGTACGGCGTTGTACAGTAGCGTACGGCGTTGTACAGTAGCGTACGGCGTTGTACAGTAGCGTACGGCGTTGTACAGTAGCGTACGGCATTGTACAGTAGCGCACGGCGTTGTACAGTAGCGTACGGCGTTGTACAGTAGCGTACGGCGTTGTACAGTAGCGTACGGCGTTGTACAGTAGCGTACGGCGTTGTACAGTAGCGTACGGCGTTGTACAGTAGCGTACGGCATTGTACAGTAGCGTACGGCGTTGTACAGTACGGCGTACGGCGTTGTACAGTAGCGTACGGCGTTGTACAGTAGCGTACGGCGCAGCGTACGGCATTGTACAGTAGCGTACGGCGTAGCGTACGGCGTTGTACAGTAGCGTACGGCGTTGTACAGTAGCGTACGGCGTTGTACAGTAGCGTACGGCGTTGTACAGTAGCGTACGGCGTTGTACAGTAGCGTACGGCGTTGTACAGTAGCGTACGGCGTTGTACAGTAGCGTACGGCGTTGTACAGCAGCGTACGGCGTTGTACAGTAGCGTACGGCGTTGTACAGTACGGCGTACAGTAGCGTTGTACAGTAGCGTACGGCGTTGTACAGTAGCGTACGGCGTTGTACAGTAGCGTACGGCGTTAGCGTACGGCGTTGTACAGTAGCGTACGGCGTTGTACAGTAGCGTACGGCATTGTACAGTAGCGTACGGCGTTGTACAGTAGCGTACGGCGTTGTACAGTAGCGTGCGGCGTTGTACAGTAGCGTACGGCGTTGTACAGTAGCGTACGGCGTTGTACAGTAGCGTACGGCGTTGTACAGTAGCGTACGGCGTTGTACAGTAGCGTACGGTGTTGTACAGCAGTGTACGGCGTTGTACAGTAGCGTACGGCGTTGTACAGTAGCGTACGGCGTTGTACAGTAGCGTACGGCGTTGTACAGTAGCGTACGGCGTTGTACAGTAGCGTACGGCGTTGTACAGTAGCGTACGGCGTTGTACAGTGGCACGGCGTTGTAGCGTACGGCGTTGTACAGTAGCGTACGGCGTTGTACAGTAGCGTACGGCGTTGTAGCGTGCGGCGTTGTACAGTAGCGTACGGCGTTGTACAGTAGCGTACGGCGTACAGCAGCGTACGGCGTTGTACAGTAGCGTACGGCGTTGTACAGTAGCGTACGGCGTTGTACAGTAGCGTACGGCGTTGTACAGTAGCGTACGGCGTTGTACAGTAGCGTACGGCGTTGTACAGTAGCGTACGGCGTTGTACAGTAGCGTGCGGCGTTGTACAGTAGCGTACGGCGTTGTACAGTAGCGTGCGGCGTTGTACAGTAGCGTACGGCGTTGTACAGTAGCGTACGGCGTTGTACAGCGTACGGCGCGTACGGCGTTGTTGTACAGTAGCGTACGGCGTTGTACAGTAGCGTACGGCGTTGTACAGTAGCGTACGGCGTTGTACAGTAGCGTACGGCGTTGTACAGTAGCGTACGGCGTTGTACAGTAGCGTACGGCGTTGTACACAGCGTACGGCGTTGTACAGTAGCGTACGGCGTTGTACAGCAGCGTACGGCGTTGTACAGTAGCGTGCGGCGTTGTACAGTAGCGTACGGCGTTGTACAGTAGCGTACGGCGTTGTACAGTAGCGTACGGCGTTGTACAGTAGCGTACGGCGTTGTACAGTAGCGTACGGCGTTGTACAGTAGCGTACGGCGTTGTACAGTAGCGTACGGCGTTGTACAGTAGCGTACGGCGTTGTACAGTAGCGTACGGCGTTGTACAGTAGCGTACGGCGTTGTACAGTAGCGTACGGCGTTGTACAGTAGCGTACGGCATTGTACAGTAGCGTACGGCGTTGTACAGTAGCGTACGGCGTTGTACAGTAGCGTACGGCGTACGGCATTACAGTAGCGTACGGCATTGTACAGTAGCGTACGGCATTGTACAGTAGCGTACGGCATTTACAGCAGCGTACGGCGTTGTACAGTAGCGTACGGCATTGTACAGTAGCGTACGGCATTGTACAGTAGCGTACGGCGTTGTACAGTAGCGTACGGTTGTACAGTACGGCGTACGGCATTGTACAGTAGCGTACGGCGTTGTACAGTAGCGTACGGCATTGTACAGTAGCGTACGGCATTGTACAGTACGGCATTACAGTACGGCGTAGCGGCGTTACAGCAGCGTACAGTAGCGTACGGCGTTGTACAGTAGCGTACGGCGTTGTACAGTAGCGTACGGCATTGTACAGTAGCGTACGGCATTGTACAGTAGCGTACGGCGTACGGCATTGTACAGTAGCGTACGGCACAGTAGCGTACGGCATTGTACAGTAGCGTACGGCGTTGTACAGTAGCGTGCGGCGTTGTACAGTAGCGTACGGCGTTGTACAGTAGCGTACGGCGTTGTACAGTAGCGTACGGCGTTGTACAGTAGCGTACGGCATTGTACAGTAGCGTACGGCGTTGTACAGTAGCGTACGGCGTTGTACAGTAGCGTACGGCGTTGTACAGTAGCGTACGGCATTGTACAGTAGCGTACGGCGTTGTACAGTAGCGTACGGCGTTGTACAGTAGCGTACGGCATTGTACAGTAGCGTACGGCGTTGTACAGTAGCGTACGGCGTTGTACAGTAGCGTACGGCGTTGTACAGTAGCGTACGGCGTTGTACAGTAGCGTACGGCATTGTACAGTAGCGTACGGCATTGTACAGTAGCGTACGGCGTTGTACAGTAGCGTACGGCGTGTACAGCAGCGTACGGCATTGTAGCGTACGGCGTTGTACAGTAGCGTACGGCGTTGTACAGTAGCGTACGGCATTGTACAGTAGCGTACGGCATTGTACAGTAGCGTACGGTTGTACAGTAGCGTACGGCATTGTACAGTAGCGTACGGCGTTGTACAGTAGCGTACGGCATTGTACAGTAGCGTACGGCATTGTTGTACGGCGTTGTAGCGTACGGCGTTGTACAGTAGCGTACGGCGTTGTACAGTAGCGTACGGCGTTGTACAGTAGCGTACGGCGTTGTACAGTAGCGTACGGCGTTGTACAGTAGCGTACGGCATTGTACAGTAGCGTACGGCGTTGTACAGTAGCGTACGGCGTTGTACAGTAGCGTACGGCGTTGTACAGTAGCGTACGGCGTTGTACAGTAGCGTACGGCGTTGTACAGTAGCGTACGGCGTTGTACAGTAGCGTACGGCGTTGTACAGTAGCGTACGGCGTTGTACAGTAGCGTACGGCGTTGTACAGTAGCGTACGGCGTTGTACAGTAGCAGTAGCGTACGGCGTTGTACAGTAGCGTACGGCGTTGTACAGTAGCGTACGGCGTTGTACAGTAGCGTACGGCGTTGTACAGTAGCGTACGGCGTTGTAGCGTACGGCGTTGTACAGTAGCGTACGGCGTTGTACAGTAGCGTGCGGCGTTGTACAGTAGCGTACGGCGTTGTACAGTAGCGTGCGGCGTTGTACAGTAGCGTGCGGCGTTGTACAGTAGCGTGCGGCGTTGTACAGTAGCGTACGTTTATGTTTATGTAGTTCTAATATTCTATTAAGTAAGAGCCTGCAATATTAAACCTAACAACGATTAAAATGTGCATCAGTAAATAAAGGTGACTATACAATACATTGTAGTTATTTCTTTTCATCAAAACTGAAACAAATTGTTGAATATATAAGCAAAGTTATAATTATATAGAAGTACAAAATATCATTAACATAACTCAATAGAATGCAATATTAATATGGGGCACTGTGTCACGAAACTTATTGCGCCTACTTAAGGTTAACATTTTTTCTGGTAGTAGGCCTAGTAGCCTCTTTCCTATATGCAAATACGTTGGAGTTGAGCCCTAACACCAGTGTATAGTGTATCAGAAGGAGAACATGGTGAGCTAAATAAAGATACCAGAATTTAATTGTACTCTTGTTCTTTGCTAAGCAGCGCCAAAAGGCCTCAGCAGCATATCAGAGGCAGAACGTTTTTTTTTCTTCTTCTAATGGCGGGTACTTGACTTCCGTCATTCGCCCATAAGCCAATTGTGTAAATTCGTTGCCCAGGGTGAGATATAGAGGGCTGGTCTACACTACACGCGTAACGAGATGAAATGACGTAGATTTATTTTGTTGGGATGGCTACTCCCACTTCTGGCTAACTATAATTTATTTTTGGGAAGGTTGAATTCTAAAATTGTCATAAACTGCAGTAATTGTTACTTGTAGCTTATAAGATAAGAATATAATTTCTAACAATATCATTACTATTACTGTTATTATTATTATTATTATTATTATTATTATTATTATTATTATTACATAATAATTTTATTGGTGTTGTGAAGATGAAAAGAATTGTCATTGTATTATATTAATTATGTATTATATTGTATTGTATTGTTTTAATTATGTTATATTCATAGCATTGTAGTAATTTTCTATCATACTGGTTGAGTGGAAGAGAAGGCCGAATGGCCTTAACTCTGCCAGTTAAAATAAACCATTATCATTATTATTATTATTATTATTATTATTATTATTATTATTACATAATTATTTTATTGGTGTTGTGAAGATGAAAAGAATTGTCATTGTATCATATTAAATATGTATCATATTGTATTGTATTGTAGTATTGTATTGTTTTAATTATGTTATATTCATAGCATTGTAGTAATTTTCTATCATACTGGTTGAGTGGAAGAGAAGGCCGAATGGCCTTAACTCTGCCAGTTAAAATAAACCATTATTATTATTATTATTATTATTATTATTATTATTAAAGGGAAAATTTTAGAACATGGATTGCACCTACCAAATTATATCTTGAAATACTAAAAATAGCAGATTTGTCTGCGTTTGTCGAATGTGCATCATTATATTTACGAAAAGGCACTTTTCAGTGCCAATAATTTATTTTGTGTGCACAAGGTTGGAATTTTGAAGTACAGTAAGAGGGAAAGGGTGCAATCCATGTTCTGGAGTTTATCCACTATTAATCCCGATTATCCTCAACCAACCTTGTAGTGTTCCTGACACCACACTGAATTAACCCGCTATTTTTATTGCCTGCATATTAAGTGAAATTAGTCTTTCAAATATCCAATTGTGTATAAAATGGATAGTAGAAGTTCTCTAGCAAGCCGTGAATGCTTTGTTGGCCAAGTCCTTGGTGTTGCAGGAGGTGAATTTACATCGTTTGCCTTCTTTGTTGAAAATGTGTACCTTTTATCTCATGGGGATGTGAAAAGCAGTAATTGGGACAACTGCAAGTAGGTCGTTCGAGCACATTTGTAAATCTGATTAAATGTTAAAAACAGCTGGGATCAAATCTTAAATCACTCAACACGGACTGTGTATACAGAAGTACAACAATAAAATTGACATTCAGTTATGATACTAAATTTGATAGATGACTTTTTATTATATTATGTACAATATTTTACATGAAAATCAATAGTGATAATGGCCATACACCCATGACTAACTCAAATTTATACTCAAAATTAGATTGTAGCCTACCTGTACTATCTTCTAAAAGAGATCTGACTTTGCATACAATCTGATTGCAACATAAGTTCCGCAACCCTTCTTGGTCGAAGTACCGGTAAACATAAGTTTGAAAACGAGTAGTTAGTGCAACATTAGGCCTACAGCCAATAACTTACAATAAATAATTCAAGCACATCACAAAACACACAGTATGCTCTGTTTAGAAATTGTCTTCGGTCATTTTCGAATTCTTTTACTACCAACATAACGCCACTTTCTGAGACATCACTGCTCCCAATATTACGGCTGAATCATGATCAACAGAAAAACACGGGATTATATTCAATAATATCTTAATAATAGGCCTAAGTCTTGGGAGAGCAATTGAAAATGAAAATGTGACATCTTTCACCGATGGGGATTTCTATGTGATGTGCAATTATTAGATTGTCTCATAAAACTATTTTTTTTTAAGTTTGGTGTTTTGTAAGATTTTAATGATTTTCTTGAGTTGGGCAATGCAGTTTACAGGACGCTATGGTTATTATTGTGAGCATGTGACAGTCGTCAACTATTAATATATAAATAACACAAAATACAGGTAATAAAGTTTGATATTAGAGTGCTTCTAATGGAAACAAAATTACAAATACCTGAAGTCGAGAGTAACAGTGTCGTTATTGAACGTGTAGCGTTATGATGATTCCAGCGTTTTAATAATACACGCGAGCTACCAGCGTAGCTCAGCTGAGGCGCTTGTCAGTTGATCCGGAGTTGCGCTCGGGCATGAGTTCGATTCTCGCTTGGGCTGATTACCTGATTGGGTTTTTCCGAGGTTTTTTCCAACCATAAGGCAAATGTCAAGTAATTTATGGCGAATCCTCGATCTCATCTCGCTATAAAAGATCCCTCGACACTAAATAACCCAGTAGGTGATACAGAGTCGTTAAATAACTAAAAAAAAATAATACAGAATTTTAGAACAAAATTCGAAAGAAAAATGGAAGTACTCGTAAGCTGTCAGAAGAACTCGGTGCTTCAAATGATACAATGCATCGCCACATTAAGACGCTTAGAAGTTGTAGATCTGTACCTCATGAATTCACATTTGAACAGACTAAATGCAGAGGAAGATCTGTCGTCAGTTTATCTCTAATCCCATGGATAATAGATTTATCGGGAGAATTGTCACATGTGATGAAAAATGGGTATATTATCGCAATCCTGACACCTCAAAATAGTGGCTCGATTCCCCCCCCCCCCAGCCTGCCAAAGTCGTCATTCAACAAAATCGGTTCGGCCCCAAAGTAATGTTGTGTGTCATGGTGGAATTTTGAAAAGTGTGATTTACTGAAAATTTATTCCAAAGTGACGTGCAGTCAATGCGAAACTTTATTGTCAACAACTGAAATGAGTTCGTGAAGTTCTGAGAGATTGAAGTATTGGCAATATTTGATCAAAATAGAATTCTCTTGCAACAGGACAATTCAAGACCCCATACCATTCCAACAATAATGGAAAAAAATCTAGGAATTGGGAGAAATTAGACTGCTACCACACATCCGGCATACAGCCCTGATCTTGCGCCTTCAGATTACCTTCTGTTTCAATCCATGGCCCACTTTCTGGGTGGAAGAAATTTCCTTAACTTGGAAACCGTTGAAACAGGTATCACCAAATTCTTTGCATCAAAAACCAGAAACTGGTACTGTTGCGGGATAATAAGCACTGCTGGAAGGTGGCTCAAGACTATAGAACTTAATGGCCTTGAGTTTGAAGATTAAGATTTATTTCTTATCAGAATACAGCGAAACTAACATTTTGCTTCAAAACCAATATTGAATGTGGTGACTCATAGAATTTAGTGTACTTCAAAACAAACTGCCAAGAACGGTTGTGAGAACTACAACAATTTACCGCTAGTAACAATAAATTATCTCACTTTTCAGTAAAATATGGATGTGATCAAGTGTGAACCAGAATCCGACAATGAGACTGAATGTTCAAGCACACAACTCGAAGATCATGATCCTGCACAAGAGAAGCTGCCAACTCCACCAGATGACGAAACTGTAAATAAGTTACAACTTGTTTCATTTCTTTTTCCCTCCCTAGATTGACATTATAAGCTAATCTTTACAATGAAATTGTTCAAGGTCTCTCATGGCAATTTTTTCGACCAGACACTTTATATCACTAACTAATAATTTACATTTTTTTTTAGTTTCGGCTACTTTACATTAGATTTTTATTAGCCGTAAGAATTACAGTCCACCACTGTGGAGTAATGGTTACCATGTCTGACCATGAAACGAGCAGGCCTGGGTTGAAATCCTGGTTGAGACAAGTTGCCTGGTTGAGGTTTTTCCGGGGTTCTCTCAACCCAATATGAGCAAATCCTGGGCAACTTTCGGCACTGGACCCTGGACTCATTTCACCGGCATTATCACCTTCATCTCGTTCAGACGCTAAATAACAACAGCAGTTGATAAAGCGTCGTAAAATAACCCAATTAAAAAAAAAAAATTCGTCTACACCTGTGGAATAACGGTTAGCGCGTCTGGCCGCGAAACCAGGTGGCCCGGGTTCGATTCCCGGTCGAGGCAAGTTACCTGGTTGAGGTTTTTTCCGGGGTTTTCCCTCAACCCAATATGAGCAAATGCTGGGTAACTTTCGGTGCTGGACCCCGGATTCATTTCACTGGCTTTATCACCATCTCATTCAGACGCTAAATAACCTAGATGTTGATAAAGCGTCGTAAAATAACCTAAAAAAAATTATAAGTAGGGCCTATTCGTGGCAAATCTGTCCAAGGAAATAATAAACACATGCACATGTCTTGCCATGTGAACATATCTGTTGGTGTTCTGTGGTTTACATCAGTTTATTGTTTCGTTGAGCAAAGTATTGTATTGCAGAATATAACAATTATAGGCAGCAGAACTTTCTCGCACACACCATCTGGTAAAGAAAGCTTTGTATTTCATTCTTACTATTGTTGAGGTTTACAAATACCGTTGCTGTAAGAGCAGATCTGCTACATCTCCAATGTTTAGTAACCTGCAGATTCAATATACAGGTCCGGCAGAAAGTACCGACACATTTTAAGTCTTAATAAATAACAAAATATTAGCACAACATTACACAAAGAAACATATAAATGACCACAAAGTCTGGGAGAATTGTATAGAAACAGATTAACTCATTTTTGAAAACAACAGCCTTCAAATGGCCTCCGTTACAATCGAGACATTCTCTTACCCTGGAAAGTACACAATACATGAAATTCCGCAGTTCCTCCTGAGAGCGGCAATCTCTTGTCGAATTCTTCTCTCTAGAATTTCTGTCATAGCTGGTCGAGTCGAATACACTCGGTCCTTCAT
This sequence comes from Periplaneta americana, assembly GCA_025594305.2. Taxonomy (NCBI): domain Eukaryota; kingdom Metazoa; phylum Arthropoda; class Insecta; order Blattodea; family Blattidae; genus Periplaneta; species Periplaneta americana. The sequence continues at coordinate 207,350,339 of JAJSOF020000001.1, read as the reverse complement.
AGTGCCCCATAGATAAAAATCAGGAACAGTAAGGTCAGGACACCTTGGAGGACATGATAAGTCTCCAGATCGAGAGTTGATTCGTCCTGGAAACATATCACGTAGAACATTCATGGAAATCCGAGAAGTATGGATGTTGCTTCTTATTGGATATTTCAAGTGACCGGTGTTATCACTCGTTCTGGTAAGGAACACGATACCCATCTCGTACTGAACCTGTTAAACGTCACTTGGTGGCCAGTGCAGTATAATGTTACGAGAACGAGCATTACGGCTTTGGAATTGGTGACGGAATCTTCGTTGTTTTTCTGTAATGCAATTACTCTTTGAAAACAAATGAACACAACACGCCTCTGAATCATCCGACGTTCCATTGTTGACTATGCAATTGACTCTAAAGCAAACTCTCGACATTTCTGTCGAGCTTGAAGACAGGCGGACAGGGTAAAATTTAGAATGGATTACATTACGCCAATTTCAAATGTGTCAGAACTTTCTGCCGCACCCATTATAATCTTTATGCTCGACCATGCCGAAATGTAGTAATTATACACCTGGTAGTAGCCCTTTAATGCACCTCATTAAAGTACACCTATTCATTATAATTCAGTTGTTCAGCCAATCAGAAAATACCATTGTAGCAATATGAAAGCACAAGTATCGATTATTCTCGGATATGCCACGGAGGCTGGAAATCCAATACTGTCGCAGAAGGTTATGTTGAAGAACCGATCCAAAATAAAATTGAAATCTCAAATACAATATTAAACTCAGTCGAAAAAAACAACACACAAATTAACATCAATTCACCGTCATCTTCTAGCCTTTCACAAAGCAATGTTTATTTTACTCTCTAGATTACATCAAGGTCAATGTCGACATTTGTTTCTCGGAAAAAATCAATACTTTCGCGTCTGCGCACATCTCACAATTTACGAGGTATTGCACAAGGTCAGTTCCGCTCCTCAGTCAGATAAGAATAACATGAATACTTATGAATAATTTCAAGTTAGAAATATGGTCGAGCATAAAAAGTCGTATGAAACTTGACTATAATGGTAATTAAGAGCTCGTATGAAAATTATGAAACTCTCTTGCGCTCGTTTCATAAACATACTCGCGTCTTAATTACTACCATTATAGGCTCGTTGCATAATGTACTATTATAATACCAAAAGAAGCCATCATTACCTCCTTTGAGTTACACTGATAGATTTATTCATTCCATAAAATTCTTACAGTTGCTTCACAGCTAGGAATAAGGAATATATATTTCAATTCTTATGTTTAACATATAAAAATGCAAATATGTTTATTCACCATACAATAATGTATGAAATATATACAGAGGAGTATTACATTCATATTTACAAAGTTTTCAAATCCAGCTAATAACCTGGTCTCTGTACACTTGCGCAGTGACGTCAGTTCTATTTCCATTTTCATCCACAATGAAATATGGACCAATGATGCTGTGGGAAGGCACAGCAGCCCACACTGTTACTTTCTTCTTATGTTATGGTGTGTGTGCACACTCGTCCAGTTACAGAGTAGCACATGACATTCGTCACACTAACCCCAGTTTCCATCATGCTCTCCTGCATCATCGCTTTGAACGTACTATGTTGTACTGTGGCACTGTTAACTCAGTTGCTTATTAATCTGTAACAAAAGTAAATGTTATTAATGGCAAACTATCTTCGGTTACCTTTTTTTTTTTTTTTTTGGACCACCCTACACACAACTGTAATAATGCAACATCAACATTTATCAGACATGACACATTCGAAAGATATCATGAAAATTACAGAAAAATTGAGGACCGTTTTTGCAAAACTTGCTAACTGAAAAAACTAAATTGTACAGGAGAGACAAAACACTATCGTAAGCAAGTTTTGCTGTATCTCTCACTTATAGGAAAAAGCAAGTTTTGAAAAAACGATCACACTTTGACACACTACAATGAAGAGAAATAGCCAAATTTTACTAAGACCCTTTGAACATCATGTAGAGGCCTGCCTTGTGTTAATGACTCCATAAAAATCTCAATTTTGCAAATTTTGCAGTTAGCAAGTTTTGCAAAAATGGTCCTCAATTGCAGTTTTCAGCATTTAATTCCCTTGCAAGTATGGAACAGCATGAGTAACGACTTGCACCCATTACACGCACGAAGCTCCCGACACTGAGCCACCCCCAGCTCATCTTAATCCTCCCATAAACCTTTTCAAATTTGGGCTGACGGTGCTGAACTCGGTCTCTGGCAGCTTTGAATACAGTATCGGGAGTGACCTGTGAAGCAGCAAGCATCCAATTGCCTGTTTGAGCCTCAGGATCAGGACTCCTTCCCAGTTCATCTTGTGCTGGAAACACCCCAACATCCTGGCTCGTGGTGAAATACAACTCGGACTGTTACAAACAACAACAACACACCCTTCCCAATAACATGCCTTCAGGTTGATCGGGCCATAATTTATTAGTTACGTAACACCAACTGGCTAGTGTCCTAAACTGAGATAACCCATCCTGCCTTTTTCATAAGGCGTTAAGACAGATGTTGGGATGAAGCCTAAAGAAAATAGGCCACCGATCTACATCTCCCTCCCCACACAATGTTCGGCTCTCCAAATTTAAACCTTCTGAATAGCAGTCGTATTCCCTTTGGTACTTGGGCACAGTGCAAGGGCTCGGACCCTTCTCTTGCGAGGACTGCAGCAGTGCTGGCTTTTAACATCATCGTGATCCTGCCTAGTTGCTGTTCCGTCTCACTTCCCCCCCCCCTCATGTGGTAGCTATTAGTTTACGTCCATTTTCTGCTTTCCCCTTCAAAATTCTCTAAAGTTCCTTCAGTGGAACAGCAAAACTCGAAGTGAGACAAATGGCCAACAGGTTTGGAGCTCACATATTCAGTTTTTGCCAGGCCCAGATTCCCTTGCAAGGTTGCATTTTCGCATAACTTTTAAGTGTTTTTTCTTGTACTTCCCCTCCTTGGCATTGACGTAACAGTTTCAAAACCAACAGTTTTACAAAGCTGCATGTAAAAATATCTCTTAGATACGAGAACTAGCTAATTCGTACGTGTGGGGCGTCTTGTATACTTCACAGTAAGCCTGCTCTTATGGAATAGTACAGGACTGTCTGTCCCATTGTTAATATCGAAACAGGATGACTCACCACTACGTCAGTGAGTGACAGCTTGGCTATGAGTGATACTCTGACTTAATCGGAATCAAATTAACACAAAATTACTTGAATTGCTTTTCCATATAAACGTCTAAATGCTACACTACGAAATTTACAAGTTGGGTTCATACTAGAAGATGAATATTATCCAGTTTGAATTACCAGTAAGATGGTGTTCATCATTTTTATAGGAGGGACGTGGTGACGAAACATCTGACCCCCTGAAGCAGGAAGATGAGTCGGACACCACATTGCTGCCCTTTGTGAAAGTGGAAGTGAAGGTAAGATCCACCAGGAAGAATTCAACACAAAGCATCGCACATGAAGTAGCTGCTGTAATACATCAATTGTCAACTGTTTTGTGTGCAGGAAGAGGTGGACTGGGAGTACGAGGGGCTGAAAGAAGAGGTGGATCGAGACGCAGAAGGGTAAGAGAGCTGGCACTAGCAGTTCTTTGTATAGCATATAGCACCAGAAAGAAAAGAAAATGTTCGTTACTACACAAATAAAATTCTGTGTAGGTACAAAACAATAAACACAAATTGATTCAAGGTAGAGTATCCGCCTGCCACTGCCAATGTGGCGCTATAAACCAATTTTCGAAACTTTTATCAGAGCCACAACACATTTCTGTTTTTACTACTATGGAATTATCACTGCATTACCGTATTGTTTAATGCGCAAAACACACACTTAACCAACTAAATGTAGTTATGCAATTATGAAAAGGAGACAGAATCTTCGCCATCACGTTCCACTTCTTCCACTAAATGGCTCCTGACACGAAGTACACCAAGAAAGGCAACATTTGCAAACGAAATGAAGAGTTCGCGGGAAAAACGATGAATGTCACAGTTTTCTTAAGGTTGATGTCATTATCTGATTCAATGGATCACTACGAAATTTAATGTTGTTCTTATGAAAAATGGTAAAAAGGAGAATTATCACCACGAATACAGTAATCCTTTCCTTTATTTTCTATAGAAACAGCACTACATCTTGCAGTTATAGGCTCAATTAGATCATTATGTAATCCTTAACAGAAATGTGACATTCATCGTTTTTCCCGCAAACTCTTCAAATGATATTAAACGTGAGGAATGTTACTACAGTTGTGTAATATTATGTGGCAGGTTAGGTTACGTTAGATTCGGTGTGTAGTATTATGTGAGAAGTGTTGGCGACACTGGAAACCCCATTAATTCGTCCGACAAATTACGTCACATTCAGCAAATATGGCGATTTTTTCATTCACACACGACGAATTTAGTATGTGAATAAGGTATGTACAGCGAATAGGGATTATAAAGAATAGACACTTCGCGTCGGTACCTTTGATGTAGCCGGACTGATTTCAATGACCTTCAAGCCAGCTAGAGCGTGAGATTCTGCTTTCTCCCTAGAGTTGACGCTGACATCACACCAGCTAGCAGTCTACACAGCTGAAATATAACACATAATTAATACATCTAGGTACATTATGTCCTCAAATAAAATAAACTGGATCCATAAAATAATAAATCCGTCATTCTAGAGTTCCTTTACAATGAGAGTTGAGACGTTGACCCCAACAACAATTAAAATAGGTAATGATTTGATAGCAGTGAAAATGGAAAAACAACTCTTATGAGAAGTAAAACCATATACCTATATTATATATATAAATATTAAACGAATTTGATACATTATTTTATAATGTAATTTATTATATCTGAAATATAAACAATTATTATTACTACTAGTTTGTCATTGAGAAATAAGGAAAAGCTGTTAACTTGAATTTATTTGAAGCAAAGCGTTACTGGATTATGCAATAAGGTAGGCGATGTTTGGATCCTGTGTCTTAACTCTACTGTATATTCAATTATTATCTCAGCGAATGCTCGATTACACTAACCTCTAGCGCTTGAAAGTGGAACTAAACGCTGGCGCACAGAGAAACAAAACACGGGAAAATTCGCTCAGTGTCCATTCTTTATAATCCCTATTCGCTGGTATGTATTTGAGGTGGGTTGAGTGGGCATACAGCTCTCCCAGTGATCACATCCAATTTCTACTACTCCATACTATAAATGCTAGGCATTTTCAAGGTATTTTAACAATTTTCTCTAGCAGCTGGTTCATAATAACCATAGCCATAAATTGAATTTATCAACTTTCATACGTGAATTTACTCCCGTTGAAGTTCACTAACTCATTGAATTCATGAATTTATGCCCCATCCAATTTTTTTAACGTTTAGAATAATTTATTAAAGAAATTGGCTGCGAAGGTAAATGTAGATTTAAGTTAAACATTTAGAGCAATTAATTAAAAGATTAGGAACTTTTAAGATTATACTCTGATTTATAAAACTTAAATAATTGAAAATAACCTCAAAATTGTAACATTTCATTGCAGGTCAGAGAGTGTGAACAGGCCAACAGACGAATACATCTTATCTTCTGTCCCTGAAGACATTCATTGTGCCAGACACGATGGTTCCTTGAACGCCAATCAAAATATCATCGGCAATGCGGAAGAAGACGGCAAGAACAATTGCAAACAAAGTGCATTGTATTCATGCAAAATGTGCAATGTGTCTTTCTTCAAGAAAATCGAGCTGACGAGACATGTGAATTCCCACGAAGGCGGAGAACACAAATGCAATGTGTGCGACAAAGTATTCCTGCAGAGAAAGTATCTAGTAACCCACCTGGAGATCCACAACGGGCAGAGACGCTTCAAGTGCGACATCTGCGGACACATGTTCAAGAGAAAGGGCGGCCTGGAGAGACACATGCCGAAGCACACGGGAGAAAAACCGTATCCTTGTCTGACGTGCGGGAAGCGCTTTTCAACTAGCGACTACTTGGGACTCCACAACCTGGAGCACACGAACCAGAAACCTTTCCACTGCGAGTACTGTGGGAGGGGATTTGTGACGCGTAATATATACGTGACGCACCTGCGTATCCACACCGGGGAGAGGCCCTACGTCTGCGAGACGTGCGGGCGTCGGTTCACACGTGTCGACATTCTGCGCTGTCATCGCCGCACGCACCTCGGAGAGAAACCGTTCATATGCGAGATATGCAGCAAGGCTTTTCCTCGCAGCGCGGAACTGACGATGCACATCCGCACTCACACGGGCGACTTCCTGTTCAAGTGCGACATCTGCAATAAGGGCTACCTGAGAAGGGCGCAGCTGCTGATTCATAACAGGAAGCACACGGGAGACAAACCCTTCGAGTGCACAGTTTGTTCCAAGCGCTTCTCGCACAAAGCGTATCTGGACATACATTTCCGAACGCACACGGGTGTAAAGCCATTCAAGTGTGAGGACTGCGGCAAAACGTACACCCAGAGCGGACACCTCACAACGCATCGACTGACCCATCTCAACAAGAAACCGTACAAGTGTGACATTTGCAGTCAGGAATTCACGAGGAGCTCGGAACTAGTGGTTCACACACGCAAACATACGGGTGAAAAACCCTACGAATGCGATATCTGCAACAAACAGTTTCTCCGTAGTGGAGCCCTGACGATTCACCGCAGAATACACTCCGACCAAGAGTCCTACAAGTGTGACATTTGCGATAAGACGTTTGTGCGAAATGGCGATCTTACGAGACACAAATTGTCGCATTCCTTACAGCAGGACACCTAAGCAAATACCGCACAATTTCTAGCACTTGATTTTTATTTCCGAGGACCTCTTCAGCTCTGAACACAACCTGGCTTATACAGAGTGTTAAAAAATATGAACCGATAAAATTTTCTGGAATGTTCAATTTAGAAACCACAAAAGCATACGATTTCAATTTTGTAACTCAATTATCTCTTAATAGTACATTATGCAACGAGCCTATAATGAAGGTAATTAAAAAGCGAGTATGGATATTTACGAGCTTCATACGATTTTTTCATACGAGCTTCTTAACCACCATTATAGGCGAGTTTCATACGACTTTTTATGCTCGACCATATTTCTAACTTGATATTATTAATTTTCTTTGTAGCTGACCTTGACCAATGTCCCGTATGTTGTGAGATGTCGGCAGACGCGAAAGTATTGATTTTTTCCAAGGAACAGATGTTCACATTGACCTTGCTAGGCCATAAGAACCTACAGAGAAAACATTGAAATTAAATTAGACATTGAAAAACGAGATGACAAATTGAATTTATTTGAATATTATTTACAATTAACGCTAATTATTATAGTAACAGAACATAACCTTCTGCGACAGTATTGGATTCCCAGCCTCCGTGACTTTGCGCTAATTCTCTTTCGATTGCATATCCGAGAATAATCGATACTTGCGGTTTTATAACGGTAGAAAGCTGACCTGTCATTGGCTGAACAGTTGTAACCTGAGTCGTCATTGGCTGAAAGATCTGACCTTTAATGAGTAGGTGTACTTTAATGACATGCATTAAAGGTCTGCTACCAGGTGTATAATTACTACATTTCGGCATGGTCGAGCATAAAATATTAAATAAACCTGATTTTGATTAGGCAGTGTGGTGGTAGTGTACAATATACGTATACTATAGGTATCGCAACCACGGATTACCGACGGAAGGAATGCGAATCAAACACTGCGATAAGGAAGAGCGGGCGAGAGGAAAGGTCACGAGATAACTTGAATAATATTCAAGAGTACAGTCGGAAGAGAAATGACATCGATAGAATCAGTCTTGCGTTGTGATAGTTACATTACGACTTTGGTTTGTTCCATTGCATGCGAATACGTGACTTGTATCGCACGGTATTATTATTTCATTCGTAAACATATGTTGCGCGTTTAATTAGCTTCGAATTTTCCTCTTGCTACGCTCTTTATTTCCACAGCGATGTCCTCATTTGTCCATCTTCTTGGAAGAGACAGTACTTCCATCGGCTGGCATGCCTACATACACACGTCAAAGCAGTCAGCAACGCCACCATTGGTTTTCGGTAATCGTTTCTTGCGCGAGCTATACCTGATATTAAGCTGTTGTAACGCCGCGGAACAGCTCTCCATACAGTGCCTAATCACTCTTGAGTTAGGTTGAGTTTGCATAATTTACCTACTAAAAAATTGAAATCATTTGAGCGAAAAGAAACGAAACATCGGGAACGTCTTTCCTACAAATAACACATACCCCTTCTCTTCTTTCGGCCTTTCAGACAATGTGTAACTTTCATTGCTGTAACTGGACTTTAACAAATTCACAGAATGATAACAAATTCACAGAATGATAACTTGAAAAATATTTAAAATAGGACTGTAGGTTTATCACAAGCAAATTTCTTTACTCTGTCCCCACTACCACAATTAATTTGTCTGTATATTTTTGAGACACTCTGTAGAACCTGCCCTCGTATTTTGTTTATTGCTTCGCTCACTACCTCCAGCAGACATTGATAGCTATGTTTAATGGACACACTGTTTTATATTTATAAACGAAGTATGTCCTGGTTTTACAGGTTTATACTGCTACTTCTGTTGTTAAAAATTCCCTTACATAGGGTTATAGAGAAAGGCAAGTTGCCATCTTTGATTTATGTAAACGCTAAAGCGGGTAATCATGATTATAGGTTCGAACCCCTCCTGAGACATGGACATTGGCCCATTATTCTGTTATCTTAGATGGAAACCTGCCGTCGCGCTAACCCCACGCCACTAGAAACACGTAATATATATCGAAGATGAAATTTTAAAGTTACGAACAGAAATGAACCCTGAATCTTCTGGGAACATAAGAAAATGCAATTTTAATATTTACTTCATATACATCATGGCCCACAAAAACCTATCTCAATGCTTAATGCCAGGAAACTTGAGATAGCTGGAGCCCTCTGAGAGTTTATTTTACGTGCTGTAAATCTCCGACGTAAGACTCAAGTTATTGTTTCCTTGTGAAAGAAAACAAGAACGGTTTTATGATCCATTATAACATTATACACGTACACTTCTCGCCTGGGATCTCCAAGCATGAGTGATGTCACATGGTGGATAGTATATGCTCGCGCATGCGTACTCTGTTTTACAGACGAAGTAACGGCCGCTATGTTTTCAGATTCCAGGTGACTAGTGTACCACTCTAGATCAGACTGAATATGCAAACCTCGGGTATAATGATAAGCATTACAGCCTTTAAACCTCGAAGAACAGGACTTTATGTCTACGGCAAGGAAAAAACTATTCCATGAAATTTCATCAAGATATTCACGTTTTTCTTTCTTTTTTTTTTTTTTTTTCAAGGATTAAAGGCCCATTCACAATGAAAATTAAACATAACCGTAACATAAACACAGAAGTTTGCGCCCAGGCTACCAAATGGGATCATTCACAATGAAAATTAAACATAACTGTAACATAAACACAGAAGTTTGCGCCCAGGCTACCAAATGGGATCATTCACAATGATTCACATAAACATTGACATGAACATTACCGTAAGACGTTAACATGAAAGTTTGCAAACTCCAAACTTTCATGCTTATGCTTACGTGATTTGCAAACAGAACACAATCGTGGAGCGCTGCAGTATACGACAGAATATAAGGAAATGGCGTCGTTGTTATGTTTCCATGGTTACCAAGTATGTTTGCTGTAATGTTTATGTTCCCATCGTGAATGATAGCATGACTTCTTGATTTTACTTATGTTTAATTTTCATTGTGAATGAGCTTTTAGTATTTTACTTATGAACCATAGAACACCTCATTTTCTCGACTACCGAGCGCAAACAAAGAAAAATTAAAACAAATTTTAAAAAATAAAACTAAAAAAATGTGTTCGTGCTAATTAAAAACAAACACAAATACAGTTCAGTTAACAATAAATAAATACATTTTATCCTGGAACAGGACGCATTTCAAACCCATCTTATGTGGATGCACTGCACACGTTAATTGTGTTGCTTAAATGGCCGTTTACACGATATCCTGCAACATTAATAGCATGAGTCACGACTTCCATGTTCCCGTGCATCTTTGACAATTTTAAGTTTTCGCTGCAAGTAATGGATCGCAATCTCATGGCTTCAATTGTACTCATTTTCAGAATTTAAAATACAAGACGCAGAAACTACACACTTCAACCTGATTCTGACACATTTACTGCTAATCCAAACGCCATTTAACAATGTTAATATCCACGTGGGAAGATAATGGCATGTGCTACCACCTTAGGAATGGCGTTGGAGGAAAATCGGGTAATGTTGCTGAATTCATTTCGAATAATTCGCGCACCCGTATTTTTTATTTATATATTTCGAAAAAAAAGTGCGCGGGGTATTCCAGAAAATACGGTATTTGGTACCTAACTGATTAAAAGTTCCTATATTGTTCAGCGATTAGAGATAGCGGTCTTCTTTCCAAATTAAGAATACATTACACGTAAACGATCTTGATTAATTTATATCAGGATTTCTGCACTGCATCCTTGTTATGGTTATGGTTGCTGTTAATGATGTACGAGTGTATGTTCATATTCGAATATAATAAGTGAACAGGTTAACTTGTATAGACAAGCTTCATATCTGAAGCTTACATTAACGGTTGTGTTAGTTGTATGTTGCAGGAATGGTATAACACAAGACAACTGTGACTCTAAATGTAGAATTATTATTCGGTAGCAGTTGTAATGTTTGTTGACGCAGATGGTCACTTATGCACCACTGAATTAGATAACTACTGTAAGTAATTTAATAATAATGTAAGCCATGACAATATAGAGCTGTTAGTCACAGATGTAAGCCATGATAATAAAGAACTGGTAGTAATGACTGGTCTGATTCCATTTTCCTTTCAGTTCTCATGACAACTACGGAAGAAATTCAGACTTTGGTTTACAATCTGTCAGAATCTTCAACACAATAAAGACGATATAAATGAAAAGATATTTGTTGACATTTAATGCAATAGCAATATATTGAGTAGTGTAAATTCTAAGAATTATCAATCCACTGTCGACAGAGACATCCTGTACAAACAATGGTGACTAGTGCTTATGACTGATTGGCTGGGGTCCGACGGAATCAGTCACTCATAACGAGTGCACCTCCGCACATATGTGGATACTGTCCTACGTTCATAGACATCTATGACGTAGTGCAGAGGGCAGGTCACTAGAGGGAACCCAAGAGGTGGAACTTAAACTGAGACGATTCGAACCGACATCAGGATGGGAATCCCGTGTGGCTTAGTGGATAAAGCATCAGCATGTAGAGCTGAAAACCCGGGTTCAAATCTCAGTGCCGGAGAGTATTTTCCTCCGTTCCATTACTCTCTCATCCCAGCAACATATTTTCGGAACTTCCTTCGCAAAAACGGAATGAATGGAAGCTTTTCTTGGTACTCTGTTTTGTTTGTTAAGCTGGACAGAGAACCCACAAAAGCTGCTCTTCATATAGATGTGGTACAATCACAGTCTGGTATATACAGTCACGAAGCTAAATACGTAGGAAATATGCATCCATAGATAGTTGCTAACCACTAGGATCGCTACTAATCGCTTCATCACAGACAATGCGAAATAGTACCGACACAGTCTATTGTTCATAGTTCCCTCATCAACTCAAGCTTCGTAACTGTATATACTAGACTGTGCTACAATGAAGTACAGCCACCAGAGCAATCAAGTAAATGTACGCAAAACGGATCGGAGTACGCGAGCCTTCTCACATCTGTTACTAGAGTTGATTCTTCTTTACAATAGAATAATCATGAATGCCTTATGATAGTAAATTGAGACATTTCAAGAAAAGATATAATACGCAACGCAACGTTCTATAACGGTTTGCTGCTTATATTAGGCCATTTCAGTTTGCTTACAACAACGCATATATGGATTCAGCACATTGCACTACCTTCCAGGCATGAAAACAAAACAATAGACTGCGCTCTCTGACAACAAATTAACATCGCATGTATATATAAGGTTTGCTCCAGCAAGCAATTCAGAACGCGTTCCGAACTAATACCGAAATTCTTTCGACGCAAGCGCCAATTGTGTAGGGTGTCAAAACTAATTCCGAGATTTTACGCTATTGGAATGTTTCCTGAACTCTTCTTTCACGGCCTTCAGAGTTTCTTCTCATATTAAAATTATATTAATATTCCGAACTTACTTCTTCGTAAAATATATCGCTATCACCCTCCAAATGGAGTGTTCTTTTATTTTAACCTGCCTAGTCTCGAAACATTTTAACCGTAACTTTAGATTAAACCATCTGCGCATGCGTCAAGAGTTCAGAGTTCTCAGTTCCTTCTCTTAATCGAGAACCAATTTCACTCGTTCTGAACGAATTCTGATTCATGTTGAATCAGGTAACTGGGAGTTAAGTATTGGTTCGGAATCAGTTCTAGTCTTGTTGGAACACAGATTCAGCTACTGCGCATGAGTAGGCAGTTCAGAATCGAATCTGAACCGTGTTGGAACAAACCTATATTCACATACTTAAAACAGATTCATCATGGTATTCTGAATGCACCCTGTTCTGAAACTGCTGTCACTTCACTCGAGACAGTCTAAAGGGAGGGAGAGAGAGGGTTTGTCTGTGTCGTATTTCTCCTGTTTTTCTTCCAGCACCTATTGTTCCTAAATTGCTTCTACAACGATAAACCAGCAACACAGAAGTCAATCGGAAAACACCACTGTTCAACATTTTGAAGCTGTTACAGACCTCGGAGCTATCTGCCACAGACCTTGAAGCTATCTGTTAAGGTAAGCGTTCACTACATCGTATCGCACTCATCGGACGAATCGCACGGATCGGAAAAAGACTATTTTGGCTGTAATTCTTATGTAACCGCGTTCACTACCTCTTATCGCACGCATCGCCTCTCGGCAAATCCGTCCACGTTTCTCGGATGAGCAACTTTTCCGATGCGTGCGATCATGGCCTACTTTAATAAGTCAATTTTAATTGCTCAACTGTTACTATTATGTTGTGCCATGTTCAGTATCGCGCCAAAATGGCAGACGGAAAACTTATTTCGTAGAAAATTGTTAAGAATTATATAATTTGAGGCGTTCCCATTACAGTAATCAAATCGTTCCTTGCACTTAAAATATCCGTTGCGTGCGATTCGTACGAGGAGTGCGATACGAAGACGTGAACGCTTACCTTTACAGATATCTCGGGGTTATCTGTGACAGAACTCGGGGTTACCTATCACAGATCTTAGAGCTAGTGAAAAAGACCTAGGGATTATCTATCACAGACCTTGAAGTTAGACTTTAGTCTGTCACTTATATAATATGTCAACAAACCCTGTAAAATAAACTTCAGTGCACCTCCATCAGAGATAAAGTACTGCTTACTGTATTCAATTTTGGTTGAGATGCGTTTTGATAAAATTTCCGTTCGAGTGTCCAAATCGAATTTGCACAAGGTTCAAAATATTTATATAAATATTCTGCACTTGAAAACCTTCTCCTTATGAGTCCGTCTGTGGTAAAGCAGCTGCGTTGTACGAGCGAAGCTCTTGTCGCAGACGTCACATTTGAAGGGTTTCGTTCCCACGTGAGAGCGCTGGTGGGTGACAAGGTTGCCACTTCTCGAGAAAACTTTGTTACAAATGTCGCACGTGTATGGCTTATCACTGGAGTGCGTGCGTCTATGAGCCACCATTTGACCGCTATCAGCGTATCCCTTTCCACATATATCACACGTAAATGGTTTGTCTCCCGTGTGGACACGGTGATGTTTCACGAGCTGTCTGAACTCTGCGAAGCCTTTACCGCACACGTCACAAATATTCGTTTTATCGCCTGCGTGTGTTCGAAGATGGACGTTCAGATGTCCGCTCCACGTGAACGACTTTCCACACACGTCACATGAATATGGCTTCTCTCCGGTGTGAACACGTTTGTGACCTATTAGACTGCTGCTATCTGCGAAGTTTTTCCCGCAGACGTCACATTTAAAAGGTCGCTCGCCTGTATGAATTCTACGGTGTTTAACGAGCGCTCCCGATTCTGAAAAACCTCTCCCGCAGAAATCGCAACAGAAACCTTTTTCCCCAGTGTGGATCCGACGATGGTTTATGAGATGTCCAGAACGAGCAAATGTCTTGTTACAGACTTCGCACGAAAATGGCCGCTCGCCCGTGTGTGTTCTCCTGTGTTGTACGAGACTACTGCCTACCGAAAACCCTTTCCCACATATTTCACAGATGAAGGGTTTCTCCCCGGTGTGCGTTCTCAAATGTGTCACAAGCGTTCCGTTCACCGAGAATCCCTTGCCACACACTTCGCACTTGAAAGGTTTTTCCCCCGTATGAGCCCGTCGATGAATTACGAGTTCCCGCAACTCGTAGAAGGAAAGACCGCAAATATCGCACTGCACTCGTTTCTCGCCTGTGTGCGTTCTGAAATGCGTGGTGTAGTGACTCTTGCAAGAGTACGCCTTGCCACAAATAGTACAAACGTAGGGTTTTTCGCCTGTGTGAGAACGTTGATGAGTCATCAATCCACTATTGCACGAAAATTCTTTTTCACACACGTCACACTTGTACAACTTGTCACCGAACGCAGCCTGTTTGTATTTACTGCTACTGGTAGCACTGCTCTCTCCTACGTAAGGGATGCGTTCACTGCAACATTGAGATTATCTGTAATGGCCGTGTGGGATGTAACGAAGTATTTGCATATATATATTTTGCAAAAAAAAAAAAAAAAAAAAAAGATAATCTATGAACTTCCCTCTGTGCATTTCTATTTAAACTTTGATAAGCATTTATACCTGGTAAAAACACCTTCGCAATTTAATGTACTTTCAGACAAAAGAATCCCAAAGGAGTTACCATGGGATAAAGGTAAGCGTTCACTACATCGTATCGCACTCATCGGACGAATCGGAAAAAAGACTATCTTTGCTATAATTATGTAACCGCGTTCACAACATCGTATCGCACGCATCGCCTCTCGGCAAATCCGTTCACGTTCCGATCATGGCCTTCTTTAATAAATCAATTTTAATTGGTCAACTGTTACTATTATGTTGTGCCATGTTCAGTGTCGCACCAAAATGGCAGACGGAAAACTTATTTCGCGTGTAGAAAATTGCGAAGAATTATATAATTTGAGGCGTTCCCATTACAGTAATCAAGTCGTTTCTTGCAAATATATTATGTAACCAATATTTCTTTCCTTTCCTCCTCTTCAATTAAGACGCATGAAGCAATTACAAATTCTTATTCGCTAACACTCATAATTAATAGACCTAACCTGAACTCCTCGTTTTCAGCAATGTCAATATCGTACGACGTCATGTTTCAAACAGCTGATAGGGGAATCCGATGAGGCGATGAGGTGAAGCCGTTACAGTGAACGCACTGCACTTAAAAAATCCGTTGCGTGCGATTCGTACGATGTAGTGAACGCTTACCTTAAAACGGCAATATGCTGAAAATAAATCGAAATTAATTCTGCATTTGATATCCAAAGCAAATTAACAATCTCGCCCACCACTAATCACTTATTCAACATAAATTAATGGCACCACAATGAAATATTTGGTACTAAAGAAAATTTAAAATGAAGTCGACAATGAACGATAAGGAAATCACGTCTATATCAAACGGTAACACACAAACGAATATTTCTCCTCAATATTTCTTAAGTTTTCAACGTACAATAATGTCTGCAAAGAATCGCCGCACTCTAGTTGCTTGTACTCACCTCTCCTGGGGTACGTCGTCTTCACTAGTTACTTCTTCCTTCAGTTCTTTCTTCAACAGCCACGAGTCCTGCAGCAAAAAAAGTACTAGTTACAGTGCGCACATGTAAAGCTAACCACATACCATCATAGCTTTCCAATTACATCTCACTACATCTCACCAAAATATTGTAAAAAATTGCACAAAATTGTAAAAATTGTAGAAAATTACTAAATTGTAAAACTGTAAAAATTTGTAAAAATTGTAATTGTAATATTGTAAAATTTTGACTTGTTCCACATCTTAAAGCTTCATTGCTCATGTAAGATCTATGGAATAAAATGAATGAATGAATGAAAAGCTAAGATTTCAATTTTAAAACACGCATAATAACACTCCCTTTTGATCTATACTGATGGCTCGAGAAGACGGAATCTATTGCAACATCTTGAACACATTATCTCTATAGTTTTTGGTGGAAAATTCTGGTAAGACATAACACTCGTTCAACTTACGAAAAAAATAATACGATGGAAAAGCTCGTAATGGAAAGTACACAAAATATTGGCGATGCCAACTCTATAGTACGGTTGAATCACCAGAAAGCAAATGAGGGCCAAAAGAAAGGCTAAACAATTCTCGGTAAACATGAAGGGATAATATTCTAGAAGAATTTCCAGTAGAGCAATCACTGCTCTGCTCAACAGTATACAGACCTCAACAGAATACCTGACTTCAAACAATGGAAACATATGCATAAAAGGCGCAATTCCTTTTTTTACAACGCTTATTCCAATAACTCCAGCACATTCCAATCTTCAACAGAGGAAATTCTCTTCAAAATATGTGACTGGTTCTCAGTCAATAAATTGGTCTTAAATTGTAACAAAACTAACATAATTCAATTTAAATCCTGTCAAAATTCAATGTCGCAAATTTCTAGCGCAATAATTAACAATAGATCCCTATTAGAAACAACAACAACCAAATTTCTTCGCTTCAAAATCGATAATGTCTTAAATTAGAAAAATCATAGTAAAGAAATTACCCCAAACTAAATTCAGCTTGTTTTGCTATTAGATCTATGCAAAAGATAGTAAATATCAATACCTCAAAAACAATATACTTTCCATACTTCCACTTGGTAATGAGTTTTGGAATAATATTCTGGGGAAATTCCACAGATAGTAACAGTATATTTCTATTACAAAAAAGAGTAATTAGAATAATAGGTGACAAATGTAGGGAATCGTGTAGGACTATTTTAAAAAAACTACAAATAATGCCCATGGCTTGTCAGTATCTATCTTTTCAGTAATAATCTTCCTTGTATGTAATCGTGAAAACTTTGCAACTAATTCAACAGTCCATAGCATAAATACACGTCAAAAATGACTTTCATACTCCATCGGCAAGTCTATCGTGCTATCAAAAAGGAGTGCGTTATATGGCAGTAAAAATTTTTAATAGCCTCCCTATCGATATAAAAATGAAACTCAAAACATAAAATTATTTAGGGTCAAATTAAAGAAGTACCTAATTTCTCAAGCCTTCTATTCTGTAGGTGAATTCATGACATTCAATAACACTTCATGAAATTGATACTAAAACTTTGTGTTGTACTAGTAGACTATATTGTAAACCTCGTCTGTATATATTTCATCTAGACTGTGACTGCAAATTAAGGTTTTTTGACTTGTTCCATATTCTAGCTGTAAGCAATGTATGATAATTTGTCGTAGCACAACACACAACAGAAAATGGATGCATAAAAGCAGTTTTCTTCGTCTGGAGTTCATGTGATATTTAATCAAGGACGCAGATCATGCATTGCTGCTGCTGCTACTGCTATTTATACTTCAAATATCTATTCAACATGCGACATGCCTCCAAACGTCACCTCCTCATCAGAAACAGAAGCAATATGTGTAACCCACCTCTGCTTCCATCTTTATGGAGGGCAATGTCACAGCTGCAAACTCTGGTTCTCTGTCTTCAGTCCAAGAGGATAACCCGAAGGCCTCCTCATGGGCAGCTCGCTCCAGCTTCAACACGTTCACCTCCTCCTGTGCAGACATACAACAAGCTGTACAAATGCAGTTGCTCTAAATTTCATGTTTTGTGTGCAATGCGGAAAACTAAAGTTCCATCTCATTCCGATGGTTTTAGTTCAGTATGCCTTCAATAATATAAATTACAAATAGAAATATCTTTCCAACGCAACAAGGAAACGAAATGAGAGATTAAAAGTGCTCATGTTTTTAAATGAAACTTATTTAGGCAGGGTACAAGTCGAATGCCGTGTGTCATGTTTTAAAAGGGCTTTGAGTGTTGTTGCTATGTAATATGTTATCATGTAAACAAAGTTGTTGATATTTGCAGCTTGCACAAATTAATGCATAAACTACTGACCTGCAATGCCTCAAGCTTGTGTGGACGACGACAGTCTACTCATGTTAGAGAGCAGCAAAGAAATCGCGTTTACGAGCATGTAGTGCAGGAATTGAAGGAACCAGACTTGCAAAAACTGAATGGAAGTGAGTACTGCATGTTTGGGAAGTTATGACGAACTAATCACTACACATATTCTGCAATATTAGTCTATATCAATAGCATCAATGGATGATAATCGTGATAGGAGCACCAACACAAATACTCCTGGAACTACATAGATGATAATTTCAAGTTTATCCCGGCGTGACTCCTCCTCTTTCCTTACGTCTTAGGAAGTGAAGGCTCTATAAAGTCTAGGTACGTAGTATCATTCGTCATTTTTGTTCTCTCGTTGCCGAACTACCAGACGAGGAATCTATTTCCCACACTGTTAAACATTATCATGTCGTAGCTCCTATGATAATAAATCAAACGCACTGTAATTCAGCAAATAATTGAGCGGCAAATAACGTCTTCGTGTGCTTTCTGCGAACGCCAACGAAAGAGCCAAAATGGCGGGCGATTATATTAAGTATTTATCGAGCCTTAAAGAAATGAATAACGCCTTCATCAGTCAATCACAAGACGCACACGTTTAAATGTAGCCGACCTGCAACATGATTGTCTGCCGGAAATTAGAGCGACGGGACTATAACTCCAAAAGAGTAATTATTATAAGTCATTAAAATGGTGAAGGTTTCTATGGATCACCTTCTACAAGCATAACTGCATATGACATGTTGCAAGACAAAAAGATTGCCTACTTCTGTGAATAATGTGGTGAGAATGAGATGGCCACACTTTTAACAAAATAGTAATATGCGTTACAAGAGCGTTTTCATGTTCGAGGAAAAGATTGAAAAAGCGAAACCGCTCGTGTATCGTACATTATTTTGTGCGAAGATCGTTTATTACATACCTGAAAGACGAATTTCTAATTGGTTGCAATGAAATCTCCATCTTGGTTTCTGTTTAATAACGGCAATTTCGGAAAACCAAAATATCTTTCTTCAACATTGTTGCTATAAAATGTTTTCTGTGTTTACTATACTCCAGCAGGCCGTGATATACGACTGTCTTTTTTTTTTTCCCCAGTCTATAAATGCGAACTTAAAACAAACGGTAAGGTTATGTAATGATTTATTTTTCATTTTAATATTTTAACAATATTATTTATATAACATATTGCAGTAATAACATCAGCATCTGGAATCTTGTTGATTTTTTCACGGCTTCCTTAATGTTACTTGTATCAGGAATGCAATAAATTTCGTGGAGTAGTAGACTTTATTTAATTTTTGCAAATATTTAAAAACAATAATTAACATTGCATTTTAGGTGAAATTGCAGTGGTAAGTTTCCCAATTTATAATTATTACTATGTTAAACGTCTCTAAAAATAATATGTTAAAAGCCTAAAGCAGTAAAATGAATGTCGCGCTTAAGCGGTAAGAAGAGGGACATTGTTATGTGTGTTACGTTGGGAATACTGAATGTGGTATTTCACACTTACCGCGTATTGGTTCTGTGCGGAAAACCAGCAAATACGCACGATCTCGCACAAATGTTTTTTATGCGAATTCATTTCTTACACACATGGGATGCTACAAGTAAAATATTGTAAAAATTACTCAACAGACGACGCAAATATACGTCGAAGAAGTTATGATGCCGCATCTAATAGCATTGGACTCTAAAACCTTTAACACACTCCTGTGTGGCTTAGGACTGTATCATTCTCCACCCCTTGAAATGTCCAACTAAATTTCGTGACAAAAAAGAAGACTAGGCAGAACGATGTGACCTCACATGGGTAGAGAATCACAATGCTGCCAACTTTGAAAAGACAGTAAATCACCTGAGCTTAAAATCCAAGTACATACGTGGAAAATTAATATTTTTGTTGTCACAGTGAAAAATAAAAAATTGAAATAGATTGAAACACAAAATAATATAAGAAGTAACGTCAAGAAGATGTGAATTAAAGACATGGTCCATGTATATAATGCCTGAAAATAGCTATTGATCCTTTGTTTTTAAAATAATGTGTTTAATCAGTAATTACAGTCAGTGTACTGATATTAGTATCTCTTTGTTGTTACCTATTGCTTTAAAAAGAATGGGTTTAACTTGTAATTTTAAGCCAATTTTTCTACCATTCCTTTACTGTTTACATTTGTTTTTAAATCTTTTGTAATGCCCTCTACTATTATATATTGCCCTTCAAGAATTTCGTTATTCGTTAGTTGTAAGTCATTATGTGTCTTATTATTTTAATTATTGTACTTGTTCCTGAATCACGTATGTAACTTGTAACCGTAAATCATTGCTTGTAATATCTTTTATTACTCTTAACTGTTCCATTGTTCATGAATTAAGTATTAATTTGAAAGTGAAAGTCAAACTTTGTTATATTAATCTACTATTGATTATCTTTTTAGGTCGTGTATTTACTCTGACACGGTTAGACATTCTTGTATATCTTTTGCATTGATTATTCCTCAAACATCTCTTTAATCTTTAACAGGATCCATTCTTTCATTAAGGTGCATTCTTCTACATAATTCATGTGAATTGTAACTGTGACCACTATTTTATATTATAACTTTATTATTGTTTATTGGTTATAAAATATGTATTTTGATGTCAACTATAACCCTAATATACCTCAGGGAGAAATAGGGTTTATTAAATTGCATAATAAAAAAAAAAAAGTGGAAAATTACAAACAATAGACACTTCTGTACCGAGAAGAGATAGAATGCAACACACGGCAGTCTCACCAGTGACTCCCTCTTGATATGCGACAGAGGTGACTGTCGTTCAGTTTTCATCCTGGGTAATGTGTCGTCATCTTCCGGTGCAGATGGACAATCTTCGCTGTCAAACTCAGGCTCCACTTTGATCACGCACTTCTCATCTGCAAACAACAATTACTGTTTTACTAAAAACAGGAAAAGAGCCACTGGTGCAGCTCAGGCAAAGCAGCTGTGTTCTGATCAAAGGCTGTGCTTGGACAGGGGTTACAACCCCGCTTCAGTTCATTTCCTTCTCCAAAAATAATGTGAATTCTTGGTCTCATTTTGCTACCACAAATTCCCCAGACACCAGGTAACGTCATAGTTGATATAGCGTCGTTAAATAACCGACTAAAAAAGACAGGAAAGGGTATGATATTCTTGAGACTGTACAAGGGCTGCCAAAATCACTATCATTTTCCCATGTATTTGTTGACTTTGATAGGACAATAAAAAATGGCAGACATTGTTAGAAGGACTAAATTTAACAAGACATTCAGTCATTTTATTTGGGAGGTCCAGGATTTGGTCTCAGGTTCCGATTATTCTGTCAACCATGACCTTGCAGACAAAATCGAAAAAAGTAAATATGAGATTCCTATGCAGGAAACTAGACACGTGCTCCAGAATGGTAAATACATTGATCAAGTAAATTAATTTAAATAGAAAAATATTAGCCACTGGCGTAGCTTAGGCAGTAGCGCGCTTGCCTGCTTATCCGAAGTTGCTCTCAGTCGTGGGTTCGATTCTCACTTGGGCTGATTACCTGGTTGAGTTTTTATGAGGTTTTCCTCGAACGTAAGGCAAATGTCAGGTAATCTATGACGAATCCTCAGTCTCATCTCTCCAAATATCATCTCCCTGTCACCAATTCCATCGACGCTAAATAACCGAGTGGTTGATACAGCGTCGTTAAATAACCAAGTAAAAAAAAACAAACGTGTTTTGAGTACATTTTTGTCACAATTTTCAAAAGCAAAAAATTCATGGCATGGTCGGGATCAGTTTCAGTATAAAATAGAATATATCAGCAAGTGAAACAATATTATATTAATGTACGCTAATATTAATAGTAATACCACAAATTTCTTCTCATTGAGGTAGAGTTACTTATTAACATTTCAAAACATTTGAAAATGACAGAGAATTAAATAGACCTACCCTTTAAAATTTGAGAAGCATAATAGAGCTATTAACCTGTAAAGGAGTAGATTTATATTTTTATATACAGAATACAATACGTAAAAATATAATTTTGACTCTAGGAGATTAAAAGAGGCACGACTTTAAAATTGAATTTGATATAAACCGAAAACTCATATTATGAATCAGGTTAGAGGTTTTCAAGATTTTAAACAAAGTTAATACATTTAAAATTCAATTCTATTCGCATCTAACGCCGTCAGCGCAATAGGAATTATGTGAAAGACAAAGATAACAATCACTATCGCAGGTTGCATACTTTTGTATCGGGCTCAGCACAGAGTTTAATGCGAGGAATTAACTCAGCGCTAGTTTAGCCATTTTTTTTTATTTCAATGTATCGTTTCATATCGCGAACAGGCATACAAATGAAAAAAATATGTTTGAAATCAGTAATCTGCAATGTAACAACAGTAGGGTTAGTCGAACTTGTGTTGGGATGAATAATATGTGCAGTATACACAAGAATAAGCAGAAAAAGTCTGAACTGTGTTTATTTATAAGTCTGTATTTTAATGACTTCAGGAATATTTGTGCACTTTTATCGAATCAAGCGAAACAATAGACAAACGATGAGGGTCACAAAAATGCTCAAGTGCATTATAAATCCATACTCCAATTTGTGCATATATTTCATATCGAAAATATACGGAATAAGTATTGAACTAACTATATTACACCTTAAGACAGGTTAGTATTTGTGACGAAGTACACATTACAAAAATGACAAACGTTGTCATATTTACCGTCGCTAGACATATTAACGAAAATAATACTTGAAGTTCATTCAATAAAATCTTTCGTGCAAGTTAATATTTCTCGAACGCAAAGCACGCTGATATCACGGCCCCTTTGATCCAAAACAATTTTCATGATTACTAAAAAAAATAATCCCGGGCTATAGCGTCGTGTTCTAAGGCATCATGCCTGGACTGGCGCTATGGAATGTGCGCTGGTTCGAATCCCGACAGGGAAGGAATTTTCTCATGAAATATTGGCCAGTGTACGGTATCGATGCCCACCTAGCATCGTGATGAATTTGGGAAGCTATAATAGAAACGAAATCCGAGTTCGAAAACCAACTAGAACGACTGGAGGAGATCATCGTGCCAATCACACGATACCTCTGTACCTACCGGTTGGATGATCTGTTGAGGTATCGGGACATGAGGCCAGAAATCTGCTGGTCAGCCTTAGCCCTTCATGGGCTGTCGCGTCACGGACTACTTGCTCAAGACAATGTTAATTGCAAGTTCAGAATCGAATGCACAGTCCCACTTAAGCCTTGTGGTGAATGAGATCGCATTGAGGGTTTTCTCTATGTTCTCCTAAATTAAGCTTCAACATTATTTCCCCCTCCCCAATCTCGATTTATTTACGTATCATTTTACTGTATTCCTCAATGCTTGCGTGGCAATGCACAGAAAGAGCTGTGTTAGAGACAAGAGCTATCTGCTCGTAACCTTCTCTCCGAACCCCATAGCTTGTTTTTAGATTCGTCTGCACAGAGCAGCACCGCTCGCATTTACATGGCCCACGCTCCGTTCACTACAAGAACCAAAGACATCTCACTTTCAGTACACAGGAGAGCCTCGAGAATCGAAAAAGCCTCAGTCCGGTACTCCTGATTTAGAGTATCTATCTATCTATATATATATATATATATATATATATATATATATAATTTGAACTGGTAATGGAAATTACGAGAAAATGGCTGAACGGATTTTAATGAATGACCCGTCATTTTGAAGCTTGATATCCAAGGATTTTCAGAAAAATAGTAACTTTCAGTGAAGCGTTAGTTTTCCTATATAATTTTTCTATTTTCCAAAATCCGTCTTTCATCAGTTTTGAGAACTAATTGCATTTCAGAATAAAACAAAACACACACTACAATAAACAATATTACACGAAGGCCATGACCTGCAGGATTGCTGACATATTTAGAGCTCAAATTCAATTGGTTATTAAATCTTCAAGACTTACTAAAATAATTTATAGGTCTGATTCTGCGCTGTATAATTTTCTGAGGTCGTTTGATGACATTATTACCATTAGAAATTAAATATTATTATAGTCAATGCCATGATGTGATTATTCTTCATTAATTATACATATTAATGCTATATTGATGATATGACAGTGAAACATTTTGGGGTTATATAAGTACATGAGAATATGTTAAATTAAATCTTAATTTCTATAATTTACTGAGTAGCGGCTATATATAAAACTGCAAAACTTAATAATAATATTATTAAAAATCAAATATTTTTAAAGTTATTAATCGAGTGGGGTTGGGTCTTTTTCATATGGCGGTGTGGTATAGATATTTATATGCGTCATTCTCTTCAGTATTGGCTCGAAAGAGCGCAAAAATTACAGTTAATAAGGAAAGACCAAAAGGTATTACTTACTGATCAAATAAGAGGCCTACAAAATTTTGTAGTCTCTCGATCATTTCAGCAAGATCTCTTAGCAGGATACATTTCAAGGTAGTTCACGAAACATGCAGCAGCTATACCAAGATGCTATGTCTATTGTTCGAAAGCATAGTAAACCTGACATTTTTTTAACTTTCACCTACAATCCACAATGACCTGAAATAGCTATTGCTTTATTCCAACATGAAAACCTACTGACCATCCTGACATTGTTACCTGCGTTTTCGCGTTGAAACTCAAAAACTGAAGGTGGGTAGGTTCAAGAAAAATATTTGGCATAAAAAAACATTCAGAGGAAGTATGTTTCATTATTATGGAAGCAATAACTTTCAAAATGTCTGGTATTCTTCAATATGAAAAATTTTTATTTGAACGGCTAATGAACTTAGTTTGGAGCATTTGCTGCACAAGCCACTAGTATCATAGTTTACTTCTCATTCATGAAATAAGAAATTCTAATAACACACCATCTTCTGATGATTGGCAAACTTTCACCTTTAAATTCTGATATACAACTTTTCAATGTTCAGCTGCTTGGTTCAGCATATTGTAATTCTTACCACCTTCAGTGATTAACAAGATACAAGTGAATAACAATCATATGCAAAACTTTTGTTATATAATGTGGTTGTTGAGAGCTATATCAGTTGCAGATACGGGACCAATCTGTGCGCTTGACATATGTCACACCTGCACTTGAACTGAAAACCTTGGTCATGAGTAACTCCCACTCACTAAGAGCCATGCGACAAACTGAACAATAACTGATCGGAATGTTTTAATCGCCAATATCTCAACTCTTCCATTCCCTCACCTTTGAAGCTTAATGAACTTCAAGTCCACACTTGTGGAGTAACGGTCAGCGCGTCTGCGAAACCAGGTGGCCTGGGTTCGATTCCCGATCGGGGCAAGTTATCTGGTTGAAGTTTTTCCGGGGTTTTCTCTCAACCCAATATGAGCAAATGCTGGGTATTCGGTGTTGGACCCGGACTCATTTCACCTGCATTATCACCATCTCATTCAGAAGCTAAATAACCTAAGATGTTGATAAAGCGTCGTAAAATAACCTACTAAAAAACTGTTCATTTTAAAATATAAAATAACAGTAACAAATTAAATTATTAAAACTTCGTTTAGATTTACTTTTTAATGCCAGTATTTCATGGAATTTCATAATTTTTAATTAGCCTTTTATTATTATTATTATTATTATTATTATTATTATTATTATTATTATTATTATTATTATTATTATTATTATTACGGAGGAGAAAGACCCAAAGGCATGCTTATTATGCTTACCTCCTTTGATAGAGATGATCGTTTCAAGTTTGCAGCACCACATTCCTGTATCTTGATTCACTGTTTGGTGCCATCTATCGATTCAGCTACACATCACCCAGTTCCGACGGTAAGCTAAGGAAGCCCCTCCATTCTCCTGGGACTTCTGCGGCTTCCTCTGAACGATTCCATCTGTATGCAAGTTACGGTACTACATCCTGCTGCATCCTATATTGATCTGAAGACCACGTTCCTGTAGGTATCGTAATTCGCTACCTGAAACTATTTAAAGATGACAGATGACGTTGAAATTAAAGGTGAAATAAGTCCAAGGTCCAATGCCGAATTCTGCTTCAATTGCTTGAGGTGGTAACCTCAGAAAAAACTCTAACCAGGATTTTAACCTGGACCTGCTCATTTCAAGGTCAGACATGTTAACTGTGACTCCACAGCAGTGGACTTAATTAGCCTTAGCATGGACTATATTTAATGTTTTAAAAAATAGAAAATATGCGCTAAACTCTAAAATATGGAAAATAAAAATAGCACTGTTCAAACTCTACACACTGTGATACAATGATATGATAAAACAAAATACAGTACAACTGATTTCAGCTTTAAAATAGTTATGTATTTACACAGAAATCCATCCCCTGGTTATCACCAGCCAGCGGATTTTTCAGTCCTGATACTGAACATTAGGTTACGTCAGTTGCAGGGAGAACATTAGGTTACGTCAGTTGCAGGGAGATCACTGAACTCATTGCTACGCTCCAAGGGACGTGACGTCTTATTGCTGAGCAGGGACCGAAAATCTGTTCTCTGGTTATTACCAAAGGTATAAGGTCAATCAGTTCAAATCTATACAGAAGATGATACATTTTTAAGAGGCCAATTGGATGGAAATGAGGCTAAAGTTCTTGTGTCACAGATTACAACTTATGAAGGACACTATACTTAATAAAGAGGCTTCCAGACAAAATTACCACTTTAGCAGTATCTAGCTCACCAAATTCTCTTCTATGTACACATCTCTCTGCAGGCAAACGTCTCTTGAGACTGCAGAAAAAACTTCTTCTGGAGAAAGCAGAAAGCAATGGAATACTCTGAGTGTGTCCTGTGAAAATACGGTTACTGTATTGGTGAATTATGGACGAGTGATGGTAGGGGAAATGGGAGTGTTCCGAGAAAAAACAATTCCAATAATGCTCTTGCCAAACAGAAACCCCAAAATTGGAGCAGACAAGATTTGGTATCTGTTCTTTAGCTTGAAATTTTCTTCTTTTCGTTACTGTCCACAGTGACTAACTGTAGAACTAATCCCAAGATCACTTTGTCATCATAGACTTTGATAAGTAAATCTACATTAGGTGGTAATAATGTTGAGCAGAGGAAATAGGCGGAGTCTGAAAAAATTTGCCCAAAATACAATCTTCCTTTCTGGGATTTTAAGTCAGGTCTCTCATATGTGGAAAGCTGACGCTCTAAAGGTGCATCTACACAGTTCAACATTTCTTTCAACTTTACCCATTCAAACAATGCATGCAGGATTGATATTTGATATGTTGTTGTCGTTTTCTAATGCCAGGCGTTTGACAATAAAGTCATTTGACCTCTTGCACTCCAATATTTTTCAAAGATATTATAATGGTCAGCCACTGAAGCACAGATTTTGAGGTGTTCCGAATCCATTTCTTGGTTTGAGTTGCACAATGGGCAGTTAGGGGACTGATATATTCCAATTCTATGCAGGTGTTTGGCCAAACAATCATGGTCTGTTGCCAATCTAAATGCAGCTACAGACGATTTTCGTGGTAAATCGGGAATTAACTGTGGATTATGATGCAGGTGAAGAGAACGTTCAACATGGCGAACCATATAGACACAAAATCTTCATGCATCTTAATAGAATGCACGTTTTAAACTTGATTCTTTCAATATTTTCCCAGACTGCATGTTACGCATATGGAAAATTGAACCGTGTAGATGAAGCTTTTCTGTTTTGATAATGGTTTCCCTAATGATGAATATACATGAATGCTACTGACACTGAAGAACACGCAAGTAAATATTCCTTTAGAAAGTATGTGGCTTTGCACATAAGAAGACCCTGTTCATAAGCCAGAGCAATTCTTCAGTATTTGTAAAGTATTATTCTGTTGCTAGCCCCTCTTCAAACCGGGCATAAATGCACAATACAAAGAGTCTGGAATGAATAGTAATGATAATAAAATTTCATAACATAAAATTATTTAGGGCCAAATTAAAGAAGTACCTAATTTCTCACGCCTTCTATTCTGTAGGTGAATTCATGACATTCAATAACACTTCATGAAATTGATTCTAAAACTTTGTGTTGTACTAGTAGACTATATTGTAAATCTCGTCTGTATATATTTCATCTAGACTGTGACTAAATTAAGATTTTATAATAGTATTAAGTTTTTTGACTTGTTCCATATTCTAGCTGTAAGCATGTATGAATACCATGGAATGTTAATAAATACAATACAATACAATAACTCAACAACCAACAAATTTAGTCAAATGTCGTTTGCTGCAAAAGGCATAGAAACTCATCACGTTTTTATGTAGAGGAATAAATCTCCACATGTGCACTTCAGCAGGCTAAACAAACGCGGAAATGTCGCAACAATAAATGCAATAACATAAAGCTTAACAACTGAACATCTAGTAGAAATCACAAGGAATGGAATTACAGTGTTGCCACCATAAAAACTTGTACGTTCCTCTGCCCCTTGCAGCAAACAGCATTTAGATAAATTTATTACCTAGTTACCGACTGTGAGTTATAAAGCTTTGTTATCAGTAGTGTTCATCCCAGACACCATATATGATGAAGCTGCAGACAATTGTACCAAGTTGTCATAGATATGTTATTAATATAACAAATATTTGTTACCTAAGAGTTTTATTATCTTTCAACACAAGTTTTAAACATTTTTCGTAGTAGATACAGGTTCTTGTGAATTATTGCCATGTATATAAAATAAAATTATTTGACAGGCATTGCGCAAAATAGCAGTAAAAAGTTTCATTGAACTCTTCTTGCAATATAAATATATTTATTCTTACAAGCATTCTGTATGTTTAGGCACTCAGTCACATATCTACTCAAGCACAGAGATTCTACTCTTGTAATGGTGAGATATTGGTCGCTTCAGCTATAGTATATTTAATAAATTAATGGCATTACTCACATGATAAAACTATACAGCGTGCATACCACTCCACCAACTATACAGCGTGCATACCACTCCACCAACTACAGACACTGAAAGCTTGGAGAGACAACTCTCATGAAACAAATGCAAGTGATTATGGGATCACTGTTGCATTCAGGCATTATCATCCAAATTCAGAGAACAGAAAGGAACTAACTGCACAGGACTACTTTACAATGACAAGATACACCAGCGAGAGAACTACATATGTGAAGCATTGGGATATGTGACCACTCTCTACATCTGTCAACTACTCAATATCTTAACTTTAATCCTACGTCACAGTTGTCACTACAGGACTGTTACTGTTAAATAAATAAATCGAGAACAATCGAACAAAATAAACCAGATTGAGACAGTTTTAACTTCTGATAAATACAGGACTTGGAGTTTACAAGACTAGGAAAGAAAAACGTTATCGAGACAAAAATATAATAACTGGATCTGTAGTTACAAAATGAGTAGTCTTGAATCCGGATGACGACATATGCCCTTTCTGCACACAGCCAACACTTTCTACAGCTCTCACTGCCTGAGATTCTATCAGGGTACCAATATGCGAATTGTATTCTAGGTTAATTTTGGTTTATTTAGGCTATACTTTATAGATGAAAGAGTAATGGAACGGAGAAAAATTCTCTCCGGCACCAGGATTTGAACCTGGGTTTTCAGCTCTATGTGCTGACGCTTTATCCACTAAGCCACACCGGATTCCACCCCGGCATCAGAAGAATCGTCTCAGATTTAAGTTCCAACTCTTGGGTTCCCTCCGTTCCATTACTCTTTCATCGTTTGATGACGCAGAATATCTGCATGGAAATATCATATGTACTTCGGTACATTATAATAATATATATACTTTATAGGTTATTCTTGGTTTCTTTACATTAGGTTTGATTTTTAGGCTTCTTTATAGTTGCTTTAGGTCATTTTCTGCTTTGCTGAGATAATTTAAATTTTTTATGTTAAGTTTGATCTGCTTAGGTGCATTTTAATATTATGCGACTTTACCCAATTCAGATCAATTTCAGTTATTGTGCAATTCTAACTAAGTCATGAATAATTTTTCTCTTTAATTCTTCAACACGAGTAAGAAAATTATAAGTTTTATAAGGTAGATGTTACTGATACTAAGGTGATACCAGCGTATAGGTAATTAAGAATGGACACTTCGCGTCGGTACCTTTGATGTAGCCGGACTGATTTCAATGACCTTCAAGCCAGCTAGAGCGTGAGATTCTGCCTTTCTCCCTAGAGTTGGTGCTGACATCACACCAGCTAGCAGTCGACACAGCAGAAATATAACACATATAATTAATACATCTAGGTACATTATGTACTCAAATAAAATAAATTGGATCCATAAAATAATAAATCCGTCATTAACTGTAATGTCTAGACTCTTGAGTTCCTTTATAATGAGAGTTGAGACGTTGACCCCAACAACAATTAAAATATGTAATGATTTGATAGCGCTGAAAATGGAAAAACAAAACTCTTATGAAAAATAAAGCCATATACCTAAATTATATTATATACAAATATTAAACGAATTTGATACATAATTTTATAATGTATTATATTATTTTATAATATAATTTATTATATCTGAAATATAAAAATTATTATTACAACTAGTTTGTTACTGAGAAATAAGGAAAAGCTGTTAACTTGAATTTATTTGAAGCAAAGCGTCACTGGATTATGCAATAAGGTAGGCGATGTTTGGATCCTGTGTCTCAACTCTATACTCAATTATTATCTTAGCGTATGCTCGATTACACTGACCTCTAGCGCTTGAAAGTGGAACTAAACGCCGGCGCACAGAGAAACAAAACACAGGAAAATTCGCTCAGTGTCCATTCTTTATAATCCCTATTCGCTGGTGATACAATTGCAGCGAGAAACTGATGGAAGAACAAAGATCGAAGCCATATGTTAAGCAATACTATAATTTGTTTCTTCTTTGGCCATACCCACTGTACTTACACTATCCCATTGAAGCAATTATGGGTCAAATCATCATCCAGATTCTAGATCTTTACGAATAACATAATTTCCAAAATCGAATATCACTTTACAGGACAATACACAATACACAAACAAGCTGAAAAAGAGACAAATTACACTTCAATCTAAATAAACAGATTCATTCTCAAAAGTTAGTTTGGCTGAACAAGAGCACTACCAAAGGAGGGCAAATTTTCAATGGAAAATGTTTGAACTGAATGCAGCGCTATTCTTACAAACGTATTTGAGGCTCAGGAATGTTTCTTCGAAGGACCATGGGTTGAATTTATATGTTAGCAATGCTGCAACATACAATTGGAGGGAATGCATTTCAGTTGCAAATGTGATATACAAAGATGCTACTTGAATTGTGTAAGTATTTAAGCAAGAAGGTTAAGACGAAGTAGTGGATTTCGACCCCAAACTGGAGTCGCTCTCAATTTTTCTTTTGTAGTTAGTGAGTATAACTGGACTAGACGCAAAATAGGTAAATAATTCATGCCTTCCTTTACTAGCACTCTTGTATAGAAATACTATTTGTTCTCATACCAACATTCTTGAAATCACTCGGTGTGAGCAAAAAATTCTGAGTACAATATAAAGATTATACCTCAGTTCTACCGTTATGGTATGTTGCACATCGTCATCAATTAAGCTTATAAACAAAACTGAAGAAAGAAGAACATTAAGAAGACCAAAAATTTGAGGTTTTCTATAGCACGCGACACTGAAGACTTTTGTGACGAAAAAAGTGGAAAAATGGCATAATTTTCTGAGAGAAAGTAGATTGGAATGTGAAGCATTCATATAAGACATCAGTTTACTTGAAAACATCTTACAAAATAGGCAAAAATTGAAAAGAATTTATAGCTGTACTTAACCTAAAAGTGATTATTTAACACGTGAAATAAAGAGATAGAACACTTCAAAATGAACGCAAATTTCACGGGATTACTGAAGAATGCGATACAGCATATTGCATCCCATTGATGAAACAAAGATTGTGACGATGACAATATAATTATATAATATGCAAGACATATCAAAAGCTAACCTAAACTGTCACAGATTCGTATATGCAAGGCATACAGAAAGCCTATCTAATATGTCACGGATTCCCGTACCGTAGAACTTAGATAAATGCAAGTTGGTAGTTTCTGTGTCGCGTGCAATATGAAAGTCAAAATTTGAATAGTCTACACGTCTGTAAAGACAGAGAGTGAAGGAAGACATCCAGGGCACATATATTACTAAATATATACACAAAGCCTATTTTAATTAAATTTACAGTTTTCTTATGATTGACATATTATCAGCCTCTTTACACTCTAACAGGGAAGTGTGTACCCTGGACCCCTATTCCCGATGCTTACTACACAGGGCTACTACAATAATTACCAAGGAATAAACTAAAAAAAGTGGCATACTATTTTGGATGATAGCGTAACGATGGCGACGGCAAATGAAGATCAATTATGGCAACTAATGATAATTAGGCCTACTAATTACTAACAACGGATGGTATGGTGGATGATTTCTAGTGGAAATCACAAGACATAATATCATTCGTTCACATGAACTCTCACTGTTCAGACAGACTGACCGACTACACATACGCACACTTAAGCAGTGACGGAGCCTTTCAAGTTTCTGAATATGGCTTTCACGTCCTCGAAGATCTGTTCTGGCGAGCCCGTGGCGTCCACTTGCTTCACCAAGTTCTTTTTCTCGTAATATTCAATGATAGGCATCGTGTCGCTCAGGTAGGTCTGCAGACGTTTCTCGAGGCTTGCGGGGTTGTCGTCGGAACGCCCACTGCCGGCTGCGCCCCTGCCCAAACACCGACTCACGCATATCTCCGCGGAGCACTCGAAGAACAAAACGAACAGCAAATTGACGTTTGACGCCATTTGCCGGTTCCAACCGTCTAAATTGTCACGATTTCTTGGGAAACCGTCTATTAAAAATTTATCGGCATCGAATTGCTTCATCGCCATTTCGATGAGGCTGCAAGTGATCTCCACGGGGACTATGGTCCCGTCTCTCATGTTCTGTTCGATCAGTTCTCCATACTTGGAGCCTTCCTTAACTCGCTCCTTACGCAGAAGATCACCGGCCGAAAGATGAACAAATCCAAATTCTTTCACTATATTCTCACACTGGGTCCCCTTGCCGGAACCTGGCGCCCCAAGAACGAAAATCACGTCCGGTTTCTTTGCAGAATTCATAGTAATATTTCTGACGAAGCCTAATAATCGATTCAACATGAAAACTCGTCCACTTTTCTTACTCTATTACACCCTTAAATTAAATATTTACTTGTTAAACGACGTATAACATGTCACAAGTACACAACAACAAGTCTTACATGTAGATAATCTGATTGCCGAATGAATCTATATCGCTTATAACCTCAATTCAGTCATGGCACTCATGGCCTATTGGATTATAGTGCCCATCTTTGGCTTTCAAAGAAACCTAACCCCTACTAATCGATAGTGATCGAGCCTTCTTTAGTTATTACTGCTACGAATAGATGGCGCAGATGACAGTCAGAGCCGTCAATAGTACATAATTATATATCCGCATTATTGAATTCAAAATTTCATCTCCCCTCTAATGATTGTGAAAACACGCTAGATTTAGCGGGAAACCGCTGATATGCTCTCTTATGGGAATAATGTATACTTCATCTAAATCAAAATTTTCCCAAGTACTTTTTTACCCATCCCAATAATGGAGTCACTCATTGAGAACTTGTCAATTTGTTATTATATTTGGTACTGACTTAACCCGTGGTTAAAAAGTTCGCTGATACGATCAGAAAATTGGAGGTCAGATATTTTTGAACTCTGATGTACACTACCTGACCCCACTTATCGAATGCGAGAGATAATATGTGCGTGTAAGTGCTGCTTCTATAGTTATAATCTCTGTCAATAGATGGCGAAGGTAAGGCAGTGTTGCCTTAAATAAATATAACCGTATTATAGAATTGAAATTTTCATTCCTCTCTCATGATTGTAAACAGTACTAGGTGTAGCGGGAAATCGCTGATACTGTGAATTATGAGAATAATTTATACTTCATTTACATCAGCATTTTCCTAACACTTGTTTACCCATCCCAAGAATAGTGTTACCCCTGATCACGGTATATTGTGATCAGGGGTGTTACCCCTTCCTTATCATCATCCTCACCCATTCCCTACACTACACGTACACGAATACTTACACAATATCACTCACCCTAGTACACGACATAACTCTCCACAGATACACATCATGTACAATGTGGCCCACCGAAGTGGTGTACAACTAGAAATATGGGTCACAGTCCTGCCATCTATCCGCAATATGTGGAACCCGAATCACGTACAGTGAAATGGGTAGACACTCGATACATACATATTATACATACTGCTGAAAACCAGCGGAACTACATATATTTCAAAGTTCGTCAATTTGATTTTGACATATCCCTCTGTTGGAAAGTTCGCTTACACGATCAGAGATTTGTACGTCAGATTCTTTGAACGCTAGTGTACTTTGAGAATGCAAATAATCACTCATGAAAATAAAAATTGAGCCAACCAGCCCTTTCTTCCTCTCTTCCATCTTTAGTTTTGTACATTTATTTTTTAAAACATTAGTCAGATTTTAGAAGCACGTTTGATATTGAAACATCGTTAACTATTAGAAAGAATCCTCGTGACTATATACACCATTCTTGGAGCTTGCAGTCCAATAAGTGAAATACGGCATCGCAGTACAGCTTTATATTTGCTGTTTTAGGGTAGTTTTTATTTATTTATCGATATAATGCAATAAACTGTATTCTGCATCTCAAAGACGCTACATTTGTGACAAACATAGGCCTTATACCTACATCTCTTTGGTGAAAAGTGTTACTATATTAGTAAAGCATCTTCAGCCAATAACAAAATATCATTTAAAATAATGATTCTCAACTGGGGAGGCATGGTTCCCTGGGGCTCCAAAGAGCAGTTAATGGAAGGCTGCTGCTGCTACTACTACTACTACTACTACTACTACTACTACCACTACTACTACTACTACTACTACTACTACTACCACTACTACTACTAATAATAATAATAATAATAATAATAATAATAATAATAATAATAATTCGCAGTCCAGGATTTATTGTGCTTAATACTCCTGTTCTCTGAATTATATTTGTAGCCAAATGAACACCCTCTTGTACAAATACAGCATGCCGAACCATGATCTTAACCCAGGCTATGATAATGATAATAGTATACGATGAAATGATTCCGAGGTCCAATGCTGAAAATTACCCAGCAATTCTGCTTCAGTTGGTTGAGGCAAAACCTCGAAAGAAAAAAAAACCCAACCAAGTAACTTGTATCTACTAGAATTTTTTACCCGGGCCTGCTCATTTCATAGTCAAATATGTTAACCATTACTCCACAGCAATGACTGAATGAATAATAATAATAATAATAATAATAATAATAATAATAATAATGATAATAATAATAATAATAATAATAATAATAATAATAATAATAATAATAATAATAATAATAATAATAATAATAATAATAATTTGTCTATGAGAATTTAAACATTCGACTATTTTGTGTTAAACAAAATTGTACCAGTAATTAAATAATTTTCTTTTACAATTGATACCAAATTTATTTCACATTACTGCAGCCTATTATAGTCATACAGTAGGCCATCTATCTATATGTAGTTCATGGTAATCATAAGGCCTATGCTGCATAACGTCAGTTTAGGTGTAGTTCATTGGGTAAATCATTATATTCTCAATTAATCTATGTACACATCACTAAAATCATTATCTGTTCTTAATCATTTTGTATAATGTCAGTTTATGCTTAAGGGGGGTGATGGGTGAAATTCCTATTTTCTACCATTTTTAAGGTACCGCAGTGACTTCATATTTTGTACACTTCATGTCCTTCTTATAATATTATAAATTTTATTATGATTTAAATTATTCAAATTAAGAAAGAAATGCATATTTTCAAAATATATATTCTCTTAATACCTACATCAAATATTCATTATATGAGGTCTCCCCATCCTCATTGAATATTACACGACTACTATGAAGTAGTCAATGTGTATTATCACCATTAAATCGAGAAAAATTCGTTCCGGCACCAGGAATCGAACCCGGGACCTCTCAGCTCTGCGCTGAGGGCTCTTTCCAACTGAGCTATGCCGGGACACAATCCACGGTGCTGGTCGAACTCCTCTCATTGTAAATGCAGGTAGTAGGCCGTAAAACAGTACAGAGGAGTTCGGCCGGCACCATGGATCGTGTCCCGGCATAGCTCAGTTGGAAAGAGCCCTCAGTGCGCAGAGCTGAGAGGTCCCGGTTTCCATCCCCGGTGCCGGAACGAATTTTTCTCGATTTAATATTCTCTTAAGCTCAGCATTCACTGATCCACACCGCACACGCCACACAAATCACATTTTCATATTCTTTGCATTATTTTAAATACAGATTCATTCACTGATCCGCACCATAAGAATTGCCTCTTGAAAAATCTGGACAAATTCCTGGCGAGAGCAACTCTTTCGGTGCGTGTGGAGTGTGCTGATGACATCATAACCGATTGCTGATTCATTTTGCACAAAAAATGCTATTTTTGACTGAAAATGACCAAAATTTCACCCAGCCCCCTTTAACACACAGTATATGTTATTATCCTAAGTCATTTTGTACAATGCCAATTTTAGTGTAACTCATTGTAATTTTATATTTAGTTATTATGTATAGTTTTAATCTACTAAATTATAATTTAAAGATTTTGTGCAACTTTAAGATTTTCACAATGTCAGAAACTTGTATTACAAGCATATTGGCAGCTAATGAATGAATACTGGATACTATTCTACAATTATTTTACTCTACACCTTAGGCCAGGCAGCCACATTAATGTAATGTGAGGAAAAGCGGGGAGCTCATCAAAAAGGTTGAGAAACAGTGGTTTAAAATATACGGTACTGGTACTGGTACCTGTAAGTTGCTTTATTTCTTTCTCTCAAAATAACAAAGTTCGCATAAGTTTCACTATACTGACCAGGGGCGTATTTTGCGGGCTACCGGCCCAACTGTAATTTCAATGACGAAGTCATCAAAGCATTTTCGTCCCAATCAAGACGTCTGGAATTCGCATATAAATAGGTAAGGAATTTTATTATAGGGATTTTAAAATATATTTTGCGTAATAATAGGGTCAGCGGTAGCCCAGACCCTTAAACCAGTATATGCCACTGATACTGACACCGCTACCCTTGTGATATCGTTTGGTAGAATTAAATTCTGATATTCTTGGCACAAATCACAGGATCCACAGCATTCACAATTACCTCT
This sequence comes from Periplaneta americana, assembly GCA_025594305.2. Lineage (NCBI taxonomy): Eukaryota > Metazoa > Arthropoda > Insecta > Blattodea > Blattidae > Periplaneta > Periplaneta americana. The sequence continues at coordinate 207,312,700 of JAJSOF020000001.1, read as the reverse complement.
TTACTTTTGTATCCATCTTCTATGTATTCAGAAATCTCCTTTTACTCTTACAGTTGATTGTATCGATATTACACCGGAGTTCATGATGGACTTAGTATTAAGTCAAATTAGTTGAGATAAAATTTCTTCTAATTTCAGTAAATCAACTCTTCATAATTCATGTGTTTCATATGGAATCCCATCCTTTATCGCAGGCAAAGTAAAACTATGCTTTCAGGATGTCATATCTACGATACCGGTATTTGTACCATAATTAGTAATGTGTAGGTAAGCTCTATGGTAAATGTATAACATTATCTGGGCGAACATTAGGCCTACAAACCTTAACAACTGATGATCCAAATAGAACTGTACACTGTGATATGATTCTGTAGCCCAACACCAGAGACTGAAGTCTGTCCTCTAAGCTTATGCTAGCAGATATGCAGAACTTTCATTAGTGAGGCACTATTATGTGCTGTTTATTGAAAGACATATATACAATCCAAGTTACGTCTATTACACAAATAAAATGTGCCAACAACAGACACGTGACAGTTTATACTGCAAATGCTTAAAGCAAATGTTCTACTCGTAATATTGTGAAAAAAATTTACTTCAATTTCGAAGAATGTGTGAATATTTAATACCACATTTTAGAAGTTGCTGAAAATAAATGAACCGTACAAGACAAATGAAATGATTCTAAATCGTTACTACAAATAATGCCACAAACAATACAATGTCCAGTATGAACAATTCCAATAAGGAAATTTTTATAACTTAACAACCAAACAATTATCCAAATGCCGTTTGCTGCAAAATACACAGGAACTCACCAAGTCTTAATTGTGATCAATGAATCTCCATCTTGTGTGGCTCGGCAGACTTCATGACATTTGGGAATGTCAGCAACAATGAATAAAATAACAGTGTCGCTAACATAAAACTTAACAACAATTGAAAATCACGAGGAATGGAATTACAGTGTTGCCACCATAAAAACTTAAAGCAAACAGCATTTAGATAAATTTATTAGGTATTGAGTTATACAATTTTCTCATTGGTAGTGTTCATCCAGACCTATGTATTTATCTAAACTTTCATCTGTTTTAAATTGAATAATCTCATAAGCACAATTCAGACACACTAGTTGTAAATCATGTACAAACTTCAAATAGTTTCTCTTATTTTATTCTTGACGTTTGTAAAATTGTGAACAAGTTTCTTCGTTATTATCAACCTCATCTTACCTACATGTAATTGACAGTTGACAATAAAAAACTCATCTGCCTATTATGTTCTTGGACGTCCCTCACTTCCTATAAGATTCAATTTGTAGCTCAAGAAAGAAGCTGGTAGTTTCCCTCTACGTTTTGTAGTAGACTAGTTATATAGGCCTACTTTTATCAATTCTGTTTGTAGTTGTACCGTACTTCTTTCTGTTACGTTAAAAATATTCAAATCATTTCTAAAGACAAAAGGAATATCCTATTTTGAAAAGCAAGAAATTCGTCCTAGAAAACTCAAGTTTGATATATATATATATATATATAAATTATGGTTCATGTATTTTATTATCCACAGTTCGGTGTAGGACAAATTTCAGTATGTTATATAACGTATGCCTATTTAATTTAAATGATCATGATCACCTTCATCTATTTTCAAAGTTTCAAAACTACAAAATTACCACTTGATTCTAAACTATTTCCTGACTCACAAAGAATAGGATCATTCCAAATAGGTACCGTTTTTGAGAGAAATATAGTGTGTCAAACAGTAGGCCTACTTCAAACTTGCTATAGGCTAATACAGTGTGGTACTGGTAAATTGTGAACAAGTTTGATATCGGTTGGTATATCTGAAAACAGTTGACAGTTCTCAGTTTTTTTAATAGATTAGTGCACTGAAGCATAGGCTACAATATGTTTCCAATTGAGATTCAAAATTATTTATTAGAAAAAAAGGGGTGAATGGGAATATGTCGCAAGAGATTTTTGGGTAGTTTCACCGAAGCTGAAATTGATAAAATTCAGGCCTAGTTCAGTGTGGTGTACTCCTGTACTGGTATGAAAAATTATCAACACACATTTTAAGAATGTCAACGAAGTGTGTTCAGAATACGTACCGTATTTACTCGTGTACAAGTTCCGCTCGTGTACATTCCCCACTCTAATTTTAAGAATCATATTCAGAAATAAATAACGATACCGTATTCTTGAACTTGGAGTTTAAATATTTCCAGCTGCAAAGCGGTGAATATAGTGATCGTTGACCAGTGCTTTGACTATCCTTGCATAGGGTACATACCCTTCTTATCTGGATCACGTAATTATACAGTTTGTGTTCAATGTCGGGATACCTGCATACTTTATCTCTATACATATAATATAATTTATTTCCAAGAAATAGTCTGCCCAGGCATCCTGGGTTGCCAAAAATACAGAATAACACACATATAAGAATAGTAATGATTACAGTAAAATAGATGAGTAAAATTGAAATGTGAACTAGGAGCTTAAGGTTAAGAAATAATAAATTTGTACATATATTGTAACAATCACACACTAACGGATAGAAAGAGGTGGGGGATTATGATATTTCGTATAAATGATTTTTCAGAATCGCCACAGACCCTTTAATGCTAGAAGTAATTATTTTTGGAACGATGTCATGGATTCCAAATGTTTTGGTAGTGTTTACAGTTGATCGTGGGATGGTGCCCCTCGCTCCGATCATTAAACCATGTACTTCCCAGGTGCCTTCCATCTGATATTTTTCTCGAAAATACGGAATAGTAGGCTCATAAATTTGTTGTTTCTCTTTGTTGACCTCGGATGGTTGGGTCTGGCTCATCTCAAATCTAACAGTTGGGTCCAGTATAAAGCCTTTACTATTAGTCTTGTCTAGAGCCACGATGTCCGCTCTTCTAATTCCGCCGCCTTCAGACGCAACGCAGTGCACCTCTTCATAGACCTCGAAGGTAATTTACAATAATCATAATCTGTTGTAAGATTCATCATCCAAGGAGGAAAAATGATATCAATGAGAAAAATTATATTCATAAAACTCCCTTTCATGCCACATTATATGAAAATAATTTTATTCATATTGGTCTTAAACTGGTTGCCTAGTTACCACCTGAAAGAAATATCTCTGCACTAAAAATTTAAAAGGGTCTTATTCATTTTGCTATTACACTACTGCTTCTATAGCGTTGATGAATTCTTGGAATCCCTCTGTTTCAGCTCCTGACTTCAAGACACATTGCAAACGGGCCTTATAGCCGAAATTCACCTGACCTGTAGTTTTCTAGAATTAAGTCCCAAGTTTTGTATATTCGTAGTGTTGCATTTAATTATAGTTATTACTTTTATGTGTATTACATAATTAATTATTAGTTTTGGTGAATATGACATGTCCTATATCATGTAGGTACTGGTACGTAGTGGATGCAATAAATAAGCCGTTCAGAGCAAAAGTGGTGTACGTCAAAATTGGATAATGAGGGTTAAAGTAAACATTCTATAAAATACAGCGCAAAGTAGCAATTAATATGGCCTTCCTGCTATTCACTGACTACTAATAGTTTAAATAAATTGAATATTAATTGCTACTTTGCGCTGTATTTTATAGAATGTTTACTTTAACCCTCATTACTCATTTTTTACTTACACCACTCTTGCTCTGAACGGCTCAAATGATTAAGATTATGATGAATACCTCTGATTCCTAAAGTAGCAAAGGGTCTTCATCATATGTGAAATTCAAGCTTTATTGTTATAAAATACGGTAGTCCCGACTTTTATGACATAATATATTGGTAATGGAGAAGTGAAGATGAAATATACGTTAATTAATCGAAAGAAATAGTCGCTATTTTGACTCATATATATATCATTGCAGTGGGCCGACCTCTTTGGCTCCCTCAGCAAGGCAGTGTACCACTCTGCCGACTCGCTCTCCTTACAATGTCTCGTGTATAGGCTCCACCTCTGATTTTAGGTCAGAATTTGGCAATAAAGTTAGGGCTCTTACACGAGTAAATACAGCATCACAAAGTTACGAGCTCAGAGTACAAAGACAACCTCTGAATATGTGGGTGGGTGATTTCTCTTGAAATCGGTTGTACTATAATCACAGTGTACTATATACAGTCACGAAGCTTGAGTTTTGAGGGTGCTAGAAACACTAGACTGTGACGGTACTATTTTGCATTGCCTGTAATGAGGCGATAGTAGCGATCCTAGTGGTGAGCAACTATCTAATGTTTGCATATTTACTACGTATTGAGCTTCGCGACTGTATATACTAGACTGTGCTATAAAGCTATGGAGAAGGAAGCCGCTCACGACTCCACCATGTTGATCTTGCGCAGGTTGGCGGCCACAGCCACGTCGACGAGGTTGTTGCCCAGGAAGAAGTCGGTGGCGATGATGTTGGCGTGGGGCCACCACTGGTTGCGAAACCAGCTCGTCAGGTTGCGGTTGACGGCGTCGGCCATGGCGCGCAGGCTGCCGGTGGGGTTGAACATCACGTCGAGGGGCGTGGGGGTGAGCTCGGCCATGGCGGCCCAGAGCGCGGGTGCGCGCTGCTTGGCGCTGTCCATGCTCCGCTGCAGGAAGCTGCGCAGGCCGCTCGGCGTCTGCTGGTTGCCCCAGGTCTGCGTCAGCGGACCCCACAGCCACGTGGACTCTGGCACAGGGCAGCACAAGTCAGCACTGAGCCTTGATTGTCTTAAAAAGCAGAACACTGTGATTACTGAGATTTCTTATTTCCATGTTCCACCTAGAATCACATGACGGCCAAGATACTTGAACAAGAAGAGTGCATTAGAATAAGAAACAAAGGGACTGATAGGTGGAGATTAGGCATTGAGGCTAAAGAACGTCGACAGGGACAAATGTCTCTTATGTGGACAAGTTGAAGGCCCAATTCATATAGATCTAAACTGTACTGCGACTAATGATCTGAGCTAGACAATAGACCTACATTTTTTTAATATACAGTGAAACCTCTCCTTAAGGACACTCCCAAAATACGGACACTCCTCACATACGGACAGATTTTTATGTCCCAACTGAAATAATATAGAAATAATGATAAATTTAACTCTCGTTTACGGACACTCTCAGACACGGACACGGACAGCTGTTTCACAGTCCTAAAGCTGGCTTTACCTCCTGACTGCGGACAGAACTTGGATTTCAATACCTAATGTGTTACAAAAATGGAAAATTTAGTACAGAAATTCCTTATCATGAAAGAAGACAATAAGGGTCTCGTAGGCTATCACTAGCCCAGCCAGCTACCCCTTGTTAGCTGGAAGCGGGTGGGTAAACAAAGTTATAAAATTTAACCTGTCTGATGGGTCCAAGGTTTCCACGATCTTGAAATTGTATTCGACACATGATAGGGTTAGTAGGATTATTCTCTTCACTTCAATCAGTTGTTCTGTTTCGAGAGACATGGCACCTGAACGTAAAGGTTAAGTTGAAAACTGTAAATTACAGTACTGCATAACTGTAGACCTAGAATAAAATTGCATGGCACAGTACTGTATTTTCCTTTTTCGGTCTTATCTCTGTAGTTCAAAGTTGCAAAGAATTTACTGTAGTATCTATTTAGAATTAAACTACAATAATATATTTCATTTAAAGCGTGAAGGGATACACAATGCATATTATAAATTTACTGTTAGATTGGAAGAGCCTCCCTCCCAATAAAGGACACCTCCCAGATGCGGACAGATTGTTACGTCCGTTCGATGTCCGTAAATGAGAGGTTTCACTGTAAATACTGAAACAGCTTTTAAAAAATAAACGGTCCCCTTAACGTTAGCAAGCAAAAGAGATTGGGTAAATTCCTTTTCATAGTCAAAATACAGTGGAAAGGGAGGATCACACCTTTGCCAGAGTGAATTACAGCTGTTAAGTAATCTCTACTCTGTATAAAGCTAAGCACGCAGTTTACAGTAGCCTACATATATTATCGACGTCAGCATGTACATTGTTGTATAACTGATGTATTATGGTTACTGACATCACAATTCAATGAAAATTGCAAGAACTAAAAACTTGATAATTTTTTCCCATGAGAAATTTCTTTCACTTCAACACATCTTCCTTTACATTCCAGCCACACCGACTTATCACATCTGTGATACTTGTAAGATGTTTTCCTCTTCTTAGCTGATGGGCATAGATAACAAGTTATCGAATTTCCAGTAGATGACTTATAGCTTCACCTGCATTTTCTTCCCCTTCTGTCTTGATGTCTGTGTTACGAACGTTATGATCGCTTTCAATAACATCGTCACTGTCTTCTACGTCACTCATATCTTCTTCTGACCACTCTGAAATAGTTCCTTCGTAATTTTCGTCGAATATTGTAATAGCGTCTGATGGTCCAGAACTCTGAATCATTGTTATTCACAAAACTGTCAGTTGACAAAAATTACGAAAATATGGACATGTGGTCACACAAACCACTACAAAAGTTATCTTCTCTCTGTAACGGCTAAACATGCACTGAAGAGGAAGCAATATATATGGAGAGATAGAGCAGCACGAGAAGGGATGCTAGTGTAAATAAACAGGTTGCATCTGTTTCCGTTTCCAAGGTAACAAACCGCATGTTCATGATTCACAGTTGAATACTATCGCAGAAAATGAAGTTCCTTTCCTGTTTTGTGCAAGGGCTACAAAAATGAATTTCTACACCATCTAGCAGCTGAATACTGAGCTGAGACCTACCGGAAGTTATAGAACACAACTGCCCATAACCCAAAATGTGAAATCTACATCTCATCCTCCACTGTTATCAGCTCTCCTGATAAATTGGTTTGTTAAAGATAATGAGGTCCCTTTCCTACGGTGGTCACTCTCACTTCATAGCTCAAGGATCAATATTAGGTCCCCTACTTTTTCTAGTGTTCATAAATGATCTTGCCCCCCTAATAAAAGATGTAGGTCATCCCATAATTATTATTTGCAGATGACACAAGTATAGTAAAACAGCCAATAACTCCAACACATTCCAATCTTCAACAGAGGAAATTCTCGTCAAAATATGTGACTGGTTCTCAGGCAATAAATTGGTATTAAATTTTAACAAAACTAACATAACTCAATTTAAATCCTGTCCTATTCAACCTCGCAAATTTCTAGCGCAATAATTAATAATAGATCCCTATTAGAAACAACAACAACCAAATTTCTTGGCTTAAAAATCGATAATGTGTTAAATTGGAAAAATCATATTAAAGAAATTACCCCAAACTAAATTCAGATGTTTTGCTATTAGATCTATGCAAAAGATAGTAAATATCAATACCTTAAAAACAATATACTTGCACACTTCCACTCAGTAATGAGTTTTGGAATAATATTCTGGGGAAATTCCACAGATAGTAACAGTATATTCCTACTACAAAAAGAGTAATTAGAATAATAGTAGGTGCCAAATCTAGGGAATCGTGTAGGACTATTTAAAAAAAACTACAAATAATGGCCATGGCTTGTCAGTATATCTTTTCATTAATAATCTTCCTCGTATGTAATCGTGAAAACTTTGTCACTAATTCAACAGTTCATAGCATAAATACAGGTCAAAAAAATGACTTTCATACTCCATCGGGAAGTCTATTGTGCTATCAAAAAGGAGTGCGTTATATGGCAGTAAAAATTTTTAATAGCCTCCCTATCGATATAAAAAATGAAACTCAAAACATAAGATTATTTAGGGCCAAATTAAAGAAGTACCTAATTTCTCACGCCTTCTATTCTGTAGGTGAATTCATGACATTCAATAACACTTCATGAAATTGATACTAAAACTTTGTGTTGTACTAGTAGACTGTATTGTAAATCTCTTCTGTATATATTTCATCTAGACTGTGACTATAAATTAAGACTTTATAATAGTATTAAGTTTTTGACTTGTTCCATATTCTAGCTGTAAAGCAATGTATGAATACCATGGAATGTTAATAAATACAATACAATACAATACAATACCTGCAGCCACTGTTTTGTCCCCATATGCCACAATGAGGCGTCGGTTGTCCCCACGGTCCCAGATGTCTCTCAGCAAGGTGATGGCACTGGCCGCAGACACCGGCAGGGCGAGGGCCCCCAGCTCGCGTGTCAGCAGCGCCACCAGACGGCGGTGGCGAGCGGGCCGGCCGTGGAAGCCCACAGGGAAGCGGTGCAGGTCCAGGATCAACACTTCGCCCTTCGTCTTGAGCAGGAATTCCTTCACCTCGCGCAGCACAGGCAGCAGCGGCCCCACTCGGATCAAGTCGTGGTTCACCCAGAACCTGCACATTTCCAGACACACGCGTGTGCCAACAGATAGCTCTCTCTATCAGAAGGACAGAGTTTTGACTAAAATACATGTAGCAGGTCCAGTGCAAACTGGAAATAGTCTGGCTCATTCCACTACTTACTCTGTAACAAGCAGGGCTGGGCAAAATACTGAGATGCAAGTATTTCAAATACAAATACAAAATACTTCAAATAATTGAATGTGAAATAGAAATACGAAATACTTTTAAAAAATTAACCAAAATACATTTGTATTTCAAATGCTCAAAATACATTTGTATTTCAAATACTCGATAAAATATATAGGCCTAAAGAAATAAGAATATTACTGAAAATCTAAAATATTATATTAACATTAAAAGTATTTTTACCTCGAAGTTTTATATAAACACTGTAACTGAATACTCTTTCTCTTCCCAGTCAGCAATGAAATTATGCTGCATATGAATAATTACTGCTCCCTTTGAAAACAACCAGTTCCTCAAATGTTCATCAGATAAGGATCCCCTTGCTGGTGAATGAATAAATCCTGCAAAACAGAACAGTCTTTCTACAGGCGCAGAGGAACACAAACTTGTATTATATTCATAAAAGCTTGTTTCACTGTTGGGTAATTCTCTAGAGTGCACAGGGTTGTCCCTTTGCCATTGAAGAATTGTATGAGCTCATACTCTACAGCAGACAAGTTCTTTTCTTTTTGCTTTTCAAAGTCTGTTTTACTTGAGTTGAAAACACGTAAAAATTGTTTTTATCTTCATCATCGTCTGAACTGACCAAATATGTAGCAGACAACTGCTCAGCTCATTTCACAACACATATTCTGTGCCCTCTTCTTATCATTTGGTGAGGCAGTGTCAGGTAGCCATCTCATCTTCAATGATGAGTGGAGCAAGCTGCCAAAATAGCTCAATTTTCTTCTGGGATCAGATCAAACATCACTTTAAATCTTGATGAAAGTGAACTTACTAGGATTAGAGTTACTGGGAATAGATGGCGTAGATTACTAGATAACAGAATATGTAATCTTTTTTAAGGCAAATTAATGTGGACAAAAGTTGGCCGTAATAGCACGTCTTCTCATTTGCATTAAATCAAGGGCTACAACAATGGGTTTCAGAACTGCACAGTATTCTTCAAGATACTGAAACTCAACATCTTTGAAGGTTGGCAATCCCAGTTTTTCACATATACTGCTTATATCATGTTTGAATTGCAATATTTGAGAGATTGAGTCATAAAGAGAATTCCATCGAGTTGGGCAAGGAAACTTTAATGAATATTTCAAGACATCTGATATAATTTCTGAGTATTTGAATCTCCTAGACGCATTCCATAATGCTGAACACTTAGCAAGTGTTGGGTGATGGATCCTTGGTGCTGTTGGAGATTTGTTTATGGCATTAAGGAAATCAGTTGTGGCAAGAAAACTAAGTGTATGGCTAGCACAACTGAAATGGGTAGGCAAATAAGACAAAAATTCATTCTTCAAATCGAAAGCCAAAACTTGAAGAACAAGAAGAAGAAAAAGTATTTTGAGTATTTGAAATACAAAATACATCAATTTTATGTATTTAAATACAAAATACTTTCGAAAATCCTTACAAATTACAAAATACAAACTACAAATGTATTTCAAATACTGCCCAGCCCTGGTAACAAGCAGCAAAATATGCAAATTTAACAATAAATTGGATATGAAACCAGGCGTCAGAGTAACGACCTTTCGCTCCTCAACGAATTCTGACAATGAAACCTTAAACAAAAAAAGCGTCCATTATGGAGAATATTCCATTCAAATATTTTACACGAAAGAGTTTTGAAGAGGAAAGGCTTTTAACAAAGAAATGTCGCGAGATATATGTGAATGTTTATTGCATTGAGTTTCCATACACAGGTCCAACATTTCCAGTTTGCGGTGCACCAGCTTTATGATAACTGGCACACATTCTTGTGATTCTAACGTATCTAACGATCTTTGTAACACAGCATCGATACTGGTGCCTCCATTCGTTGTATGCAGGCTTCTACATTGCCGTAATTCAGAATTGTGTGATAAGCAGTCTATTAATTACAGCCTAACACACTTACATAACCTCCGTATTCAGTCATCTATGGATACAGGCCTACAGAGTTGTTATCTGTTTCGTTTGTAGTGTACCAGCACGCAGGTCTTCGGTGAGAATTTGAACATTAATTTATTTAAGATTTTTTGTGGATACAGGCCCACCTGCTGAAATTTCCACCAGTTGGACACTGCATGTTCATTCTGCCAAATTTGAAAACATTCCCTAAATATAGCATTAGTGCAGTGATCTGCCATACGGCAGAAGATCTAGTACAGTCTTACAAAAAAGTTTTGTCGCGCAGTTACTTTGTAAATCTCAGAAAGGAGGCACTGCGCATAGTTAAAGAACGAGCGACCTGGTTCAAAAGAGAATGACTAGTTGAAGTAATAAAATTAGTTTTGTTTCGTTGTATGTCTGATCATGTGCACTGCCTCCTTTCTGGAACTTATGAAGGAGGCCTATATGTGCGACAAAACTTTTTTCTAAGACTCTACATTATGTCTCAAAATCTTGAACAGTGACTATTCCAAGCTCCATAATAAGTAGTAAACAAAAGAAGTTTAAAAGCATGGTCAACAGGTTGCTGCTGCATCATATGTCATATACTGTAGAGGAATTTATGTCTTTAGACCTTGCATAAAGTGCCTACTAATGTGTAATTGTATCATGTCAGCAGATGTCCTGCAATAAGAAAGCTACAAATTCATAAATATGTCCATAGTATAATCAGAAACTAGATTAAGACTTAGAAATAAGATTGACGAAGTCATGATTTGTAAAGATCTTTATGGTGAATAAATTACTACTACTACTATAAAGGAATATGATATGGACATCGATACAGAGAAATTAATATATGAAAACATTCACTGAGAAGATATATATATATATATATATATATATATATATATATATATATATATATATATATCTGTGGCAGGGAGGAAAAAAGTCTGAAGTCAATTTTTTTGTGAAAATGACATTTTTATATATTCTGAAAGCGAAAACAATTCTCTACAATCTGGTCAAATAAGACTCCTGACTGGATTTATAGAGCGTTACCAAATGTCCTAAGCACTTTCTGAATCGAGCACACACAGAATAAAGGACTTAAGAATATTTAATGCTTTATTCCTTACAAACATCACATGTTTACTTTCCATGCTTCCCTATTAAAAAGGTCTAACTTGTATTTTAGCCATTTTATCACATACTGATGCCCTTTCCTTTTAAAACTTTAAGCACCAGGGTAAACAGTCCTATAATTGTTTAAGACCCATTTTGCATTCCTAATAATTTACATTTCTCATTTATTTTGACATGAAAAAGGTCTTATGTTTAATAGTCCCTTCTACTCAGTTTGGGTTCTAGTCTTAAAAGGGCTTAAGTGCGGCTATTTCTGGAAATAATCAAGAAAATTGTTAAATGACCAACATTACCTATTTTAGAAAAAACATAAACAAATAATATCCAGGAAAAACCTCTTAATTAAAAAACTCTATAATTGACACCAATTTCAATCTTTCTACTGCTCTCCTGAAAAATATAAAATTTTTACTTAAGACCTTTTTCTCCCGGCCACAGACATATATATATATATATATATATATATATATATATATATATCATGGCCAAAGATTTAATGTCGAATAAAGACATACCTATCTACGAAAAGCAAAACTGAAATTTCAAAATCATATTACGAGAACATCTTAACATATGATCGTAAAAGGAATTATATAAATAACTGGTACATACCAGAAAAATTAAATTAAATTTGTGCCAAGTTCCTTTGGGTAAATAAGAAGGGACCAAACAAAAATGTAACAATTCAAAAAATTCCTGTTATTAAAATAATTTGTAAAAATAATACAGGAAAAATTTCAAGATGAAAGTTGAGTATCAGATTTATGGAGAAAGAAACACTGAGAGGACACGAACCAAATGCCGTACATCAGAGAGGCAGCCAACCGTTGCATCACAGAACAAGTGAAGGCAATGACATGAAGTGGAAGTAGTTGTTAGTAGTACTGATAATAGTCAAAGTATTAGTAGTGGTGCTGAAAGCTGTCGTCAGAGCTGTGACCATCTGCACACCTGGTGCCGTGCTCCCTGGTGCGCGTCTTGTTGCTGGGGGGGTAGTAGCCCACGCGCAGGTCCAGGTAGCGGATGCCGTGCACCAGTTGGCCCCATACACTGGTGTCCTGCGTCAGCAGGTAACGCGAGAATGTGTCCCTTCGCGTCAGCGAGCCCTTGTAGCATGCAGAGTTGTGTGTCCCTGGGATGAGCAGGCCGCCCAGGGCCAGGGATCCTAGCTGCAGTCTGCAACATCAACATTCAAGAGCATTATTTCTTATTTATTTCAAGGGCCCTTCCACTCTGCCCTGGATATGTTTCCACCCCCGTATTTCCTTCATTATTTCCTGCTTTGGCCAACTGAGGCCTCTGCAGTGTTACACAAGTTATCCTGCAGAAAGCATGTGCAGTCTCAATCAACAGGATGGAGTTCGAAGGTTTCCAGGCTGAGGAACACTAGGTTTGGTTCAATATCAATGTATGAACACATACAAAACAACCACCATTAGCTACACATAAAAATATATGTTGGATTGTTTATAACATCATTTACTTTTTTAGTTACATTACATTGGATCAGAAAGTGTCATTTTGTGGCTACAACTGCAGTGATGTGATTCGAGTGTTGATTAGTTCAGTCAGAAGAAAAATAAATTGTAATAAACAACAATGCAACAGAACAGATAAATACTTTGAATTATTTTGGAAGATCAATCTCTCATCAAAACGAAATAGATATTGTTACCAGAACTATAAAATTTAACTGGAATAATTAATGAAGTCTTAAAACCTTCCCAAGTTCAGAAACACACAAGAGTCAAAGTTTCTTAAGACATTTTGTCAATATCAACACTACTATATGGATATTAGGCCTAGGCCATCGGAAAATAAAGATGAATCCTGTATGACTGCAGCAGATACAAGGGGATCACAACAGCAAACTACACATAGCAAGACCATAAAACAAACGAAGACACACTGTCAGGAGTTAAAGTCAAACTTTCTCTTGGAAAAATCTACCAGAACAAGAATAAATGAAAACTACATGTTGAAAAATTGGCAGGGAATAAGCTAATTATTGCGATATTGATGATTGTGATGACTAGACATCGGACTTTTAGGTCCTAAAAATCTTAAATTAGGTGTACCGGTACCTAAAATAGATTCTATCACAAATCAAAATAGGTAGGTACTAAAATTGCAAAAATAGGTGAACAAAAAATGACATTATTTCATTTCCCATTACAAATTAGCCGAAACAATTGACATTATTTCAATGTACATGTCCATAATTGAGGTGCCTGAGATCAAAATGGGCTATGTGACTTTTTTCAGAAAATGAGTTATTGACGTCCTTGGCAAGTTTGGGTTGAAGACTTTACACTGTGAAAGGTGCAGTTTCAAAATGGTTTATTTTAGACATGCAAAATGCATGGAGAAAATTAGTACTTGTATCAAAATGGGATATGCCAGCCGTTATTTGAACAGATCAAAATGGGCTATATTTCATATCTTTACGTTATATTTCCAGAGCACATGAAACAGAATGGTCTATGTTTGCCAAAGTTTGTGTGGTTTAAGTTTTTCCGCTAGATTTTTCAGAAAACTAACATGGTTTAGACCTTAGTTACACAGTAATTATACCTCTACACTTCTGTTCTAATTTATAAGGCAAGAACTGTATTGCTATGGCGTTAATTTATGAATTATGATAATACTATGTCAGACAGAAGATTACAGGCTATGTCTGCTCAATGTATTTATCTGCTAAGAGTGAAGAGTTTTTATGAAATCAAGAATGAGATGAATCCAGGCCTTCTCACTTTGATCTTTGATTGTCAGCAGAATTTGGCATTTCCATGTCTTCTAACCAAGCAACATATTAAGCCAAGCAGTATTACATGTACAATGGAACAGTAGTTGAGCAGAGATAAGACAAAATATTGAGACCAGATAGTGCATTTTCTTACACATGCTAGAACATGAGGCTTCTAGAGGAAATTCTGAAGGAATAAACTGATATGTAATGACATGAATGGAATTGAGAAAATTGTTTTGGTCTCAGATGGATGAGAGTCACAAAAATGCTATTATGATATCGATGATCTGTTGATGGTTGTACAATGAAGCTCCATCATCCCTGAAATATGACGGGGTTCTATTCCCTGTTGTTGGACACAGTTTTCTATCCTGTGACAATATATTCTGAAAAGTGGAGAATCAAATTAAAAAATAAGAGGTAATTGTGTTGCCAAAAGAATATCAGATTATCACTGGGAAACATGCAACTGTAATCAAGGTTGGCAATGAAGAATGTCCAATCCATAAGTGAAAGAAATTTACAAAAGACATGGTGAAACTGACCAGCTCCATTCTATTTAAGATCTCAGAATTTAAACATCTTTTTTCTTCATCTTATTTAAAGGACAAGCATGTTTACGCTTTTAGAGCAAACAATATTTATCATATGGACTTTGGAAGCGAGGAAATTTTTCTGTAGTGTATCAATACATCGATACATCATGGATGTAGAAGGATTGTTGTAGAAACATTTTGGATTGTTCTGGGAAGGAGAAGACCATTCGCAGATAAACCTGCAAATTCGTATGAGCAGGAATATGCCAACAAACGAACAACATGGAGAAGAGGACGTTAATGGCCTTTGCACATGTTTTTCCCTTGTTAGGTTAGGTTAGGTTGGGTTAGGTTAGGTCACGGTGGTTACGGGCAATTAGGACTACCCTTTGCACATCGGTCATACTAAGACCTATTGTGCACCCTGGATTTATGGGATGAATGAGGATGAGTTTGCACCAGCCAACCGGCCGCATGTCACCCTCATCTGCTCACCCAATGGAGGCCTCCTACCCTCACACTGAAAAGGTGACCGAGCAGCATAGGAGCCATTCCAACGGCCCTTCCAAGGTGTCGGAGTGCCCTTGGAAGTGCTCTTAAGGAATGAATCCTGACGGAGATATAACGGAAGGTCCACACCTGTGGAGTAACGGTCAGCGTGTCTAGCCGCGAAACCAGGTGGCCCGGGTTCGATTTCCGCTCGGGGAAAATTACCTGGTTGAGGTTTTTTCCGGGGTTTTCCCTCAACCCAATATGAGCAAATGCTGGGTAACTTTCGGTGTTGGACCCCGGACTCATTTCACCGGCATTATCACCTTCATCTCATTCAGACGCTAAATAACCTAAGATGTTGATAAAGCGTCGTAAAATAACCTACTAAAATAAAAATAAAAAATATAGCAGAAGGGTGGGAACCAAAGAACGGTTGGCTATTAAATGAGATGAGAAATATGAATGATTTGATATCAAAATCTAAATTCTTTTCTACACGGGAGGGGAAGAGAAAATGGAACATTGCAATGAAAATTCCAACCCGGCATTTGGCTAAGCAACATTCAGGTTAGTTGGTCTGGGAATCGAACCACGGACCCCCGAATGCGAGTCCCATGCGAAACGCTCGGATATTTTCCTTGTTAAAGATTCCTGTGAACATGTTTGAAGAGTGATTTTTACAATTTTCGTAAAACCATACAATTACTCTAATTATTGAGTAAAACACTTTCAGTTTTTTAAGTTTCTTGTGACTGTTTTGAGAATAGTGCTATTAAAAATAAAATAAAAGTATTTCGAAATCTTTATTTTAACGAAATCATGTTCAAAAGCATAATGAGATCAAGTAATGTAAAATTAGAGTAATGAGTTCCAAATAAATGCATCAAAATGGGATATCAAAATTTAAATTTTCTTACAAAACGAATATTTGAATATTATGATTTGAATAAACATGGTAGGCATGTTTACTACTGACGTCTTAATCAATTAGAGCCATTCCTGCATTTGTATCTTTCTTGTATGATATGTAGGACATTTTTGCATTTTTCTTAAAATTTACTTTGGATGACATAGCCCATTTTGATCTCGGGCCCCTCAATTAGAGCCAGAGTAAACAACTAACACCTTTTCTAAGTTTTCCATTGAGAAACTGCATCGCTTCTCAGATAACACCATCTTATATGCCGAAATGAACGTTCCACATCAACTGATGACACCAGAGCATATTTAAATGTTGGTATTAGATGCAAGGGAACAGCACATTCATGTTCAGGTGTTTTGCCAGCCAAGATGTCAGCAACTGTGCGGAGAACTGTCAGTCCTGGGTTTTTTTCGAAGCACTGATTTGAGTTTTTAAGAAACTTCTTCACCAACATAACCAGGAACCAAGTTGATTTTTTCTGTCACCTCTTCTATCAATCCCAGTTGCGTGTAGACCAGTTTGCCTGAAGACTCTAGAGCATTAATAATGGGGCCCAGAAATACATAATGTGATTTGATGAATGCAATATTCCGGGCAATTGTTGGGTCCTGCAGAAGTTTTTAGCTGAAGTAATGCTCACTGCATCCTCCCCAGTTTCAAACAAAGTTCTTAATGTCCTCCAAATGATTGCTGTAATATTCCACGGCCTGTAACCATGTTCCCCATCGAGTAAGAATAGGTTCTGGTGGAAGTGTCACATTGGGAAGTTGCTCTCGAAATAATTGAATCCTCGTAGGTGCTTTAATAAAAACTTTTTAATTGTGGAAACCAGCTTATTCACTTGTGGATATTCAAGCTGTATCGTCTCAGCTACGTGATTCATGGCATGGGCAAGACAAGTAATGTGGAGCAAGGCAGGGTAAAAAATACTTTAAGTAATTTAACGGCAGCAATCATGTACGGGCTGCATCAGTGTAGATTACTAGCTGCGATTGTTGTCAAGGCACGACTGGCATACAGAATTACACAGCGTTTCCATATTACCAACTGTAGATATTGGAAAGTGTAAAATTAGGTAAAAATAGTTTCTAACGTGAAATTAGGTATTTTTAGGTTGTATAGGACCACCATTTTTGAACATATATGTCCATAATTCGTATATATACAACTTTTCTTTTGTATATATCATGAGGAACAAAATAGGTTTTTACCTAAAATCCGAGTTCTAGTGATGACAAAAACGATGACATTGATGATGGTAACAGAGATGATGATGAGGAGGAGGAGGTTGTGGTACCTGTGGTCCCACATCCAGGTGGGGCGGATCTTGAGGCAGTCCATGTGCAGCAGCTGCTCATCCCTGAAGGAGGCGGCCCAGAAGGGCAGGCAGTGGTCGCCCTCAGTGGGCGTCGCGTTGTGGCCCAGCTCCCAGCCCCCTGGCAAGGCAGGCCGCCCCAGACTCACGTTCGTTCTGAAGAAACCATCGGTGTGGTCCGCAGGGTTTATCTTCACAAGCGGGACTGGCACTTCTGTCAACGTTCCAAATAACAATTATCACAACTCTGAAATAAAATGTGTTAATAACTTTACCCTCTGTATGTTTCCGTCTGTAAGCAATCCATATTCAGCAAAGAATACCAAATAATAAAAAAGTACTGTTGATACAGAGTTTAATGGGTGCTGCTTTCTTTGTTAAACTATACATCATTTTCAACCCTGTAAGTATTATTATTATAATTATTATTATTATTATTATTATTATTATTATTATTATTATTATTACTACTACTACTACTTACTTACAAATGGCTTTTAAGCAACCTGAAGGTTCATTGCCGCCCTCACATAAGCCCGCCATTGGTCCCTATCCTGAGCAAGATTAATCCAGTCTCTACCATCATATCCCACCTCCCTCAAATCCATTTTAGCATTATCCTCCCATCTACGTCTCGGCCTCCCCAAAGGTCTTTTTCCTCCGGCCTCCCAACTAACATGTTATTATTATTATTATTATTATTATTATTATTATTATTATTGTTATTACTATTACTATTATTATTATTGTTATTATTACTACTATTATTATTACTATTATTATTATTGTTATTATTACTACTATTATTATTACTATTATTATTATTATTATCATTATGATGATGATGATTATTATTATTATTATTATTATTATTATTATTATTATTACTTACTTACAAATGGCTTTTAAGGAACCCGAAGGTTCATTGCCGTCCTCACATAAGCCCGCCATCGGTCCCTATACTGACAAGATTAATCCAGTCTCTATCATCATATTCCACCTCCCTCAAATCCATTTTAATATTATCCTCCCATCTACGTCTCGGCCTCCCCAAAGGTCTTTTTCCTCCGGCCTCCCAACTAACGCTATTATTATTATTATTATTATTATTATTATTATTATTATTATTATTATTTACTTACTTACAAATGGCTTTTAAGGAACCTGAAGGTTCATTGCCGCCCTCACATAAGCCCGCCATTGGTCCCTATCCTGTGTAAGATTAATCCAGTCTCTATCATCATATTCCACCTCCCTCAAATCCATTTTAACATTATCCTTCCATCTACGTCTCAGCCTCCCCAAAGGTGTTTTTCCTCCGGCCTCTCAATTAACACTATTATTATTATTATTATTATTATTATTATTATTATTATTATTATTATTATTATTATTATTACTATTACTGGCGGCCAGGTAGCTCAGTTGTTAGAGCAGTTGGCTACGGACTAAAAGGTCCGGGGTTCGATCCCAGGTGGTGACAGGCTTTTTCTCGTTGCCAAACTTTCAGAACGGCCCCGAGGTTCACTCAGCCTCCTATAAAATTGAGTACCGGGTCTTTCCCGGGGTAAAAGGCGGTCAGAGCGTGGTGCCGACCACACCACCTCATTCTAGTGCCGAGGTCATGGAAAGCATGGGGCTCTACCTCCATGCCCCCAAATGCCTTCATGGCATGTTATGGGGATACCTTTACCTTTATTATTATTATTATTATTATTATTATTATTATTATTATTATTATTATTATTATTATTATTATTATTAAAAATAGATAGTATAATTCAGCTTATTAAAGAATATCAACATAACTGGAAAGAACATGTAAACAGAATGCCTACAACAAGTATAACGAGAGCAGCCATGGATTATAATCCATCAGGAAGGAGATCATTGGGAAGACCAGTAAAACGTTGGCGAGATCAACTTTAATGGAGGCGGAACAGGCCGAAAGGCCTAAACCACGAAGAAGAAGAAGAATTACTATTATTAATTTTTCAAATATGTGCAGTACTCATTTTGGAATTATAAATGTTCAGTGGGAGGGAGCGATCCCCTGGTTTCATAAATACAGGGGCAGAAAGTACGTTGCTACCCCAAAATCGGCACCTATGACATCTACCATTATCATCATTATTGTTGTTATTAGTCTTGTTAGAGCACTCAGTAACAATGTATTGGCAATCCAATCGCCAACTTTTACTTTTGGCAAAGTCCACAATGCACTATTTCGTCAGAAACTCACCTGTGGTGCTGGGATTGGCGTCGAAGAGCCCAATCCAATCTGGTAACATAGTGGGGTCACACGATGCCTCCCAGTTGAGCTCCAAGTCCCGGTCAGCCAGCCCCCGCCCGTGGGGTGAGGGCCGCCAGAGAGAAGACACCGTGAGGAAGACAGCATTGCAGTCCAGACCTGCAGGACAGCACAGATACATCACCCTCTGCGCTAGACATCTGCTGAGGACGTGAATCGACACTTCATTTCAGAACATTTATTTGCTACAATCCTGTAGCAATGTTTACTTCACGTTACGTAGTTATTCTTTAAGTGCCTGACAGGAACAATCCTTAGCGATGTGATAGCTTCCAGAATGTGTCTGTCTGTACATTAGAGAAGGCAAGACCTGTCCTGCGACCTTATCATGTGCCCTGACTGTATAACCAATGAGTATGGAGGGGGAAGCTAGGTTTTAGGCCCGTAACACACTTGAAGAGTTTTCTCTAGCGAGAAATGTGTTGCGAGAAAGAGGCGAAGAGCCTTCCTCCACACACTTGGCGAGTTCTCGCTATCACAGATCACACCTCGCTATGATCATCTATGCACTGCCTTCATGCAGAAAGCATTTTTCTGATTATAGTAATCACTCGTTGGGGGAAATATTATAGGTTATGTATTGACGTATATTGTCGTACTTAAATATATAACCTGTAAGTATATTGTCGTACTTTACAAATTACGTACGAACGCTATGTTGAATCTGAGTATTCAGATGATGAGAAATGGAGTTACATGAACATATTTTGTTCATGAAAAGAAGAAGTAGGCCTAAAATTAAAGCTAGAAATACCTGAAAATCACATTGTATCTTACGAAAATAAGGGCGAGTTTTGGAAACTGGTTTCGATTTGAATGATAATACGTTTAGGCGTTATTTCAGGTTCAATGGACCACAGTTTTTTTTTTTTTTTTTTTTTTTTTGCCATTCTTGATATGATAGAGAATTCTTTGCTATATTCTGATTAAAATTACGTAAACTGTTAAGACATATAGATACATTATTTCAGATGTTTAATCAATACTATTAAATCTCATCAAAATAAAATATAGCCCTATTTACTTTCAGATAATCTGATATTTGTCTCCAGATTTCTTCTTTAAGTTTCGTGTTTTTATAGTTTTCATCCCGTGTATCATATAAATAGGCCTACGGGTGACATCGTACAAGTTCGATAAGTTTCTGACTGCAATTATCAGCCATCTTTCCTCATTTTCAAATAAAAACAATACAATTCATCGCCACCTGTGATATCTTTTTCTACATTCAATCGTCATAAAGAGTATAAATGTCAAACATCTTTGATAAATGTGTCAAGAAAATCCGCTGAGGTACCGATTCCAGCGAGAAACTCGCGCGAGGTTTTTGCCTCGAACGAGAATCTCTTCCAGTGTGTGGACGTCCATTTGAATCCATGTTATCAATTTTTAATTTTCTCGCAACACATTTCTCGCTGGCGAAAACTCTGCAAGTGTGTTACGGGCCTTAGTCTGAGATGAACTTCCGTGTCGATAGATTCATTTAATATTGATCATCATGAAACAAACTCCTTTTGATAGCTCATTCTTTCTCTTCCCACACAGCTCACATGCCAGGTCTCACTTCCCCATCTATAACAATCATATTGGTGATCTGGCAGCTACCAGACTACTAGGGAAATGGGTGACAGACACGGTAGTTTCCCATTGATTTCTGTATCTAATGATGATAATTCCGGCGAAACAGTCCTGAGTACCAAATGACAGAAGTTACCCAGCATTTACTCGAAGCATTGAGGGAAAATCGCAGAAAAACCTTCAACATCAACTAGTATTCGAACTAACCCTGGCCCGCAAGTACAGCAGTGAGACATGCTGACCACTACTTCCAAGTGGTGGGATTGGTTTTTTTCTCAGGGGCGTAAGGACCCCTAAATACGGTCCTGTTTGTAAGTATCTTCGGTATTTTAATTGCAGAATCATCAATCTCTTTCTTTAGAAAAAGAATATTGTATTGTAAAGAAAGAACAGAAATTTTAGAAAGTTACCTTCTTGGAAGAATAAATTTATAAAACTGCATACAAAAATGTCACTTAAATTATTATTATTATTATTATTATTATTATTATTAGTATTATTATTATTGTCAATATTATTACTAGTGGCTTGTGCAGCAAATGTTGCTAACTAAGTTCATTAGAAGTTCAAATTAAAATTGTTCAAATTTATTTCCAATGAAGAATAGCAGACATTTTGGAAGTTATTTGCTTCCATAATAATGAAACATAGGCCTACACCTCTGAATGGGTTTCTTCATGCTAAATACATTTTATTTAACCAATACATCTTCAGTTCTTGAGTTGCAATGCGAAAACGCAAGTAACAATGTCAGAATGATCAGTCGGTTTTACATGTGGGAGTGAAGCAATAGCTATTTCAAGTCATTGCGGATTGTAGGTTAGAGTTATGAAAATGCCCCCGTGCCCCCGTGCCCCCGTGCCCCCGTGCCCCCGTGCCCTCATGCCCTCGTGCCCTCTGGCCCTATCCCCTCTCTCTTCTCTTCTCTTCTCTTCTCTTCTCTTCTCTTCTCTTCTCTTCTCTTCTCTTCTCTTCTCTTCTCTTCTCTTCTCTTCTCTTCTCTTCTCTTCTCTTCTCTTCCCTTCCCTTCCCTTCCCTTCCCTTCCCTTCCCTTCCCTTCCCTTCCCTTCCCTTCTCTTCTCTTCTCTTCTCCTTTTCTTTCCCTTTCCTTCTCCTTTCTTTCTCCTTTCCTTCTCTTTTCCTTCTGCTTTCCTTTTCCTTTCCTTTTCTTTTCTTCCTCTTTTCTTGTTTTTTGCCTTCTTTCTCCATTGCTTGCTTTCTACGTGATTCTCAATCTCTCCTACTGTATCTTAGATCCTTGTCATCGTTACAAGTTTCATATTCAATCTCTACATTGCCTTCAGCGTCATCATCATCAGCATCATCATCTGAACTTTCATCTATGATCTGCAGAGTAATGTCGATCACCACCTAACGTTTCATCCAGTGTTACTTTGTTAGTTAAAACAAACTTAAGGGAATAAATAAACTGCACTAACAGAAAATTTTCTATTAATACTATTGATACGTAAATCTGACGTACACTTCCAAATAATTATATCTCATAATAAGTTGGCCAAGCGTGTAAGTTGCAACCTGCTGTCACGACTACTATAGTCAGCAACTGAAAGACGGAGGCATAGCTAGAAGAAGGAGGTGCTCTCTTGGCGGGAAAAGTAGTGAGGATCAATTGTTTATCCATTATACGTCAAAATTACGTACGACAGAAGTTTTAAACAATGGCATTACTTCCTTGTGAGCAGGAAGAAAACAACTGTTTGATCATATCTCTATACTGTGGTTTGATTTCCACATATCCCACAAGTTTAATACAAGTAGTGTTAAGTTCATAACAATAACCTTAGTATCTCGTTATCATTATATTACTTCTCTTCAAATAATTATCTACAGTCAGATGGAAAGAAGTTTATGAGATTATACGTTCTCGTGCATAAAATCGAAACTTCACGTCGATGTCGATGTTATAGGCATTCCTAATTTATAGTCTCAACAAATGTTGACGCAACATCCGTCGACCGACCACGCTGTTACGTAAGTTTTATAGTTTTCAGTAATATATATATATATATAGCAATAAACAGGCAACAACAAAAGGCTATTATCATAGATCGAACTATGCATGGAGAGAGATCTAAACCAAGCTCATCAGGTTGATCAGGAAAAGAGGGCCATTTATGAACCTTGTATTCCCTGCCTTAGTGCCAAGTATAACATGCCTCTCCTCAATTGGTCAGTGACAGGTTTATTTTTGGTGCTCGGAGTTCTTTACCAAAATTTACATACAATTTTTTAAAACAATTATCAATATCATCTTTTGAAATTCAAAAAATCATCTCGCAAATTCTTAAAGATTCCCTGCAGATTATACAGTTTCATTTATACCTCTCAGAAGGCCTTAATTAAGGATATGCTAAGTTTAAATAAAATCTTTTCTTTTTATAGTCATCTTCTAAGATTTTATTTTTATAATTGATAATCAATGGTGCTTAATTATTATATTTTATTTTTATAACAATATTCATATTTAATTAATTATATTTATTCGATATTAATTTCCGGATCCTCGTGGTCATCCTTAATTAAGGCCGGACGAGTTACTTCTCTCTCTCTCTCTCTCTCTCTGTATATATATATAGCTGTAACTCAGTATATTATAATGTAGAAATGAAGATCTAATATAAAAAATCTTCTTTCTCTGCGTCTACTTACTTAAGGTCCCAGAAGAGTTCACTTTCATATCATCAGTATACCATTATGTGTTGCATTAACTATAATAATATTTCATTTTTAATGGTAATAATGTCATCAAACATACTTAAGTGTTGTAGTTCTTAATATCGAATACACAGCTGTACTCGGAAAACTACAGACAGAGAATCAGACTTGTAAATTATTTTTATACGTTATCAAAAAATTACACAAATGAAGATCGACATATTGGCATTATGATGTAAAAGAATCTGACCCATCTGAACTCTAAGTATGTCAGCAATCCTGTAGGTCATGGCCTTCGTGTAATAGTATATTGTTAATTGTAGTGTGTGTTTTGTTTTATTCTGAAATGCAATTAATTAGTTCTCAAAACTGACGAAAGATGGATTTTGGAAAATAGGAAAATGATGTAGAAAAATTGACATTTCACTGAAAACTACTATTATTCTGAAAAACTTTGGGTTCCAAGCTTCAAAATGAGGGATCATTTTTTAAAATCCGTTCAGCCGTTTTCCCGTAATTTTCATTACCAGTTCAAATTATATATATAGATTATTATTATTATTATTATTATTATTATTATTATTATTATTATTATTATTATTATTATTATTATTATTATTATTACATTGCATATACTGTAATTTGCACAGGGCCTGACTCACATGGAGTTCAGTCAGCAGCCTTGAGCAGCTGTGTGCGAAAGCATTCTGAGTGGAATCATTCGTATTTGAGTAATACAAATATTATGTCAGTAGAATAGAATGCGCTGACAGTTGGTGATGACACTGACCTCTGCGTCATCAGTTGTCTGCTTATCAGTAGCCAATGTTGGCTAACAACCCGTATTTTATTTCGAAACCCACTCATGTACTTCTCAGCAATATAAAAATAAACAAACAAACGTTAAGTATACTTACTTACTTACTTACTGGCTTTTAAGGAACCCGGAGGTTCATTGCCGCCCTCACATAAGCCCGCCATTGCTCCCTATCCTGAGCAAGATTAATCCAGTCTCTATCATCATATCCTACCTCCCTCAAATCCATTTTAATATTATCTTCCCACCTACGTCTCGGCCTCCCCAAAGGTCTTTTTCCCTCCGGTCTCCCAACTAACACTCTATATGCATTTCTGGATTCGCCCATACGTGCTACATGCCCTGCCCATCTCAAACGTCTGCATTTTATGGTTCTAATTATGTCAGGTGAAGAATACAATGCGTGCAGTTCTGTGTTGTGTAACTTTCTCCATTCTCCTGTAACTTCATCCCTCTTAGCCCCAAATATTTTTCTAAGCACCTTATTCTCAAACACCCTTAACTATGTTCCTCTCTCAATGTGAGAGTCCAAGTTTCACAACCATAAAGAACAACCGGTAATATAACTGTTTTATAAATTCTAACTTTCAGATTTTTCGACAGCAGACTGGATGATAAAAGTTTCTCAACCGAATAATAACAGCCATTTCCCATATTTATTCTGCGTTTAATTTCCTCCCGAGTGTCATTTATATTTGTTACTGTTGCTCCAAGATATTTGAATTTTTCCACCTCTTCGAAAGATAAATCTCCAATTTTTATAGTTCCATTTCGTACAATATTCTGGTCACGAGACATAATCATATACTTAGTCTTTTCGGGATTTACTTCCAACCCTATCGCTTTACTTGCTTCAACTAGAATTTCCGCGTTTTTCCTAATCGTTTGTGGGTTTTCTCCTAGCATATTCACGTCATCCGCATAGACAAGAAGCTGATGTAACCCATTCAACTCCAAACCCTGTCTATTATCCTGAACTTTCCTAATGGCATATTCTAGAGCGAAGTTAAAAGTAAAGGTGATAGTGCATCTCCTGCTTTAGCCCGCAGTGAATTGGAAAAGCATCAGATAGAAACTGGCCTATACGGACTCTGCTATAAGTTTCACTAAGACACATTTTAATTAATCGAACTAGTTTCTTGGGAATACCAAATTCAATAAGAATATTATATAAAACTTCTTTCTTAATCGAGTCATACGCCTTTTTGAAATCTATGAATACCTGATGTACTGTACCCTTATACTCCCATTTTTTCTCCAATATCTGTCGAATACAAAAAAATATGATCAATAGTCGATCTATTATACCTAAAACCACACTGATGATCCCCAATAATTTCATTTACATATGGAGTTAATCTTCTCAAAAGGATAGTCGACAAAATTTTAGTACGACGTCAGCAAAAGTGATATTCCTCGAAAGTTACTACAGTTAGTCTTGTCCCCTTCTTAAAAATAGGTACGATTATGGACTCCTTCCATTGTTCTGGTACAATTTCCTTTTCCCAAATTGCAAGTACAAGTTTATAAATTTCGCTAGATAATGCCCTTCCACCCTCTTGTATTAATTCTGCTGGAATTTGATCAATACCTGGAGACTTGTACTTTTTCAGATTTTCTATCGAATTTCGACTACAGAAAGTGTGGGTTCCGGTATGAATGGCTCAGCAGTTTGTATTTGAATTTCGTCCTGATCATTTCTATTTGGCCTATGCATACTGTATTTAGTAGTTGTCCAAAATAGTTTTTCCATCTGTTGAAGATTGAATGAGAGTCTGCAAGTAAAACATTAAGTATAACAGTAATAAAATTAAATTTGTGAAGCATGCAATGAATTTCATTTATTCATATTTTTTTTTTGCCCAACGACAGGTCTTTCACTGCAAACCCAGCATTCTCCAATCTTCCGTCTTTTCCACCTTCCACTTAGTCTCCGCATACAATAACCAGTATATATCTTAATGTTGTCTATCATCTGATATATTCTTCTGTCCGAACTCTTCTCCCGTTCACCATTACTTCCAGTGCATCCTTCAGTAGGCAGTTCCCTCTTAACCAGTGGCGCAGTCAATTTCTCTTCCTGATCAGTTTCAGCATCATTCTTTCTTCATTCACTCTTTCTTTATTCTTCTCTGTATCCACATTTCAAATGCTTCTAGACTTTTTTCTTAACTTCGTCGTAATTTCCATGTTTCTGCCCGAGACACTGTCACACAAAGCACTCCACTAGTCTCTTTTTTAGTTATTTTTCCAGAGGTACGCAGAAGATGCTCCTTTTTATTAACAGTGGAAAATATATTATCTCAAATAAGATACATCTTATGAAGAAGTATCACGCTTAAGATAATATATTATACGCACTTCGATTAGTTGCGTTACGACGACGACGACGACGTGATACAGTACAACTAAAGGAGAGAATCACTTCGGGTAACCATGCCTTCAAGTTCTGGACTTCAAAATCAAAGTAAGAATATTAAAACCACGATTTATAAAATTGCCATTAAACTTGTAGGGCTAATCATGTATAGCAGTGAAACCTGGACATTGGCTGAGAAAGCACAGGAAAGGAAAATTCTTCGGAACTACAGAAACATTGAAAATGTCGACTTGCAGGTCACGGTGGATTACCCAAAAGCTTACTTCTATATAAAAAAGAAATCTCGTTACTTGTGAGTATCAGTGAATTTTTCTGTTTTGTTTCTCTGTGCACCGGCGTTTAGTTCCACTTTCAAGCGCTAGAGGTTATTGTAATCGAGTATACGCTAAGATAATAATTGAGTATAGAGTTGAGACACAGGTTCCAAACATCGCCTACATTATTGCATAATCCAGTAACGCTTTGCTTCAAATAAATTCAAGTTAACGGCTTTTCCTTATTTCTCAGTGACAAACTAGTTGTAATAATATGTTTTTATATTTCAGATATCATAAATTATATTATAAAATAATATAATATATTATAAAATTATGTATCAAATTCGTTTAATATTTGTATATAATACAATATAGGTATATGGTTTTACTTCTCATAAGAGTTTTGTTTTTCCATTTTCAGCACTAACAAATCACTACATATTTTAATTGTTGTTGGGGTCAACGTCTCAATTCTCATTATAAAGGAACTCTAGAGTCTAGACATTACAGTTAATGACGGATTTATTATTTTATGGATCCAATTTATTGTATTTGAGTACATAATGTACTTAGATGTATTAATTATGTGTTATATTTCCGCTGTGTCGACTGCTAGCTGGTGTGATGTCAGCGCCAACTCTAAAAGGCCCATTCACAATGAAAATTAAACAACCGTAACATAAACACAGAAGTTTGCGCCCAGGCTACCAAATGGGATCATTCACAATGATTCACATAAGCATTGACATAAACATTACCGTAAGACGTTAACATGAAAGTTTGCAAACTCCAAACTTTTATGCTTATGCTTACGTGATTTGCAAACAGAACACAATCGTGGAGCGCTGAAGTATACGATAGGATATGAGGAAATGGCGTCGTTGTTATGTTTCCATGGTTACCAAGTATGTTTGCTGTTATGTTTATGTTCCCAACGTGAATGATGGTATGACTTCTTGATTTTACTGTAACGTTAAGTTAACGCTTACGTTATGTTTAATTTTCATTGTGAATGAGCCTTTGAGAATGCAGAATCTGACGCTCTAGCTGGCTTGAAGGTCATTGAAATCAGTCCGGCTACATCAAAGGTACCGACGCGAAGTGTCCATTCTCAATTACCTATGCGCTGTGAATATCATACATGTTGGTAGGTTCATAAGAGAGAGGAGGGTCCAGTCAAAGGAGCTATTTTTAAAGTAAATGGTTATACATAAATAACGAATCAAAAGGAAGCCAAGCAACTAACCTCTCTATCAAACAGTGAAATGAGGACTGACGATGGATGGACAGACGGATGACGTAATGAAAGTTAATGCAGCATACTAGTCCTCCGATGTTGGAAACATTAAATAGCCGGTACCATAAGCGCATCCAGATGGATCCCCGGGCCTCACTAGCTGCCGGGAAGGGAGCAGCGCGGAACTGCCGCGACCTTGGCCTCGACGCAAATGATTGTCTGCAACACGGTCTCCATCTTTGTTGCGGTTTCAATGCATGTGAACTGTAGCGACCTAACGTCCGCCTGGGGATCAGCTGGTTAGGCTGTGCGTCGATCATCTTCACAGCCTGACGCTCTCCTCCATAGTGACAGGGTCATTCAGGAGAAACAGTAAATATTTTAGGTGTTAATGTAGACTAAAGCAGGAAGATGCACTACCACCTTTACTTTTTAACTTCGCTCTAGAATATGCCATTAGGAACGTTCAGGATAACAGAGAGGGTTTGGAATTGAACGGGTTACATCAGCTGCTTGTCTATGCGGATGATGTGAATATGTTAGGAGAAAATCCACAAACGATTAGGGAAAACGCGGAAATTCTAGTTGAAGCAAGTAAAGCGATAGGGTTGGAAGTAGATCCCGAAAAGACTAAGTATATGATTATGTCTCGTGACCAGAATATTGTACCAAATGGAACTATAAAAATTGGAGATTTATCTTTCGAAGAGGTGGAAAAATTCAAATATCTTGGAGAAACAGTAACAAATATAAATGACACTCGGGAGAAAATTAAACGCAGAATAAATATGGGAAATGCGTGTTATTATTCGGTTGAGAAGCTTTTGTCATCTAGTCTTCTGTCAAAAAATCTGAAAGTTAGAATTTATAAAACAGTTATATTACCGGTTGTTCTGTATGGCTATGAAACTTGGACTCTCACTTTGAGAGAGGAACAGAGATTAAGGGTGTTTGAGAATAAGGTTCTTAGGAAAATATTTGGGGCTAAGAGGGATGAAGTTACAGGAGAATGGAGAAAGTTACACAACGCAGAGCTGCACGCATTGTATTCTTCACCTGACATAATTAGGAACATAAAATCCAATAATGAGATCTTCCAAAGTACTGGGCTATAAAGTTTAACTTTTTCACAGGAATTAATACAAATCACACGGCGGCGTGACATCGGCGAAGGATTCCAGATGTCTTCACACTTCTCTGTTACAACCCAATGCCACATATTCGTATGCTGCACTTCCCCTCTACGAGAATTCAGTGATGCTGTACCCTATAGAAACTATTTTTCAGATTTTATTAATATTCAGTATCTACGAATCAATTTATCAGGGAATGATGTACATGAAATATAATAATTTTAGTACTAGTCTCTCTGTGTACAGCGATTTCTACTAAACTATTGGACGGATTTTGTTCATATTCAGTATCTACGAGTCAATTTATCAGGGAATGATGTACAAGAAATATAATAATTTTAGTACTAGTCTGTCTGTGTACAGCGATTTCTACTAAACTATTGGACGGATTTTGTTCATATTCAGTATCTACTAGTCAATTTATCAAGGAATGATGTACATGAAATATAATAATTTTAGTACTAGTCTGTCTGTGTACAGCGATTTCTACTAAACTATTGGACGGATTTTGTTCATATTCAGTATCTACGAGTCAATTTATCAGGGAATGATGTACATGAAATATAATAATTTTAGTACTAGTCTGTCTGTGTACAGCGATTTCTACTAAACTATTGGACGGATTTTGTTCATATTCAGTATCTACGAGTCAATTTATCAAGGAATGATGTACATGAAATATAATAATTTTAGTACTAGTTTGTCTGTGTACAGCGATTTCTACTAAACTATTGGACGGATTTTGTTCATATTCAGTATCTACGAGTCAATTTATCAAGGAATGATGTACATGAAATATAATAATTTTAGTACTAGTCTGTCTGTGTACAGCGATTTCTACAAAACTATTGGACGGATTTTGTTCATATTCAGTATCTACGAGTCAATTTATCAGGGAATGATGTACATGAAATATAATAATTTTAGTACTAGTTTGTCTGTGTACAGCGATTTCTACTAAACTATTGGACGGATTTTGTTCATATTCAGTATCTACGAGTCAATTTATCAAGGAATGATGTACATGAAATATAATAATTTTAGTACTAGTCTCTCTGTGTACAGCGATTTCTACTAAACTATTGGACGGATTTTGTTCATATTCAGTATCTACGAGTCAATTTATCAGGGAATGATGTACAAGAAATATAATAATTTTAGTACTAGTCTGTCTGTGTACAGCGATTTCTACTAAACTATTGGACGGATTTTGTTCATATTCAGTATCTACTAGTCAATTTATCAAGGAATGATGTACATGAAATATAATAATTTAGTACTAGTCTGTCTGTGTACTAGACTGTGCCGGTACTATTTCGCATTGTTTGTAATGAGGCGATATTAGCGATCCTAGTGGTTAGCAACTATCTATGGATGCATATTTACTACGTATTGAGCTTCGTGACTGTAAATACTAGACTGTGGTAGAAATTAGGAGATGTTGATGGAGGTATTGTAGTAATATTAAATAGAACATAGAGGTGGGAGAGAAATAAAAAAAAGTGGGGTTTCCGTGGTGTGAGTATGGGGCGCGAGGAAAGTTGTATAAGAGGGGACGGTCGCATTTTCTACCTAGTGTACTAGGGCTGAACTTATCGTACGTACTTTGCAACCCCTGTACTTAAAAATCACAAGTACGGAATGCTACCTTTACTATTTGTACGATTAACGTACTAGGGCCTATTGTGAATACCCGCCATTATGCCTTAATATTAGAATACAGAGATGAAGAAAATGTGAAGCATGTTGCAACAATACTGTCAACAATGAACAAGAGCGACTTCAGATTTCAAATAATGGTCTGAAAACCTACATCACAACTGATGGAATTGTTTATGCCTTAAATTTAATTAACCTACTTGTTTTGTATTATACATATAGCTCAACTGATGAATGATCGTTTGCGTTTATAAATTTAATAATCTGATTGGCTATGTATTGTATACTTTTAGTAGAGCCATCGATGTAGCTCAGTCGGCAGACTCGCTGGGCTGCTGATCCGGAGCTGCGTTCGGGCTTGGGTTGGATCCCCCTTTGGTCTCATTGAATGGTTTCTTCCGAGGTTTTCCCCAGCCGTGGGACTGAAGCCGGATGGTCTATGGCGAGTCCTCGGCATCAACCCCTTTGATTTGATTACCTGGTTGGGTTTTTCCGAGGTTTTCCCCAACCAAAAGGCAAATGCCGGGTAATCTTTTGGCGAATCCTCGGACCTCACCTCATCATTGTAGAAAATTACTACATTGTAAAACTGTAAAAATTGTAAAATATTGTAAAAATTTGTAAAAATTGTAACTGTAATATTGTAAAATTTTGACTTGTTCCACATCTTGAAGCTTCATTGCTTATGTAAGATCTATGGAAGATAATGAATGAATGAATGAATGAACAAAGAATATGTTGTAACTTCGCTCTTTCCATTTCTAAGGCAGCCTAAAGGGGAACTCGACGACTAAGCAATGTAGGCTAAATTGCGATAAATCGTCCAATCTGGCAACCCTGGCGGAGACAAGGATTACAGCATTGTTGCTTATTGGAGCCGCCTGCAATGCATTCGTTGGTTATTTAACGACGTTGTATCAACTACTAGGTTATTTAGCGTCGATGAGATTGGTGATAGCGAGATGGTATTTGGCGAGATGAGGCCGAGGATTCGCCACAGATTACCTGACATTGGCCTTACGGTTGGGGAAAACCAAGTAATTATATAGCTCAGGCGGTAGCACATTTCCCTGCTTATCCAGAGCTGCGCTTGGGCGTGAGTTCGATTCCCTCTTAGACTGATTACCTGGTTGGGTTTTTTTCCGAGGTTTTCCCAACCGTAAGGCGAATGTCAGGTAATCTATGGCGAATTCTTGGCCTCACCCACGGGTGACTTCATTGGCCGTTAGGAGCTGCCATCTAGCGACCATTTTTTTCTATAAAGCTACATGTTTAACCATTGAATAAGCAGGCAGTATAAGCAGCCAGGGGATGCGTTCGAGCAGGTGGTGCATTATGCAATAATAATTATTGATGTCTATTGATGTGATGCGACGTGAAATGTGAATCGTACTTAAATATCAACAACATTAATCTCAGTTTATCAGATGACGTCATCGTTTGGTTAAAGGTCGTCGTTGCGCCGATGATATTATGAAAATAAACAACCAACGTTGTGCAAAAATTGCAAAAGAATCTATATTGAAGAATTTACATTACATTACTTTTTCGATGTCTTATCTGTCTATCTATTACTATTATAGATGTTCTATAATAATAATAATAATAATAATAATAATAATAATAATAATAATAATGATAATAATCCTAACGATGATGAAAAAAAAATTAGTCAACGAACGACAACTAGAGATTTTGTAACATATAATTTTTAGGAATGTTGATTGTTGTTGTTGAAGTTATCACACTCTTTTTTTTTAATAGTTACATGTCGAGCAGATTGAAGTTATCCTTGGGTTTCGTTTGGACTACGCTACCAGTAGAGAGCTCAAGCACACACAAACAACAAAGCTACCAGGCTTCCGCTTATCAGTGAGGAAAGTTTTGTGTCGTAAGTTATATTTTTAAAGTGTTGATTCTGAAAGTAAAGAAGAATGCAAGATCGTCGAACATAATTCTGAACGGCTAATATGTAGGCCACAATAATTCTCTCAATATTTGAAAAATAATACACAAAATAGCATCTTCAGTCCTTGAAAAATATAATAAATACAATCGTTTATATATTATTATTATTATTATTATTATTATTATTATTATTATTATTATTATTGAATCTTCGATCTCGCTACGCACCACACACGGAAATGACGTCTGATTTGTGTTGTGTTATTTTACGATGAACTGAAGTTGAGGAATGGTATAACTTTACAAGTATACATATAGGTCTATTTGGAAAAATAAATATGCAAATTTTCATAAAGTCGAGAATCAGTGACAGATTAAGTTTAGTTGCCTTACATGTACGCTTTTTTTTTTTTTTTTTGCTGTTATTTAAGTCGCTTTAACATCTCTGGTCGTATCCAAAGACGTTATATAGTATGCGAGTCGTATCGCGAGTTTATCTTTTTGGGTGAAATCCGAAGGCCTGTGTACTATTGTTGAAACTGGTTCTATTGTTGTGAACTAGATGGCGTCTGTAGATGTATTACTGATTTGTTATGAATATGATTTTGGTGATGAATGAAGCCGGTGATATTCAAGAATGTTGTGGTCCGAATTTCCTGGCATTTGCTTTACGGTTGAGGGAAAACCTAAACCATGAAATAATCCGACCAGGAATCTAACCCTGACTCTCTGCGTAAGAGATCAGCATTACCACAGAAAGGGTCTATACGCCTTTTGATTCATAGATAAATACACAAATACAATTACCCTGGATCAAAAAAAAAAAAAAAAAAAAAAAAAAAAAAAAAAGGAGTGCTTTCCGGTATAGTGCAACATAATGGTGGTACCTCTGGTTTACGTGATAATTCCGTGTGAAATGTCAGAGAAAATTATTAATCGGATATAATTATATGTAACGAACGCATTTGAGTTCATGTTGGGTAGGTTTATATCTTTCGCAGTGATCACATCGTGTCTTTAGAGTGGTGTGGTACAGTTTTGAGGTTATGTTCAATTATTTATTTAAAGTAGATTATAATGATGACGATGATTATTATTATTATCCGCTTATTATTATTATTATTATTATTATTATTATTATTATTATTAAATGTTAAGCACAGGAACGCCATTTCGTAATTACAATTATTAAGAAACATACCAAACGAATTACCTTTGCACCAAAAACTGATGCTCCCTGGACCAAATGATCGTATTTTAATATTGTTTGAATGCAACAGAAGCCACAAGTCTTGCTAAAGATGTTGCTAAAGCGCTACGAAATGGCGTTCCTGTGCTTATCATTCATTATTACAGTGCCATCATTACCACACATTTACTCATAAATAAAATGCGCTTTCTTGTACTTGAGGAGTTAGTAAATCCTGCTACCCTAACAATTCTTCCACCGCACTGACTAGTGGAGCAAGTCCTACTGATATCGGAACTAGCATCTTACATTGCAGGCGTTATGTTCAGTTCAAGTTTTTCGAGTATGGCGAAGTTTGATATTAGCCGATGTTCGCTGTGCAGAAGGAGGCCTGCCGTGTTGTTCCACCTTGTTATAAAAGTATTCGCTGTCCTCCAATCCCACCCCTTTATGTTTTAACCTCTTAAGGATTTTAGCACAGACTAGTTTCTCATATGGAATAAGCCGAAGTTTGTAATGTCTTGGTGTTCGAACATTGCAGGACACTAGTCAGAAGTATCACAATATTCTCAAACCACGCTTCTTCACCTCCGACCCCTTTGCATACATACATTACTGATATACTAATCATGACGTGTACGGATTGTGAAAGTAAATGAGAAGGCAAAACTGATGGTCAACATGCCGTCACTCACGGTTACTCCGAGCGCTGTTTGCCGACTTCGAAGAGAAATACTATACTTGTTTTTTTGAAAGATGGGACATGACAGTTAAGCGGCCGAGCTTGGAACTACAGTGCTATGTTGCCAATATGGACTACCACGCTGCCAGCTGATGGAAGGTATCAATTGACGTTAAGATGGCTGACGTTAAAACATTAATTGACAATTGACGCAAAGGTAAGAAAACAATACAAAAATCGACAGAGAATCAAAGACGAAACGTGCCAATGCTAACATTGTGTGCACAATAAATGTCGCCAAGAGAGCTATTAAGCACTCGCCACGTGGGAACGGTAAGTTTGGCAACTCAACCGTTGTTACCATAGCAACAGGCCTACCACGCTATGTGACATTCAGTTGTTTTTCCGATCGCAAGGCTCCTGTCATGTCCCATCTTTCAAAAAAACAAGTATAGTCAAGACTAACCACAATATTCTCAAACCACGCTTCTTCACCTCCGATCCCTTTGCATAAATACATTACTGATATGTCAATCATGACGTGTACTGACTGTGAAAGTAAATGAGAAGGCAAAACTGATGGTCAACATGCCGTCACTCACGGTTACTGTTTGTTGACTTCAAAGAGAAATACTAATTAAGCATGTAGGGCAGTGATTGTCCGGCACTGGCCGCGTGCAACACGACGGAGGTTGGAAGCGATACGTACGGTCTGCGGTGACGGCGAAGCCCACACACAGCAGCACGGTGGAGACTCGGAACGCGGCCATCACGGGCGGTGGCGCGCTGCCAACTGGGGGCCCGCGCCCTCCGAGCGAAGAGCTCAATTGCTTAACGAGCGCACATCCTCGTGGTCACATGGGGAGGGTGGCCAGGCGGACGCGCCACATCTGGCGCGACAGGGCTTTTCTTCTTCTTCTTCTTCTTCTTCTTCTTCTTCTTCTTCTTATTATTATTATTATTATTATTATTATTATTATTATTATTATTATTACTATATCTATAGTCCCGTCGCTCTTATTTCCGGCAGCCAATCGTGTTGCAGGTCGGCTACATTTAAACGTGTACGTCTTGTGATTCGCTGATGAAGACGTCATGCATTTCCTAAGGCTCGATAAATACAGTACTTAATATAATCGCCCGCCATTTTGGCTCTTTCGTTGGCGTTCGCAGAAAGTACACGAAGACGTTATTTTGCCGCTCAATTATTTGCTGAATTACAGTGCGTTTGATTTATTATCATAGGAGCTACGACATGATAATGTTTAACGGTGTGGCAAATAGATTCCTCGTATGGTAGCTCGGCAACGAAAGAACAAAAATAGCGAACGATACTACCTACCTAGACTTTATAGAGCCTTCACTTCCTAAGACGTAAGCAAAGAGGATTAGTCACGCCGGGAATAACAGCGTCGCGACTATAATTTGTTTATTATGATTATTATTATTATTATTATTATTATTATTATTATTATTAAAAGACAAAGTATTTAATTATGTCTCGTGACCAGAATATTGTACGAAATGGAAATATATAAAAATTGAAAATTTATCCTTCGAAGAGGTAGAGAAATTAAAATATCTTGGAGCAACAGTGACAAATATAAATGACACTAATCCAGTCTCTATCATCATACCCCACCTTCATCAAATCCATTTTAATATTATCCTCCCATCTACGTCTCGGCCTCCCTAAAGGTATGTTTCCCTCCGGCCTCCCAACTAACACTTTATATGCATTTCTGGATACGCCCATACGTGCTACATGCCCTGCTCATCTCAAACGTCTGGATTTAATGTTCCTAATTATGTCAGGTGAAGAATACAGTGCGTGCAGTTCTGTGTTGTGTAACTTTCTCCATTCTCCTGTAACTTCATCCCTCTTAGCCCCAAATATTTTCCTAAGCACCTTATTCTCAAACACCCTTAACCTATGTTCCTCTCTCTAAGTGAGAGTCCAAGTTTCATAACCATAAAGAACAACCGGTAATATAACTGTTTTATAAATTCTAATTATCAGATTTTTTGACAGCAGACTGGATGATAAAAGCTTCTCAACCGAATAATAACACGCATTTCCCATATTTATTCTGTGTTTAATTTCCTCCCGAGTGTCATTTATATTTGTTACTGTTGCTCCAAGATATTTGAATTTATCCAGCTCTTCGAAAGATAAACCTTGCATTTTTATATTTCGCATTACAGAGTTTCAGTAAAATGCAAGGCTTTTTTAAATATTATACCTGTAAATTCAAACAGATAAAATCCTTTATCCACAAGTCCTATGGTCGACTCCGATAGGATGCAGATGAGGAACACGCAAGCTAGCGGAATTTCCATTTCCCTGTCGAAAATCAAACTCGGGTCTTTGATAAATTCGATGTACAGAAATATTATTATAATGTAGTAACTTTTCCATTAAAACAAGAAGACTTATATATGTAGACTAATGTAGAATTGGTAGCTTTAAAAATACCCGACGTAAACAAGTTCATTGCTGGATACAATCACCTGCGACCAGTGGCGTAGGGTAGGCTTTCCTTTGATAGAATCTTAATGTCACTACTACCTGCAATATTTTATAATCCAGCTTCAGAAGCTTGCTAAGTATTATAGTCATTAAATCATTCTAGCAGATTTCGAGAACGAGCACAAAACTAATAAAGAAATAACACAAAAATTGAAAGAAATCTTATCTTCCTTACTTCAAGGAAAACTTCATTCTTTCCTCTTGCTTCATAAACACATTGACAACGTCACTATAAAATGTTGGAGAATTTTAAGTTCTTGTAGCTTCTTCTTCTTCTCCTTCTTCTTCTTCTTCTTCTTCTTCTTCTTCTTCTTCTTCTTCTCCTTCTTCTCCTTCTCCTCCTTCTCCTTCTTCTTCTTCTTCTCCTTCTCCTTATTCTTCTTCTTCTTCTCCTTCTTCCCCTTCTCCTTCTTCTCCTTCTCCTCCTTCTCCTTCTTCTTCTCCTTCTCCTGGTTCTTCTTCTCCTTCTCCTTCTTCTTCTTCTTCTCCTCCTTCTTCTTCTCCTCCTTCTTCTTCTCCTCCTTCTTCTTCTCCTCCTTCTTCTTCTCCTCCTTCTCCTTCTCCTTCTCCTGATTCTTCTCCTTCTCCTCC
>JAJSOF020000001.1:207139217-207271717 GCA_025594305.2 Periplaneta americana | reverse complement strand
TGTGATCAACACAAGCTAACCTGTCCAGATCATCCTATCCTGTCCTACTTTGTAAATTCTTCGACATCGTTTAACGACGCTGTGTCAACTACTTGTCTATTTTAGTGTCGATGAAGTGTTGACAGCGAGATGATATTTTACGAGATGAGGCCGAGAATTCGTCGTAGATTACCTGACATTCGCCTTTCATCTGGGAAAAAGCTCGGAAAAAATCAAGTAGTCCGCACAAGCTGGAATGGAGAGTTTCCTATAGCTACACCACGCCGGTAGGACTGTTTGTGGCTTCAACAAGCTCGATATAGCGTTGATCTCGGGGCTTCCTGCCTGGCAGTGATGTCTAATGGCTTTGACACTGACTACCGCAGTTCCCTCTGCCAGTGGTTCTGTGTTTGACCTTCAATTGCGACAAACGCATCACAGCGAGTGTAGCAATGTCCTATGCTCCGCTTGAAGCTGCGATTTCACAGTCAATGCAGAGGAAAGAAACAGAATTGAAACCGAATGCTATACATCGCAGAAATTGTAACACACCTAACTCTTGTTGTGCATTCAGCCAGCGCGGTATCTGATAAGACTCTAATTTCATGGGACATGTTACGAAGAATTGGGGTAAGTGACACGTCCACAGGGTTCTATGTACATGGATCCGTAGGCTACGGGGTTTGATGCAGTAGAACATACATCGGCAGAACAGAACGCAACAAGCTCAGCACTCAAATGGAAGGGGTGAAAGGGGGATGGGCAAGCTTCCCCTTACCACAGTATATAATGTGCAGTGGCGGACTGTAAACTTAGAAATGTCACGTGGGACACAGTGGTTATTATTGATATGCTTTAATTCAGTTTCTTCGTAATTTTTGACAAACTTCGTAGAGCAATGAATGATAAAGTATAACAAAATGAAACCGGAACAGTAATTCAAAGAAAAGTGGCATTTGCTTAACTGATTAAAGTCGGGAGTAAAATTATATGTGGCTAATTTTAACTGTGAAATGTTTCTGCCCCATACAATGCCACACTCTATACAAAGCACTTCACTAGCCTCGTCCTTACTTCTTTTCCCAGAAGCCCGCAGAAGATGCTCCTTTTTCTATTAAAAGCTTCCTTGGCCATTGCTATCCTCCTTTTGACTTCCTGGCAGCAGCTCATGTTACTGCTTATAGTATACCCCAAGTATTTGAAGCTGTCCACTTGTTCTTACTTACTTACTGACTTACTTACTTACTGGCTTTTAAGGAACCCGTAGGTTCATTGCCGCCCTCACATAAGGCCGCCATTGGTCCCTATCCTGAGCAAGATTAATCCAGTCTCTACCATCATATCCCACCTCCCTCAAATCCATTTTAATATTATCTTCCCATCTACGTCTCGGCCTCCCCAAAGGTCTTTTTCCCTCCGGCCTCCCAACTAACACTCTATATGCATTTCTGTATTCGCCCATACGTGCTACATGCCCTGCCCATCTCAAACGTCTGGATTTTATGTTCCTAATTACGTCAGGTGAAGAATACAATGCGTGCAGCTCTGCGTTGTGTAACTTTCTCCATTCTCCTGTAACTTCATCCCTCTTAGCCCCAAATATTTTCCTAAGAACCTTATTCTCAAACACCCTTAATCTCTGTTCCTCAAAGTGAGAGTCCAAGCTTCAAAGCCATACAGAACAACCGGTAATATAACTGTTTTATAAATTCTAACTTTCAGATTTTTTGACAGCAGACTGGATGACAAAAGCTTCTCAACCGAATAATAACACGCATTTCCCATATTTATTCTGCGTTTAATTTCCTCCCGAGTGTCATTTATATTTGTTACTGTTGCTCCAAGATATTTGAATTTTTCCACCTCTTCGAAGGATAAATCTCCAATTTTTATAGTTCCATTTCGTACAATATTCTGGTCACGAGACATAATCACATACTTCGTCTTTTCGGGATTTACTTCCAACCCTATCGCGCTACTTGCTTCAACGAGAATTTCCGCGTTTTCCCTAATTGTTTGTGGATTTTCTCCTAACATATTCACGTCATCCGCATAGACAAGAAGCTGATGTAACCCGTTCAATTCCAAACCCTACTGCTTCATTTCAAATTCGCACGTTGCCCTTCTTTATTTTTCTTCCTATGACCATGGTCTTTTTCTTGTTTGCATTTATCTTCATCCCGTACTGCTCACAGCTGTTATTTAGCTCCAGAAGCATATCCCTTAGTATCGTCTCTTCAGCTAACAACGCCATTGTATCAGCATATCTTATGCACTTTATTCTTCTTCCTCCTACCATTATCCCTCCCATATTTTAAAAACAGTTCACTAAATCCTCCAAGTACATATTGAACAGGGTAGTTGATAAGGGCATCCTTAGCCGTGGAAAGACTCATCATGCCAAGTTTACAGTTTTTCTTGGGAAAGATAAATGCAGTACTTTCCCGTTGCTTTCCGCACACCACTCTCTCTTTCGAATCTTAAAAGATTCCAGGGGCCCCAGTGTGGAGGTGAGAGTGGATATAATTAGGCCCTCCAGACTTCACCGAAATTCATCGCAAGGGTTAAAAATATCACTTCTGGTACTTAAATTTGTACCCCTTTTTTTTTTCTTTTGCTCGCCAAATATTTCTCAGAGGGTACTAATTTTAAAGACGTATTCACGTCAAAAGACGGCAGCGATCATCTTCCGTTTACACATTCACATTGCTGCATCACAAATGCACACGAAAAAAGTGGCTTATTGGAAAACATGTGAGTAAGGAGCCTCCATAAGTACAGTTAGGCAGAAATTACTGAACAAAAATATTGAACCCTTTAATTGAAAGCAATGGCCTAGACATTGGATAGTCTGGACTGTAAATATTAACACAACGTATGACTGTCGTGACTAGGCTTGTAATGTTGGCACTGATTACACATATTGACTGCAGCATGGTACATAGGCTAGCACGAGGATATTGACTTGGTTCTGCGATCGCTTATGCAAATAACAAGTT
This sequence comes from Periplaneta americana, assembly GCA_025594305.2. Classification (NCBI taxonomy): domain Eukaryota; kingdom Metazoa; phylum Arthropoda; class Insecta; order Blattodea; family Blattidae; genus Periplaneta; species Periplaneta americana. The sequence continues at coordinate 207,268,739 of JAJSOF020000001.1, read as the reverse complement.
GCACTTAAACAAATCTAAACAGCTCTAAAAGTAAATATACGCTGTATAGCATTAAAAGATATATTTTTACGTACCTTTCGTTATGTGCAGAAGAATTATAATAATCTGTGGCGTTACATCCCACGAAGGGCCTAGACCGACCAGCCAGCTACTGGCCTCACGCCCACATGCAGAAGCAGAGGTGGACGATCATCCAACCAGAATGGAGGTATCGTGTGGTTAGCATGATGATCCCCCCAGCCGTTATAGCTGGCATTCGCAAACGGATTTCGCTACCTATCGTAGCTCCCCAAGTGCATCACGATGCTGGGTGGGCACCGGTCCCATACACTGGCCGAAATTTCATGAGAAAATTTCTTCCCCCATGAGGAATCGAACCAGCGCGCATTCCGTAACGCGAGTCCTAAGGTAGAAGAATTAGCATAGAATTATTCGTGGGCTCGAGTTTCCTCCTTTATTTTCTTGTGCTACAATGTCTCTATATAATATCGCTTGTCATCTCGTATGTCATCTCGTATGTTTGTATTACACAATTTACATGTAATATTCCCGTCATTCACTTCAAAACACTCACCAAATTCCGCTGCAAAATATGCGCCTGAGAACCTTTAACCTTCGGCATTATTATTCAGCAGGTACACTGCTTGAACCAGTAAACTTGAAACCACCGTAATGCATCCTCTCGGTCCCCGACATTGCAAGCATAACTCTTTAAACACCAATACTACTTTGGGAGGTTGTGGTACCCGTCACAGTGCCAGTGATATTAAGTTAGTTGTGTTAATAATGTTGTTGCTGTTCAAATGCCTAGACGTTTGGCAATGAATGTCAATAATAGCAGCAGAAGCATGTATGAACTAGATGCCATCAAAAGTTTGCTTCCCAAAAAGAATACTATCATCAATGTAGGCCTACTTTCTAGCATGCGGTAATATGCAATTCTTATCAATAATTACGTTTGAAAAACCAACATTATTTTCACATCAAATTCATCTATTAAGTTTACGTAAAAATTGTGCACTGTATGGAAACAATTAAACTGTTCCTAAGGATTCGGAATAGTTCAGAAATATTTATAAAACACGAAAAATTACGCTGCTTTCAATTTATAGGTGAAGATACTAGCAAATTCAGCATGCATTCACCCAGAATATTTTCCATAGAATCGTCAGTCCTGAGATTGTACCATTAGCAAATTTCTATCTACTTCTTTCCTTCGTGATTTCAGTTTCTATCCAACTATCGCCATGTCCTCACACATGCATTTAATAACCGTGTTTCAGTCATTCTGCACAATGATAAAAATGCATAAATCATTCCGTGAAAGAAAGACCGATCATCTCCGAACCAAAAGGATCGTACCTATAATCGCGACGCTGTTATTCCCGGCGTGACTCCTCCTCTTTGCTTACGTCTTAGGAAGTGAAGGCTCTAAAGTCTATGTAGGTAGTATCGTTCGCCATTTTTGTTCTTTCGTTGCCGAGCTACCAGATGAGGGATCTATTTGCCACACCGTTAAACATTATCATGTCGTAGCTCCTACGATAATAAATCAAACGCACTGTAATTCAGCAAATAATTCAGCGGCAAATAACGTCCTCGTGTGCTTTCTGCGAACGCCAACGAAAGAGCCAAAATGGCGGGCGATTATATTATCTTCATCAGCGAATCACAAGACACACACGTTTAAATGTAGCCGACCTGCAACGCGATTGGCTGCCGGAAATTAGAGCGACAGGAGTGTAATAAAAATACATTTAGATTGAATAAAAACTCTCTACCTTCAAGGGAAAATGTAATACAGTAGGTCATTTCTTGCAGTTTGAATAAGTGTATAAAATCATAGTAATCATGTTTCATAATAAAGAGTTAAAGAGAAAAATGATAGATGTGGATGCCATTTTTGTCACAATTAAAATACCATCAGGATGGACAACATTTCGCAAAATTTCATTTTCGTCAAAAATAGACATATCACCTCTTACCTAGAAACCACAGAATTCCAACTGAGACAAAGAACTAATCAAAAAGTACATAAAATGGAATTAATATTACAGTACAGTTGTGTGATCAAAATATAAAAATGTTTTATTCAAGTAAATTTAATGAGACAAAAAACTAACATCTTTCATGAACAAAATACACTTCAAATTGACTCTATCCCTTTACCTTGAAACACTATCAGTTGGCACGCTGTGTCAGCAGATTCTGCAGCTCCTCGTGGTCCATGTTGTTCAGGTGTGCATGTCAGTTGGCACGCTGTGTCAGCAGGTTCAGCAGCTCCTCGTTGTCCATGTTGTTCAGGTGTGCATGTCAGTTGGCACGCTGTCTCAGCAGGTTCAGCAGCTCCTTGTGGTCCATGTTGTTCAGGTGTGCATGTCAGTTGGCACGCTGTGTCAGCAGGTTCAGCAGCTCCTCGTGGTCCATGTTGTTCAGGTGTGCATGTCAGTTGGCACGCTGTCTCAGCAGGTTCAGCAGCTCCTTGTGGTCCATGTTGTTCAGGTGTGCATGTCAGTTGGCACGCTGTGTCAGCAGGTTCAGCAGCTCCTCGTGGTCCATGTTGTTCAGGTGTGCATGTCAGTTGGCACGCTGTGTCAGCAGGTTCAGCAGCTCCTCGTGGTCCATGTTGTTCAGGTGTGCATGTCAGTTGGCACGCTGTGTCAGCAGGTTCAGCAGATCCTCGTGGTCCATGTTGTTCAGGTGTGCATGTCAGTTGGCACGCTGTCTCAGCAGGTTCAGCAGCTCCTTGTGGTCCATGTTGTTCAGGTGTGCATGTCAGTTGGCACGCTGTCTCAGCAGGTTCAGCAGCTCCTCGTGGTCCATGTTGTTCAGGTGTGCATGTCAGTTGGCACGCTGTGTCAGCAGGTTCAGCAGCTCCTCGTGGTCCATGTTGTTCAGGTGTGCATGTCAGTTGGCACGCTGTCTCAGCAGGTTCAGCAGCTCCTTGTGGTCCATGTTGTTCAGGTGTGCATGTCAGTTGGCACGCTGTGTCAGCAGGTTCAGCAGCTCCTCGTGGTCCATGTTGTTCAGGTGTGCATGTCAGTTGGCACGTTGTGTCAGCAGGTTCAGCAGCTCCTCGTGGTCCATGTTGTTCAGGTGTGCATGTCAGTTGGCACGCTGTGTCAGCAGGTTCAGCAGCTCCTCGTGGTCCATGTTGTTCAGGGTATGCATGTCAATGCCCAATGCGTTGGCCACACTCATCATGTCCAGGCCAAAGGACTTGAGCAACTCAATGAAGTCCATTTCTTGGCCGGTGAACGGGTTGGTCAGTCTGGGACATGAATGGTTGCACTGAGGCCATGAGCAGCGCTCTATCAAGTGGTGAGTGCAGCCTTCCACAGCTCGCCGCTGTCTGGGGCGAGTCCCTGCCAACAAATCCGATTTTTTTTTTGTTAGTTTCAAGCAGCAAGAGTCCAAGGTGTCACACTTCACCAACAAACGTCGAGGTTCCAAGAGTGCCTGTACAAACCTACCCTTCTTCTTCTTCCCTTTGTTGTTGCCAGTGGTCTTCCTGCGTCTTTGAGGTGCCTCCACCGTGGGCGATGTCCCACTGCGAACCAAGTTGCGTGCGAGCTTCAGTGGCAGGGGTGTCTGGCCCAGCCCTGTGCCACTGCAACAGAGAGGTCAGTGCCGAGACAGGCGGACACCTTTCAATCAAAATGTGTAACATTTCCATTACATTTTATTACAAAAATAAAAAACTGGTATAGAACAGAACAAGATGAAGGATGGGGCACACCTGAGCACTTCGCCCCACTGTGTCTACTTGGTTGGAGCTCTGAGAGCTAAATCATTTTTCAGAAACTTAATTTGCCACTCAGTCCTTTTCCTAGTTCTATCAATGGGAAGCTCATGAAGCACTTTGCTTGCAGTTGCTTTAAGGGGGCAGTACACCTGTCGCTAGTTATAATTTTTATCGACATTTCAAAATTTATTTTTCCAGAATCTATTTTTTTTAGTAGGTTGTTTTACGACGCTATGCTGATGACGTGAATATGTTAGGAGAAAACCCTCAAACGATTAGGGAAAACACGGGAATTTTACTTGAAGCAAGTAAAGCAATTGGTTTGGAAGTAAATCCTGAAAAGACAAAGTATATGACTATGTCTCGTGACCAGAATATTGTACGAAATGGAAATATAAAAATTGGAGATTTATCCTTCGAAGGAGTGGAAAATTCAAATATCTTGGAGCAACAGTAACAAATATAAATGATACTCGGGAGGAAATTAAACACAGAATAAATATGGGAAATGCGTGTTATTATTCGGTTGAGAAGCTTTTATCATCCAGTCTGCTGTCAAAAAGTCTGAAAGTTAGAATTTATAAAACAGTTATATTACCGGTTGTTCTGTATGGTTGTGAAACTTGGACTCTCACTTTGAGAGAGGAACATAGGTTAAGGGTGTTTGAGAATAAGGTGCTTAGGAAAATATTTGGGGCTAAGAGGGATGAAGTTACAGGAGAATGGAGAAAGTTACACAACACAGAACTGCACGCATTGTATTCTTCACCTGACATAATTAGGAACATTAAATCCAGACGTTGGAGATTGGCAGGACATGTAGCACGTATGGGAGAATCCAGAAATGGATATAGAGTGTTAGTTGGGAGGCCGGAGGGAAAAAGACCTTTAGGGAGACCGAGACGTAGATGGGAAGGTAATATTAAAATGGATTTGAGGGCGGTGGGATATGATGGTAGAGACTGGATTAATCTTGCACAGGATAGGGACCAATGGCGGGCTTATGTGAGGGCGGCAATGAACCTCCGGGTTCCTTAAAAGCCATTTGTAAGTAAGTAAGTAAGTATTACTATTGTTATTATTATTATTATTATTATTATTATTATTATTATTATTATTATTATTATTATTATTATTATCATCAATAATTGCCTTATTTTTTTATACTTTGTATGTCTCATTTATTTTGACCTGCTGTTCACATTTTATTATGCTTTTTCCTTTCTTTCTGTATGTTATATATTATGTCTGATTTCTACTTACTTGTTGTTTACATTTTATTATTATTATCTTATTCAGTTTTGTGTGTAAAATTGTAGTGTACTTTGTAAATTTGTAGTGTTTTTGTAACGCAGTTTTACTCCTGGTTGAGTGTTAGAGAAGGCCGTATGGCCTTAACTCTGCTAGGTTAAATAAATTATTATTATTATTATTATTATTATTATTATTATTATTTTTATTATTATTATTTAGCGTCTGAATGAGATGAAAGTGATAATGCCAGTGAAATGAGTCCGGGGTCCAGCACTGAAAGTTACCCAGCATTTGCTCATATTGGGTTAAGGGAAAACCCTGGAAAAAAAACCTCAACCAGGTAACTTGTCCTGACCGGGAATCGAACCCAGGCCACCTGGTTTCGCGGCCAGACGCACTGACCGTTACTCCACAGGTGTGGACTCCAGAATCTATGAAAATAAGATTCAATAACTTTATGATCTCTTTACTGTGTTAAATTTTGCAATTTATCTGGATGACGAAGTGGTACCCTTCATTGTCCGAAGCCTAGTGAAAATTCTGCGCTGTCTTCTGGTTTCCTGTTGTGGTGAAGTGTGTTTATGATTGTGACGAAAAGGGTGTGTGTTTTGAAATTCAATTGAATGTTCAAATGTGATGTGGATGTGTTTTTGTATGTTTATAAATTTCATATTGTTCTAGAGCAGGGTTGGGCAGAGTTATGCACTCTGTGCTTGCACGGTGTACTGCGAGAGAAGTGTGCCTATAGAGTGCACGGAAACCGGTTTATTCAAGTTGCGGTACGTACTGTATGTTTCAAAAGAAAATGTTATTCTACCAAACTAAATAAGAACACAAAGTAATGAAACGCACAAAACAAAACATGTCTGTTGCACATTAATCCATATTACTCAATTTCTCAAGATTTGGAGAAACTGTATTAGCACAAGCTATGTGAAGAACTGCCGTTAAAAGGCCGTCATTTCTTGTTTGAGATTTGTTTACTTTCGTAATAGAAAATAACTGTTCACATCTATAAGTGGAACCAAATAAACACAAAAATCTCACACAGCTTATGCAGATTGGGAAAGTGTCCTCTTGGGAATCCGTCATAAAACTGCATAAGACTCGACCTCGAATCATATTTTGCTCGCATCTCTCGATCACATCGCAGGTCAATCAATTCACACTATAATGAAGGGGGGACGTTATCAATAATCAGTTGGAAACGGAACATGTAGCAAAAATACGCAAATCCATTTCCAGGCAATCTAAATCGTGGAACCTTGATGTAAATTCCTCTAATAGACCGGATAGAATACATGCGTACATTTCGAAATTTTCATTGTTCAAAATTCTATGCGCTTAGATAAGGATGGGAAATGATATATTTCGCTCTTTTGCATTTGACGTATCCATAACAGCAATTTCTCCTTTAAAAGCTGCAATTCTATCTGTAAATTGTGCATTAAGAATTTCTTTTCCCTGAAGTCCTAAATTTAGCTCATTTAAAAGCTGTAAGATCTGTTACAGCTGCTGGCACACTACAGTGCACTGTAGCGCTTGCACTTGGAATACCCCGTGCGCACGGAGGGCAAATGCACTCAGACACCCCAGAGGCGGTTCCTCGGGGGAGGGAAGGGAGGAACGTCCTCCTCACATTTTTCTTCTTTTGAAAGTAAATACCAAATGAAATATATGCTTTGAAATTCGTGGAAGATTCGATAATTTTTAAGTTCACAGCTATTAGAAAACCTCGGTTGATCGAGTTTTAAACGACGCGCGCTCATATGCTGTAAAAACTGTAAGAAAGATGGGAGATTGTTTGTGTGGAGGAAAGTCAATCCATTCCTCCTTTACTGCAGTTAACACACATAGACAACAGCAGAGAAAGAAGCAGAGTTTTAAAGCGAGTAAATGAACGGAGAGGGAGGAGATCCTCCTCTGAATCAGTCATGGGCGGGAAATAGAAACCGACTGGTCGTGCAGCAAGCTCGCTACCGCTGCCATCTAACGATGTTGCATTCAACTAGACTATAACACATCTAGAGGAGACACAATAAAACAGTTTAAAGCAAAGCTATGAAAGACATCATATAAACTTTTTTTTTAAATTATAAATCAAAATATATTATTCATTGCACTTCATATAAGCTACTATTCATGGTTTGAAACTTTCGAGGATATCTGAAAGTTGAAGTTGGATTTATATAAAACAAAGTGGAAGTAGTTTTACGTTAGGATCGCAGATCTTTTTGGCCCCTGAAATTCACTTCCATTCATTGTCTACTAGACAGAACAACTGCCAAGTTGTCAGTTTTGTACAAATATATTTGAAATTGAAAGTACTGCAAACTACATTATTTTTAACATAAAAAATTAATCGGCCACCGGCAGCTTTGAACAATAACGGTAGTATGACTCTACAAGAACTGACATTCTTCAAAAGCATGTGATACTGAACTTGTAAAATGTACATGTGGCAACACAGACCATGTCAGTGAGTGCAGTGTTCTCACTTTCCTAACAGATTATTTCCCATTCCCATGTCTGTAAAACGGTTTCGATTACGTGTTAGTAGCTGGTCTCTTCCAACAAGTGTGATGATGTAGGCCTAATGTGCGTGAAAAATGCTGCGAGGTTGTGAATTCCCTTGTAATTTTTAATTTGTGCAATTATTCAGTAATGAATGGAAGTGAAAACATATTATATTTTGGACAATTTAGGAAACTCAGTTTACAAGAACAGATTATTGCTATACAAAAGGGAAGGCCAACCCCAACACTACCTGGTCTTACATGTATTTTGTAGGCTAATTTGTAGCATGTTTCTCTCAAGATGTCATTTTGCGCTGTTAACTTCTTTCTCCTCTTAAGAAATATGCAGGAGCCGTCACTGAAACGCCCATCGCTGTTCTAGGGTATTATGTTTCTGGTTTTTTTTTGGTTGGATGTGTAATATTTTCATGTCAGTGTCTATGTTGCTGTAGTTGTGGTTGGAGTTTGTGATGTGTTGTACGTAGGTTGAATCGTTGTGTGGTTTCGTTATGGCTGTGAGAAGTTATGTTCCTTGTAACGTTACAAGTGATCTCCTAGTCTGCTATTGCTGCTGCTGCTACTGCTGTTATTATTAAACATCTGAACAGCATTCAGCGCATCGGGAATAAGATAAACAGGCTGCATTCACCTGTGGGCAGACATCTCCCAGCATCGCAGCGCCTGGGGCAGAGACACTTCGTCGATCTTCACCGACTGCCAGTCCTTCTTGGTCAGCACTGAGTGGGAGATGCAGGATGGTGCGAACACGGCACTGCAACAATTGGCACAGCACCATCATGTTCATACAATAGTCTTTTGGTTCATTCTATCTTATCTTGTGCAGTTTTTGAACCAACAACAGACAAGCAGCACGACTCTTTGGTACTGTGGTCTGCATGGCACAAGGACGTCTCTTGAGACAAAACTGGACAAACATAGCTTGTACATATGGAAGGAGATAAATTTCTATTTTGTTAGTGGTCATTGAACACAACTTTGCTGAAACATCGTACCAAAACTCATTTCTCAGCTCTAGATATCTCTGATGATCTGGCAGACAGTACAAGTCGGAAAATTACCACATTGTGTTGCGTTCTGAAAGCCACACACGACCACATAATTATGGCTGTAGAAATATTAGAGATAGGAAAATCATCCACACTACAAAAGACCATCACATTTCATAACAGTTCACATGTAGGAATAACAGGGAACAAAATAGATCAAATAGGAAAAAAACTCCCACAACCAAACAAGTAATTGAATAAATCTTCCTTGTAACATAAACTGAAAATTAAAAAAAAACAACTCCATAAAACTACAGCCTAACAACAAGCAAGAGAGAAAACATGGAAAATATGGAAGGAAACTGGGAGGAATCAAAACCAGACGCAGGAAAGATGCTACAGAAACGTTTAGATTAACCACAGAACTGGTTCTGGTTTGATTATCCTCTTGCTTAGTAAAACTTAGTGGATAATGGGATTACTTCTTGAAAGACTAGGAATTAAATTTAGCTAAATATTTAGGGCCTACTACAGTTAAATGCCATAAGCTGTTGCAATGTGGGAATGTCGAGCTCATCTCCTGCCTCATTAAGGGACATCTTACGACTGAATTTTTGGCCAAAATGATAAAAATAAATATATATATTTTTTTATTTTATTTTATTTTTTTATTGCTGTAATTATTGTATTATTGTAATGGTATTATTGTATATTATATATCACTGCCACCGGCTGTATACCCAAATACATACATACATACATACATACATACATAAATACCTCATACCGGTACATTTGTTTAACATTGTGTCCTATATTCAACCCCCGCCCACTGCATTTAAAGGTCTGGCGACTGTTTTTAAAATGCCACACCCATTAAAAATTGCGTTTTCTTTAAGCTACGTTTTTGGTCAATAATAAAGTTCCTAGTGGCTTCCATTTGCTCCGATTTACATGAAACTTTGCAAGAATACTCAGCGTATTCCAATACACAAAGCTGTGCATGGAATCAGTACTTTGCTGAACACTTTTCATGATATGAATTTTTAATTTCTTAAAAGTGAAGAAAATTATGAAGCAAAAATTAAGATTTGCAAGAAGAAAATTTTTATGTCATGAACCAATTCTCAAATTTAAAAATCTATGCAGAGTTTTCTTTATCATAAAATGTAAGTCTTTCAGAAAATATTTCTAAAAGCAAAAACAATTCTGAAGCCATCGGGGATGTTTTGAATTTATGTATAATTTAATATCATTAAAATACGTCAAAATTAATAACTAGGAACTAATGAATGAAACTTGGTGAAATTTGGTACTGTTATTTAAACGTACAGACACAACAAACCCGCCAAATTTGAAAGAAACTAATTTTTTTTTTTTCCATTATTGGTAAATCTATGGCATCTATTAGATGTTTTATGGTTGTGCTAACAGATGGAGTTACTTGTCAACAATGTGACGCTGAAACATGTGTTCAGGTTACTGTCCAGCGACAGTCCTGATGTGCAAATCAAGATTTTCAGGTATAACTCCCTGTAAAGTTGATTTGAATAATTTCGAGGGAAAAATTGTTCTGGAGCCGGGTATCGAACCCGGGACCTTTGGTTTAACGTACCAACGCTCTACCACTGAGCTACTCGGGAACTCTAACCGACACCGATCTTGATTTGCATAATACACGTCACTGTTCGTTAACAGAAAACCACGATTTAAGTCACACGGAGTTAGTGTGCACTCGAAGTTGGTTGCTTGACGGTTGTCAGCCCACTTTGAGGTCTGTGGATATAGAGGGAAAAATTGGATTGGTGTCGGTTAGAGTTCCCGAGTAGCTCAGTGGTAGAGCGTTGGTACGTTAAACCAAAGGTCCCGGGTTCGATACCCGGCTCCGGAACAATTTTCCCCTCGAAATTATTTAAGTCCTGATGTATTTTTATATTTGTGATGATTGGTTTATTAATATTAACCCGGCACATTCACAATCACACTCACATTCATAGAAATTTCCAGACTCTAGACACCCAGGGAATTCCTCTTCTTCAAGAAAAATTCACCAAGAGCCGAGCCCAGGAATCGAACCCGGAACCTCCTGATCTGGAAGCCAGCATGCTGACCAACAGACCACGGAGGTCGAAAAAAATTAATAAAAAAATTGTTAAAGTTTCAAAACTCAGTCCAGGTCCCTTAAAGCAGCACTCACGTGACATTACAGAAGGATCCGCGCAGACTGTCGCCCATCTGGTGGATGTAGTCCCACTGCTGCTTGGTTACAGGCGCCCCCACGTTGTCGGCTGTCATCTGTGCCTCGTCGAACAGCCATTGGAACACAAACAGGGGGGCTGCAAACACAGTGCAGATTTTTCCAGCACGTGTTTCATAATGAAGAGTGTTATAACAATCCAGTGGCTTGAAGATTAGAAACGTTACACAGTGATCAATAGGGGAAGCAGCTTCTCTTTAAGCAAGTCAGGGGAACCTTAATTATATTGTCTCAAGAAAAGCAGACAAATACTCCTTTCAATTCAAATCTGATCCTGGTATTAGCATATTAAATTGTAGTTTTAGAAACAACAGATATTTTTATGAATTAACCTACGTATAAATTATGTAATACTCTGGTATCAGAATGTTAAATTTTAGTTTTAGAAACAACAGATATTTTTGCGAATTAGTCTATGTATAATTGAAGGGTTGATAGGAAAAACAACCCATGTCAGTTTTAGCCGAAAATGAGATATTGGTACTAATGGAAAGCTAAAATCATGTGGCGTCTGTGTATGCTTAAAATACAAGCAATATATTTATAAAGCATTGGGGTATTTATACCTATACTTTAAGTTTCTTATCCTTTTACATAAAGAGATATAATGTTTTTTCGCTCCCCTGAAAAAAGTGTTTTTTGGCATGGGTTGTTTTTCCTATCAACCCTTCAATTCATGTAATACTCCGGTATTAGAATGTTGAATATTAGTTTTAGAAACAACAAATATTTTTGCGAATTAGCCTATACATAATTTGTGTACTACTCTGGTGTTAGAATGTTGAATTTTAGTTTTAGAAACAACAGATATTTTTGCGAATTACTCTATGTATAATTTATGTAATACTCCGGTATTAGAATGTTGAATTTTAGTTTTAGAAACAACAAATATTTTTGCGAATTAGCCTATATATAATTTGTGTACTACTCTGGTGTTAGAATGTTAAATTTTAGTTTTAGAAACAACAGATATTTTTGCGAATTAGTCTATGCATAATTGAAGGGTTGATAGGAAAAACAACCCATGTCAGTTTTAGCCGAAAATGAGATATTGGTACTAATGGAAAGCTAAAATCATGTGGCGTCTGTGTATGCTTAAAATACAAGCAATATATTTATAAAGTATTGGGGTATTTATACCTATACTTTAAGTTTCTTATCCTTTTACATAAAGAGATATAATGTTTTTTCGCTCCCCTGAAAAAAGTGTTTTTTTGACATGGGTTGTTTTTCCTATCAACCCTTCAATTTATGTAATACTCCGGTATTAGAATGTTGAATATTAGTTTTAGAAACAACAAATATTTTTGCGAATTAGCGTATACATAATTTGTGTACTACTCTGGTGTTAGAATGTTGAATTTTAGTTTTAGAAACAACAGATATTTTTGCGAATTACTCTATGTATAATTTATGTAATACTCCGGTATTAGAATGTTCAATTTTAGTTTTAGAAACAACAAATATTTTTGCGAATTAGCCTATATATAATTTGTGTACTACTCTGGTATTAGAATGTTGAATTTTAGTTTTAGAAACAACAGATATTTTTGCGAATTACTCTATGTATAATTTATGTAATACTCCGGTATTAGAATGTTGAATTTTAGTTTTAGAAACAACAGATATTTTTGCGAATTAGCCTATATATAATTTGTGTACTACTCTGGTGTTAGAATGTTGAATTTTAGTTTTAGAAACAACAAATATTTTTGCGAATTAGCCTATATATAATTTGTGTACTACTCTGGTGTTAGCATGTTGAATTTTAGTTTTAGAAACAACAGATATTTTTGCGAATTACTCTATGTATAATTTGTGTACTACTCTGGTGTTAGAATGTTGAATTTTAGTTTTAGAAACAACAAATATTTTTGCGAATTAGCCTATATATAATTTGTGTACTACTCTGGTGTTAGAATGTTGAATTTTAGTTTTAGAAACAACAGATATTTTTGCGAATTACTCTATGTATAATTTATGAAATACTCCGGTATTAGAATGTTGAATTTTAGTTTTAGAAACAACAAATATTTTTGCGAATTAGCCTATATATATAATTTGTGTACTACTCTGGTATTAGAATGTTGAATTTTAGTTTTAGAAACAACAAATATTTTTGCGAATTAGCCTATATATAATTTGTGTACTACTCTGGTATTAGAATGTTGAATTTTAGTTTTAGAAACAACAAATATTTTTGCGAATTAGCCTATATATAATTTGTGTACTACTCTGGTATTAGAATGTTGAATTTTAGTTTTAGAAACAACAAATATTTTTGCGAATTAGCCTATATATAATTTGTGTACCACTCTGGTATTAGAATGTTGAATTTTAGTTTTAGAAACAACAAATATTTTTGCGAATTAGCCTATATATAATTTGTGTACTACTCTGGTATTAGAATGTTGAATTTTAGTTTTAGAAACAACAAATATTTTTGCGAATTAGCCTATATATAATTTGTGTACTACTCTGGTATTAGAATGTTGAATTTTAGTTTTAGAAACAACAAATATTTTTGCGAATTAGCCTATATATAATTTGTGTACTACTCTGGTGTTAGAATGTTAAATTTTAGTTTTAGAAATAACAGATATTTTTGCGAATTATGTATCATTTGTGTAATGCTCATTTTATTTGACCAAAACGAAACTGTCCCCAACACGAGCTTTTGCTCTTCTGGGGTACTTATATGTGTAATTTTATATTTCATATTTAATTAAAAATAAATAAAAAAAAAAAAAAAGAAAGAAAAATTCAGACCTGTGAAAACTCAAATATTTCGACTAACTGTCCACACATAAAATTTTATACACAAATATGATCTAAGAGGTGCGGGGGAAAGGCTTCTACCCGAAGTTCAAGGTGTTAGCAGTACTGGTACCAGTTTAGCTTCGCTACACAATTTAACAAACCTGTGAGAGTGGGGTATGCCCGGTACCCAAAGTAGCACCTCCAGGGCTCCAGGGGGTACAGTGTACGACACTCTGAAGGCACCTGCCCCTGCCACAGTTGGATGCCTTTCTTGACGGCATCGAGTGGCGCCAGGGCCTGGCCATCCTGTGAGTAGGGGGCGCGGTCCAGAAACCAGCCCGAGTCAGACACCCCTCGCACTGACACGTGAGGCAAGAGGGCCGCCACTGGGTTCAGGTTCACCATCACACCCGTGCCGCCCGCACTGCAACACGACATTACAACACACTGCAGCGACTGTTCTGTTATAATGTAAACTTCTTGTTATGTGATGAAAGAGTAATGGCACTGAGAAAAATTCTCTCTGGCACCGGGATTTGAACCCAGGTTTTCAGCTTTACGTGCTGATGCTTTATCCACTAAGCCACACTGGAACCCAAGAGTTGGAACATAAACTGAGACGATTCTGTCCGACACCGAGATGGGTATCCGGTGTGGCTTAGTGGATAAAGCATCAGCACGTAGAGCTGAAAACCCGGGTTCAAATCCCGGTGCCGGAGAGAATTTTTCTCCATTCCATTACTCTTTCATCGTATGATAACGCAGAATATCTGCATGGAAATATCATACGTACTTCGGTACATTAAAATAATTCTTGTTATGTGATACGTCATCTTATTGAAATAAACTACACAACATGTGACATATATCTCTGACATGGAAAATGGTCGCTCTCTTGTAGTGTGAATTTGTGTTAAGTGTCATTCGGGTTAATGCTACAAACCAATTGGCAAGAGACATGAGAAAAGATGGTCAGATCAATAAATTGTATGATTTGTTTCCAAAACCTGGTATTTCATTTTCAGTTACTTTTACAGGAAGGAGAAAAATTGCTGGCTTTGAAATATACGAACCAGTTTTAAAAATGAGTATTCTCATTTTACAGATATTTTATACCATTATATGTACTAAATGCATTAGAATAAACTTCATAGTTTACCAACAATTTTTAAATTAAAATACAAGACAATAGGTTTTGGCCTGAAAAACAAAAAACTATAATTAATATTTAAGGAGAAAAATTCGCTCCAGCGCCGGGGATCGAACCCGGGTCCTTGGTTCTATGTACCAAGCACTCTGATTACTGAGCTACGCCGAATTCAATCCACAGCACCGGATCGAACCTTCCTCCTTTAATGTTTCCCTTTATGGCCTGAAGGGTTTGATCCCCAGTGCAGGAGCGAATTTTTCTCCTCAAATATTAATTGTCAATATTACAGAGATTATTCTGTATGACAAATTAATAAATCTATAATATTCTCATAGCTAGCAGTGCATACAGTATGTCTGTACAGATTACTGTGCACTTAACTGCGGAATCCCGGCCAACAAGTCACTCAACTGAGTGCGCTCCTAGTATAATGGCAGTTCACATTGGATACACGTCAACATATATGCCTAACTTGGAGTCAGGCCACAAAGGGAAACATTGAAGGAGGAAGGTTCGATCCGGTGCTGTGGATTGAATTCGGCGTAGCTCAGTAATCAGAGTGCTTGGTACGTAGAACCAAGGACCCGGGTTCGATCCCCGGCGCCGGAGCGAATTTTTCTCCTTAAATATTAATTGTCAATATTACAGAGAATATTCTGTATAACAAATTAATAAACCTGTAATAAAAAAACTATAAGTTTTTGGAAGAGAAATCATACATTTAAATATCATATTTCAGTAACAAATAGTAGGAATAGGCAAAAAATAACTTTAGCATTGGATTCAGAATGTAAGAAATATGTTTATTATGTTATTGATCAAAATCTGTTTTTGAGCAAAATAATACCGGTAGGTTTTGGAAACAAACCATTCATTACTATTGGTTCAAGTTGGATCCAGAAAAAGCCAATCCTTGACTTTGACGTTGATGATGATGATTATTATTATTATTATTTTATTTTATTGCGGCAAGACTAGAACAACTCTGTGTTCAGGAACTGCTACAGCAGGTTACCCCTTCGACTGTTCCCAGTCTCACCTGCTGCCGGCCAACAGGAGCAGCGAGGCATTCCCGAGTCCGAGGGGCAGCAGGTCCTGCACCACTTGGCGAACCACCAGCGCCCCCATGAAGCTGAAGCGTGTCTCAGCAGTGGGCTGCACCCGTGTGCCGCTCCAGGAGTCGCTGGTGCAGTATGGAACCAGCCTGAAGAACCAGCACCAGACACACATTCAACCAGCCGAAACAAGCTGAGGTCAAATACACTCAAACAGGCTTGGATATTCACAACAGGCGAGTCAGCTTTCCAGTGCAAGGGGATGAAATCTTGTGCTCAACAGGATGTTATGTTAGCTCTTTGTTTTGAAACTTTTGTACCTTTTGCAACAAGGTAGAGTTATAAAACAGAGTCTATTTAATAAACAATCAACTGTAACACTTGTCAGTGATTCAGTTTATGTAAAATAGGTACAGGTATTGTCGGACCATCGCATCTGTGCCCCTTCAGCGCTGTCGTCGTTCTTGGAAAAGTTAACGCCTGTACTCACTCCATTCCACCCGCTTTCCTCCCACCACGTTAAACAGCAGGCCACGAACCTTGCCGAATAGGGATGTTGCCAAACTTCCGTCAAACAGTGTCATAAATAACTGGTCCTCCATGCTACAATATCATTTCTTTCAATCAAAATACATCTTGTATTTCTACATTTTTAAACCTAAATCCCATGTCTCGAATCACTTTCCATAGCGTTTCTCTCCAACCTTGGAGATTATTGCTTCTCCCCCAACCTTCAGTAATTTCTTCAATGTTGGAACTTCTTTCTGCACGGTATAAAATTCTTGTATCTTTCTTCTTACAATACATCGGTTCATATCATCTACAAGAATTAAAAGTTCCCTTGCTCTGTTCTTCTCTGGTGATTCTAGCTTTTCATCTCCTGCACAGACTCCCTCTCTCCTGATTTTCTTTATTAAGAGTTCTGACCTGTCTATATAAATTACATAAAATGTTGTATTAGTATTATAAGTAAGTAATTTTAATACATAATCAATTGAAATAAAATAAGCCTCACCTGTGATATCAGTTGCTCTTTTCGTTGCCCGATTTATAGGAAACAGATATTGACCTGTTTGTTTTTCTTCATCGCAAAATGCTGTTACGTACTTGCTTAATAATATTTGTTTCGCCACTCCGTGCTACAGTATTCATGTTGAGTTGACAACACTGGACTGCAAGTGCAAATATTGTAAACTGTCCCGCAAGAAGGCCAAAATTGTGAGTAGTGGGGGACAGAAAGGGAGAGAGATAGAAAAGAGAGAGATAGGAATGCAGGGAGAGAAATGAATTACCGAGGCTGAGAAGGAATTAGGGTTCAGTTCGCATATCTTACGGGGGCACAGATTCGATGGTCCGACTATACTTATTACAGAAATGGATCAGACTTGTAAATAGCAATAATTCACTTCATCACAGGTTACTTCTTGTTCTCATTTTCTTTCATGTTATTAAAGAATGATTGATCAAAATTTTTCTTATTATTGTTTCGTGTTCACGTTAACATTTGTTTAAAACTTGAAACTATATAACTTAATGGTTCAATTAATACAGTTTCAAATTTTCTTATTAATACTGATTGCTTGCATAACCTTAGGGTTCCATCTTAGGACCTTCCTTATTCCTAATTATTATAAATGATTTAAGTTACAACATTATGGCCAAATCAACATTATATGCAGATGACTTTTCTTTCATAAAATGTTCGACTAGTGCAGTAGAACTGCGTCAGCTAACCTCAAATACAGTTGTGGAAGCAGCAGAATGGTTCAGAGCAAGTAAGTTAATTTTAAACGAGGAGAAGACTCAAAAATTAATTTTGACATTGAAAAAAGAGGAAGGGTCTGAAGAAAAGGCAGTAAAATTACTTGGTATCCATCTTGATACAAAACTAACCTGGGATTGCCACATTGAATACATCTCTCGGAGACTATCCAGAGTCCTGTACCTCTGAAGAGTAATTAGAGACAAAATACCCGGGCAGTACCTAAGAAGTGTTTATTTTGCTTTTTTTTTCATAGCATATTGAAGTATGGAATCCTGGTGTGGGGAAACAGCAATAAACTTATTGAAGTCCTGCTGATTCAGAAGAAAGCAATAAGAATTATGACAGAAGTAGCAAGTAAAGCACATTGTAAACCACTGTTCATACAGGAGTCCATCTTAACAGTTGTTAATGAATATATTCTGGAACTCCTTCTTTACATCAAGAAAAATCTTTATGGCTTCACCAGTAGGATGGAGAAACATGAGTATAATACTCGGAATAAAGAAAAACTGAAGATGCCATTGTGCAGACTATCCAAAGTTAAAAGCAGTCCTAACATGTTGGGCTGTAGGATGTTCAACATGTTACCACAGGAAGTACAGGAAGTGTCACTAGACATATTCAAAGTCAAAGTGAAAACGTGGCTTCTTAGAAACCCATTCTATTCTGTGCAATAACATTTTGAATCAGAAAATCAAGCTGTAGATATTTTTTAGGTTTCTTTCTCTGAATTGTATTATTATGTTGTAATACGAGGCCTGTCTAAAAAGTATCCGACCTTAAATTTTCCCGCGCAAAGTAGTGATTCTAAGGCGGCGCCACTGTGCACGGTAGAAGGAGGAACCGTAATGCGCATGCTTGAATTTTTTCACCGCATTCGCTTGTGCCAGTCACTGGCTGGTGGTCGCCAAGTAAGGTGCTGTTCTAAGTGTTTGTCGGATTTAGTTTTCTCGCAAGATGACTGAACGAATTGAGCAAAGATACTGCATCAAATTTTGTCAAAAGCTTTGTGATTCTCAAAGTCAAACAATTCGTAAGATTCAGCAGGTGTTTGGGGAAGATGCGATGGGTGTAACACAAATTAAGGAGTGGTTCAACCGATTCAAAGATGGCCGCACATCAGCGGAGAGTGAGCAGCGTTGTGGCAGGCCCCAAACTGCTCGGAGTGCAGCTGTTGTTGAGAGAGTGCGAAATTTGGTGATGGCAGATCGTTGTTTGACCGTGCGGGAGATTGCCGAAGAGGTTGGAGTGAGTAAAGATTCTGCACATGCAATTTTGCGTGATGATTTGAACATGAACCGAGTGGCTGCGAAATTCGTGCCCAAGTTGTTGTCCCCGGAACAAAAAGACCTCCGTCGTGACGTTGCACAGGACCTTCTGGACACCGCCAACACTGATCCTGGGTTTCTGAACACTGTGATAACTGGAGATGAGTCATGGGTGTACGGGTACGACCCAGAAACAAAAAGACATTCGTCGCAATGGAAGCATCCCGAGTCTCCAAAGCCGAAGAAAGTGCGGCAGGTGTGAAGCAAAATCAAGGTGATGCTGACTGTTTTCTTTGATGTCCGTGGAATTGTGCATCACGAATACGCACCGGAAGGACAAACGGTGACAAAGGAGTACTATCACGATGTTCTCCGGCGACTCCGTGATGCAGTTCGGCGCAAAAGACCAGACATGTGGACGGCGAACAACTGGCACTTGCATCGCGACAACGCCCCCGCACATTCATCCCAATTGATCCACACTTTCTTGGCCAAACATGGAATTGCAACCGTTCGCCAACCTTCCTACTCTCCAAACCTGGCTCCTTGCGACTTCTGGTTGCTTCCAAAATTGAAGACACCACTGAAAGGATCCCGTCTTGAGAGTAGAGAAGAGATAATGCGGAACGCGACGACTGAGCTGAACACCATTCCAAAAGAAGACTTCCAGAGGTGTTTCCGGCAGTGGAAGGATCGGTGGGCTAAGTGTGTGCAAGCACAAGGGGCCTACTTTGAAGGGGATTAGGGTCCCAACCCCGTCAGGTATTTGAAATATTTTTTTCTGGCTAAAGGTCGGATACTTTTTAGACAGGCCTCGTATATTAGGAAATTGTCATAAATTGTTAAGTTAATTCTTGTTTTATTATATATAAAGGGAGCAAATCAAATAATATTTGTGATCAGTGTGTTACAATTTTCATCTAGATATTAGCCTATTTTTGATAATCTTGGCTCGCAATTGTAAACTCTAAGGAGTATTTGTGATCATTTTGTTTTATGTTTAGTGTTGTAATAGAATATTTTTCATTTTTGCACGATAATTGCACATGTGTAATTTGACAATGTCATTAGCTTTTGCTATAACGACAGCTAATAAATGACTTATAATGACTTATAACCTATCATTCATATTATATCATTAAGCTCAATAAACACAATTTGAGATTTTTATTCACTTAATAAAAGACCATTAGCTGAGAACCAATCTTGTGCAATATTGTAATGTTCAATTGTTAATATTTCCAGTTGCTTTTTGCTCTCATGTCTAACTTTCAAAGTTGTTGTGTTATTTGCATCTAAAACTGGTGAATTTGGTAAATTACATGTAATATCATTAACCATGACAATGAATAAGAAAGGTCCCATTGCCAGCCCTGTGTTACATATTATACTACAGTACGGTACAGTTTTGATAGCTGTTTTGGTACTCACACGTGGTTGGCGTTCCACCAGAACTGATTGTCCTCTGGATTCATGGACAGGATGCCACCCACTGTGCAACACAAGACATTTTATTGTTACATTTATATCGCATTACATACCGTAGCCTATGTATCAGGAATGGTATGTCGTGTCCCCCAAGTGCATCTTTATTTCTACTGTTCCCATCAAGATGAATGTATTCTTCTGTCCTTGCATACCAGTACCATCAGACATCGCATATGGAGAATTGACATTCCTACTCCATTTTATTTGTAATATCGTCCATAGTAACAGAATTTATAGTACCAGTCAAAGAGTGTGTGTGTTTTGAAGTTGGGTTGTGTGTTGAGAATTTCGTTGGGGTGTGTTTCAACTTCAAAACACACACACTCTTTGACTCTACACTATACTACAGGAACACACCCACACAGGAAACAGAACAAGTGGCGCCAAGACCAACAACGACCAGTTCTGAAGATGACCCATAAATAGGTCGAAACATGTAAATGAGGTACGTTGAAATTTAACACAAGAAAGTCTTACCATACATATTCCGAAGTGATACAGTGTTAAAAGTTGTGTAATCAAGATGTATATTTATTTTATTATTGTATAATAGTTAATTTACAATGGTTGTACATAAAGTCACTTTGTTCTACTTGTACTTATGATAATTACTATAACCAGAATGTGTCAGAACAGCATTCCAGCACCTTTTTATTATATTTTTATCATGGGACTGAAAAACGTATCAGTAATTATGTTTTTAACATCATTTTTGTTTGAAATCTGCTTAGGTTTTGAAAGTCTTAAAGCTGGAGGAAAAGGACAAAATTCTCGTGCACTGTACAGTAATCATCTCCCTTCCTCTACACAGAGTTCCACCATCTTTCTCTGCAGAAGAAAAGCATTGACTATTGCATTGCATTGTATTGTATTTATTAACATTCCATGGTATTCATACGTGCTTACAGCTAGAATATGGAACAAGTCAAAAACTTAATACTATTATAAAGTCTTAATTTATAGTCACAGTCTAGATGAAATATATATACAGACGAGATTTACAATATAGTCTACTAGTACAACACAAAGTTTTAGTATCAATTTCATGAAGCGTTATTGAATGTCATGAATTCACCTACAGAATAGAAGGCGTGAGAAATTAGGTACTTCTTTAATTTGGCCCTAAATAATCTTATGTTTTGAGTTTCATTTTTTATATCGATAGGGAGGCTATTAAAAATTTTTACTGCCATATAACTCACTCCTATAACAATATCATAGTCATCATCATCATCATCATCATCATCATCAACTATCTCTGGCTACTAGCAACAGGCATCTATAATGAACACCGATCAAAATACCCCTCATTTCTCGTGAAAAACAACAACTGAATAGACTACAGTGGACTATAGTGGACTTTATGTTGTCAGCAAACAGCTGGATAGATTAAGAAGATTGATCATCATCAACTAATCAACTATTCAAACTCTAGGTATATTATTTTAATGTACCGAAGTACATATGATGTTTCCATACTCTTTCATTGTTATTCAAACTCTGTTATTTCATATTGCCCCAATTACAATGTAACAAGTTTTCAACATGATTGAGTTGTTGATGAATGTCATCAGATGAACCAATAGAGGGGAGGCAACTCTGGCACTTGGTGAAAGGGCCAACATACCAAACAGTTTATTAAATTTAGAAAGGCGAAGGAGACGTAATAATGTGTTAATCTCCCCGTCACAGCTGCAGTTGTCACGACAAAGTGCAGCAATGCATTTAAATGTTAAATGTTATGTTTTATTTAACGATGCTCGCAACTGCAGAGGTTATATCAGCATCGCTGGTAATGCTGGAATTTTGTCCCACAGGAGTTCTTTTACATGTCAGTAAATGTACTGACATGAGCTTGTCGCATTTAAGCATACTTAAATGCCATTGTCCTAGCCCGGGATCGAACCCGCAACCTCGGGCATAGAAGGCCAGCGCTATACCAACTTGCGAACTAGGCCAACACACTGCATGTAGGCTGAGGCAAACTTCATCCTTTGGCCATCAGATTGTGTCTTTAACGAGATCCACAAGTGGTGTACTGAGATCACGGAGGAACACTTCAGAGACTTATTAGGCCTGCAGAGATAATCTTTAGAGATTTGGAGCATATTACGAGGCAAAGCTTAAGCAGAAGTGTTTTAACTGTTTACCAAAAAAAAAGGTCATTTTATGTTGCTAAACATCCTGTTGAAGCACGACTCTGAGCAAGTGTCCCAGCATACATACCACTGCGTGTTTCAGGCCAGTGTCGTGATGTCATGAGATGGCGGAGACGTTGCCAGCGAGAGTGGCAGCTCCTCTGGTCGTAGCAATACCAACCCCCTGCACACAACAAACCAAAGACATGACAACTCAAATTTAAACACAGAGAACATCTACTGGACTGTACAGGGGTGAGGCTATGGGCTAGACAAATGCAGTCTCTCCTCTTTTGTTAATATTTCAATTCTCAATTTCATTAGATCTTCAGTCGTAGTAATTAAATACAGCGTTAATAAGCATGATTTATTAATATTATTATTATTATTATTATTATTATTTTGGAATTGAACGGGTTACATCAGCTGCTTGTCTATGTGGATGACGTGAATATGTTAGGAGAAAATCCACAAACAATTAGGGAAAATAGGGGAATTTTACTGGAAGCAAGTAAAGAGATAGGTTTGGAAGTAAATCCCGAAAAGACAAACATATGATTATGTCTCGTGACGAGAATATTGTATGAAATGGAAATATAAAAATTGGAAATTTATCTTTTGAAGAGGTGGAGATGTTCAAATATCTTCGAGCAAAAGTAACAAATATAGATGATACTCGGGAGGAAATTAAACACAGAATAAATATGGGAAATGCCTGTTATTATTCGGTTGAGAAGCTTTATCATCCAGTCTGCTGTCAAAAAATCTGAAAGTTAGAATTTATAAAACAGTTATATTACCAGTTGTTCTGTATGGTTGTAAAACTTGGACTCTCACTTTGAGAGAGGAACAGAAATTAAGGGTGTTTGAGAATAAGGTGCTTAGGAAAATATTTGGGGCTAAGAGGGATGAAGTTACAGGAGAATGGAGAAAGTTACACAACACAGAACTGCACGCATTGTATTCTTCGCCTGACATAATTAGGAACATTAAATCCAGACGTTTGAGATGGGCAGGGCATGTAGCACGTATGGGCGAATCCAGAAATGCATATAGAGTGTTAGTTGGGAGACTGGAGGGAAGAAGACCTTTAGGGAGGCCGAGACGTAGATGAGAAGATAATATTAAAATGGATTTGAGGGAGGTGGGATATGATGGTAGAGAATGGATTAATCTTGCTCAGGATAGGGACCAATGGCGGGCTTATGTGAGGGCGGTAATGAACCTCCGGGTTCCTTAAAAGCCAGTAAGTAAGTAAGTAGTATCATTATTATTATTATTATTATTATTATCCCACAAAACAGTCCAAATGGACCCGCTGGCAGCCAATATTAACGAGCAAACAATGAGGTTAAGCAGCCCCAGCTTGGAGACTAGGAATGCAGAGAAATGCAACATTTGGGGGTCGAAACTCGACAGTAAAGAGACTTGCAGATTGGTGGTGGTAGTGGGAAAAATTATTCTTTAACCGGAAATATTCCCGAGTGTTCCAGTTCTAAGAAACTATTATGTCCGAAGAACAATTCCAAAATAACACAAAGCTTTTCACACAACGTAATAATCACCAAAATGTTTGACCTGTGTTGTTCTGGAACTGGTTCTGACAGCTGTTATGGTTAAGTATGGCACTAATTCATACAAATTATAAAGTATCGTAAAGTTCGACCATCTCTTCTGTTAAACAAGAGATATTAATAAGAGACTTGGTTGAGGTTTCTTGGGGTTTCTCCTCAACTCTTTAAGAGCGAATGCTGGGTAACTTTTAGTGCTGAACCCTGGGCTCATTTCGCTGGCATTATCACCTTCATTTCTCTCAGGTGCTAGACAACAATAGCAGTTGATAAAGCATCGTAAAACAAACCAATTAAACATTACTATGTGATATTAATTCGTATTGAAGTTTCATAATTTTGTTTGTAATAAACATTGAGGTTAGTTGGGCTATATTTGGACTGGTATGCTGTGCATAAATTTTGTCTTTCCAGGCTCGCATGTGTACAGCTGGGCTGTGCACTGTCCCGTCCGCTCTATATCCGCGAGCGTGGAAAGATAAAATGTATACACTATATTAAACAAAAAAGTATATAAATACAATAGCATATAAAGGATATAAACGATAATACTGGTGGCAGAGCATAAATAACTGAAGAAAAAAGTCAAATAATGTTTCTTTGGAACTGTCAAGGTTTTCCTAGAAAAAAAATGTTTTGTGAGTCTAACTTGTTTTGAAAATGAGAATAGAAAAACATTATTTAATTTGCCCGATACATATGCTGAAGCAGTTGTTCGTTTATACTTATACATTGTTGGGTACTGGTATGTATTGGGTGCAAGGCCATTGGCAATAGCATTCACTTTCAGTCGAAATGTAAAGAAATATTAGGGCTAGACTACTAGCAGTCAAAAAATGGTATTTTATAGATTAAAAATACAATTATAAGAAATAATTAAATTTTACTAGACATTTTGTTTAGTACCGGATATGTAGGCCCACACTGATCCAGAAGAGGAGCTACTTCACATGAGTTAGAAACTCTAGTGTTATTTGAAACGGGTTGTACCGACCTACCGTTCTTTTTTGAATTGTTCCGAAAGTTAGTACAGCTACCTACAGAGCAGTTTTGTTGTTACCTCGTGTATAGGCTACTGAAAAGCAGACAGGCTCTCGAGGCTTGATTTATAATAGGCTAGCTAGGAAGGATATAAACTGCAGCTGCCATAATATTAAAGTACGGCACAACCGTCTGCGACATGAACATAGACAAAACAGAATTCTCACCTTCTAGGAACACGATCCAGCGACGACTGCCATGGGATCTGCGCAGATAGAACCTGCAACACAAGAGGCATCTGGGTAGTTGAGACAAACAGGCTGCGATGACGATGATGACTGTGTGAACGTGTACAAGAAACAAAGAAATGTCCTTCGATATACAATACAGTGAAACTTCTCTCAACAGACAGCTCTGACTGCCCGACATTCGTCTCTCTGGCAGAAATAAGTGTTCCTATTTGACGTAGAAATAATAATGTATTATTAAAGCAACTGCAACCAGGGTTGCCAGATTCTCTCGCCAAGAATCCAAGACAGGTGATGTTACTGCACACCTTAACGTCACTATACATTTGAGTCAATTCAATTTGTTATATAACTCCATTTTTTATTTGCTTGATATATTTCAACTAATTGTATAGAACTTAACTTTTAATTTTGTTACATTTTTGCTAGATTATTAAATTTCCTTTGAATTATTCATGAAGTCTGGAAAAATAATGTCATATCACAACCTGATCTATACAGAAAAAATGCTTTGTGCAGTGTTTAAATTCTATTAATAATAAATCAACTTCCAAAGAGAGTAAAGAATAAAGACAGAATGTTCTCCACCACCTATTAAATAGAAAGTAGACCTAATTACTGAGCACACTAATGATAATGTCCATCATTTTGAATGAAAAGTAATTGTAAATGGCGTGTTTAAAACTGAACTTAACTAAGTTACAAGCGGGCCTAGACTGAGGGAGGATAACAAAGAACATTAACGTGTTGTAGGAACATCTGTCAAGAAGCTATGCGGTAGTAAGCAGCACACCCCAACCCCTCTTGTTTCTGATTGGCTAGGTTCGTCCTAACGTTTAAACTCAATGGCGGAAGTTTCCTTCTGTATAAGAGACAAAGTAAGTAGGGTGTTAAACTAGAACGAAGTATTCAGTAGCAAACTGAACGGAGTGATTCGTTCAATACCTGAACCATAGCAGAGACGGCGATAGTGCAGAACTTACCCTGCCGGCGAGCCATCATTGCAAGTGATGTTGGGGGTGGACAGGAACACCCTCTTCAGGGCTCGTGTCTCCTCTATACCACAGCGCTGCAGTATCTGCAACACGAAATTAAACAACTCAGCTTCTCTCGAGGTTGATACATAATACAACCATTGCTTGTAGAGTGGCAGTCATCTAAGGGCCGATTGTATAAACCATTTAATCTTACATAGATCAGAGGTTAAATTGATCCTCGTTCTAGCTGAACTTGGAATTTTGTGTTGTATAAAGTCTAATCCCAGATTAATTTGTCTTAAACTAAAGTCAACTTTGACTGAAGAAATTTCTCTGATTAAGTTAGATGATCCAAGTTCAGTTATTTATTTTCTGTTTGAAATATATGAGTGACAGATTGTGCAAATAAAATATCCATCATTATTATTATTATTTTATTATTATTATTACTTTTTATTATTATTATTATTATTATTATTATTATTATTATTAATAGATATGGAAGGTACATTTATATATATATATATATATATATATATATTTTTTTAATTTCTTGCCTCAATACACAAACATTCTTATATTTTATAAGGCTCTATCGTCTTCAGCAGTATCAAATAACATAACCTATAATTGAATCAGTCGGAGCTAAAACTAACTAAGTCACTTTTCACAACTTTTCTGGGAAAGCAAAAAACATTCCACTAATAATACAAATGCATATATTTTTATGTTATAGAAGTCAAAAGAATATTTAATAGTCTTAGTTTCTTCTTCCACCATTCGATGCGCATGATATCCGTTGTTCAAATTGTTGCATAACCCAAAACTGCATATTTTGACTTAGTTCCTTTTAGCTCCGACCGATTCAATTATATTATGTTTATAACAACCATTAATTAATGGATATGATAGGTACATTCATAAATTTTCAATTAACTGTATTACTAAATGAAAATTGCCATTTTATAAAGCTTTATTATGTTTAGCAGTATCAAACACCATAACATGATAACAATTTGGAGAACGGTCAACCTTCTTCTTATTGTCCATCATTATTTACAATGCACAAAACAAACCAGTGTCTCCAACAGAGTGTGCGGAAAGTCGCCAAAAAGTAGTTGGAAAGTTGCTAGATTTCTCATTATCAACAAAGAAAGATTAAATTTTGTCACTATGGGGTGCTAAAAAGGTCGGTAAATCCCTAGTTAAGCAATATAAAAGTTAAAAGAAATTGTCGTTGAAAAAGAGTTAAAGTCGCTAGATTGGCAACACTGAACAAACCTGTACAACATGGCCCGCGCATCACATACTTCACCTGTTTATGGGATGTTGCCAAATCCTTTTCACGTGAACTTTGACTGCATTTGAACCAAGGTAATATGATCGCAGAAACGTTTTATACAATAGAAGAAGTGTCTGAACTCGGTTCACTTTTCGATCTTAGATCAAAGTTGATCGTTAGCCAGGGAGTTTTATACAACTGGGCCTAAGGCTCGGAAGTTCCGCACACGTAGCTAGGGGCAGGAGTGCAAAACAAAAGAGCGCTTCGGACACGCAAGTACTAGAGATGAACAACGATGGAGAAAACGAGACTAACGGCGACCGCAAAGCCGAAAACCCTCACGACAATGTTGTATTATGTCGCGTCCTTGACGTAAAGACTGCTTGTGAGTTTCCCGAGACTCGATATTGTGATCAAGTCCCGAAGTCAGCAGTTGTTTATACCTGACTGAACTTTTATCTACTTTGGCAACTGTTTTATATGTATAAACAATCAAGTAGCCTATTTGAAACATCATCTCTACCTTTCAGTGTATAATAATCCGATCCCCAGTCTTTATTTAATTACTAGGCCCTTATTAAAAGGCGACGAATTTTCTTTTCATGTGTTTAAGATCAAGTGTGCAATCTCAAATAAAAATATATTAATGTCAAGCTTTATGTTTCTTAGAAATGTAAATTTATTTGAGAATTTTTTTTTTCCTATTTATATAACCATAGGTAATATCATATAATAGAACCAGAACATTTTGATAGCTAAGATACTGTTCTGTTTTGTCTTTTTGTCTAATTTAAACATTTATAATGCTATTTATTTCAATGATGCATGTTATTCAAAGTTACGAATCTTTCCACGTCGACCAAATGCTATTTCGAGAATGATGAGCGAGACCCGAAGCGCACGAGAATGAGAGACGAGACTCGAAAGACAAATGCAACGAACACAGCGAGCGAGAGCGGCAGTTAGTTTTGTTCGTCTCTAGTCTGGTCTACTGAAAATGTGGTCCCTCCTTGAATACCTTATTCATATCATGCCAGTTTGAGTAAAATAAACAATATGTTATATACTAAATAAACAAATTTAAAATTCCGATTGCTTTTCGCGAAGTTTATTGCAGTGTACATCATTATCTATCACACCGTGATTATATGCACAAAAATCAAGGACGTAGCTTGAAAAATGTAGAAAACATACACTTCACCCACCATCCCTTTAAGGGGACACTATTGAAAATTTAAATCTTTTTTGTATAGGAAAATTTAACCAAATTATTACATCATAATTATGCTAACCAGTAACAGTTTTCGACGGTATTTCAAAAGAATTGGGCAATTCCTTCAAGAGTTATAATTTTAAATATTATGTAATCTTTTGATTAAGCCATACTTTTTATACATTAATTACTACTGAAATTTGTGTGATTTTTACAGTCGAGTCTCCTTATATATAAAAGAACCAGGCTGTGCTTTAGATGTACATAATATGAATTAGTTAATGTCATATAACTTTTTGAAAATTTAAAATTAATAACAATTTAATAACAAAAATTAATAAAACCGTTATTCATTATTTCGAAATTGAATGCTTGAACAAGTTTAGTCTATTTTTATCAATTCTTGCGTACTGTAAAAGTTTCACTATAATTCGGTAATATTTAAAATAAAAAGTGTGCTCTAAAGCAGAAAATATGTAAGTTACAAGAAACTGACTTTAAATTACTTTTTGACAGCTTTCAAATGGATCATGCCCGCACAGATATTAGGAAAATATTTTTTAAACCAACTTAGAAGTGGAATTCAACAAATTCCTTTGGTAAGGTGAAAGTACACACAGTAATGCTGTTTTAGGACATGTGGTGAGGCTGCAAAGGAATAGATGGGCGCAAATAACAACTACTTGGGACCCTTACCAAGGAAAGAGAAGACCGGGAAGGCCGAGAGTCAGATGGGCTGACTCCTTCAGGCAGCAGATCGGAACACAATGGAGCAGAGTAGCACAATGTAGGAGAGGATAGATGTTAATTATGTTTTATTTAACGACGCTCGCAACTGCAGAGGTTATATCAGCGTCGCCGGATGTGCCGGAATTTTGTCCCGCAGGAGTTCTTTTACATGCCAGTAAATCTACTGACATGAGCCTGACGCATTTAAGCACACTTAAATGCCATCGACCTGGCCCGGGATCGAACCCGCAACCTTAGGCATAGAAGGCCAGCGCTAGGAGAGGATAGACGACAGCTAGTTGAGTAGAGACAACGCATCCCAAGGACAAAGTGATACATATCCTGATATGTTAATTTAGTGCGAATTAAACGTAGACCAATGAGTAGGAACTGAAATCACCTGAATGACAATGCCTAAATATTCTAATGTGATAACTAACGTGCAGAACAAACTAACAGCAATGAGTACAATCCTAAATGACAAAAGTGTTGAATATCTTGGTTATAATTAAGTGACAAAGTGTTAATATTTAGTCATAATTTTCGATGTGTAGTACACAACTCCGCCCACGTGGACTAGCTCGACACGGAGCCAGAGCTTTCCCTCTTGCAGGAGGCCTTAGCCATTCTAAGGGACACTAATAGGCTATTTCATTTCATTTCAAGTGGGAAAAGAAGTCCCTAAAATTGTCACACTTTTCACCAAAAATCTTCCCTTAAGTAAGGTTGGGTTGTAGGCTGTTCAGCGACTTTCCAACTAAGAAACACAACATTTCCACTTACAATTTTACACAAACACATAACCACAAACATTCTCATCCACTCCACGCATAAATGGCTGCTGTATGTGGTCTGCTCACCTGGATCAGGCGCTGGATGGTGCTCAGAGTGGAGTTGGCGTCTTGTGTCACGAGGTTCGAACTGGAACTCTCTTGTTGCTCGGCTCGCAGGCCCACCGCTAGCAGCAGGAGTAGCAGCACTGCCATCTTAGCGGTTCCTGAAAGTGATCAGCACCGGATAATACCAAATCAATGCAATATAATGTCTCAATCACCTATATTGCCTCTGATTGAGGTTCTGGCTGACATGTATTGCTCTAAATACCTTACAACATTGCGGAATCAACATCAGGCCTTACTATCCATTCCTCGTCACCGCACCTCTTCCTATTCATCCTCTTTCACAGTGTCAGTTTGTCGCCTATGAACTCCTTACCTCGTCATGTAAGGGATTGCCGAACGGTTAATCAATTTAAATTAAAAATTAAGAATTAAATACTCTTGCATGAAATTGATTTGTGAGTGTTAGCCGATTTTTATAGGTTATTCTGTGTGTTTATAATGAATTGTCATCTAGGCCTATCATAAAGTAGAATTAGGATATGAGTTGTAATTACTTAATTATGTATCACGTTCAGTTAATATTTGATTACACAGTATGTAAGCTGCTTAATGTGCATGATAATGATTTTACATTTAAGTATTAATATTAATATTACTACGTTTTATTGTTTCAATGTATATTTCACTTCTGGTATTATGGAAGAGAAGGTCTCACGGCCTTAATTCTATGAGAATAAATGAATAAATAAATGAATAAAATAAAATAAAATAAAATAAAATAAAATGAAATTGAGTAAAATAAAATACATTAAAATAAATAAATAAATAAAATTAAATTAAGTAAAATAAAATAAAATAAATAAACAAGTAAATAAATAAAAATAAATAAATAAATAAGTAAATAAATAAGTCAGTCAATCAATCAATCAATCAATCAATCAGTCAATCAATAAAATAAAATAAAATAAAATGAATAAAAAATTAGTAAATAAATAAGCAAGCAAGCAAATAAATAAATAAATGAATAAATAAATGAATGAATAAATGAACGAATGAATGAATAAATGAATGAATAAATTAATAAATGAATGAATAAATAAATAAGTAAGTAAATAAATGAATAAATGAATGAATAAATTAATTAATACATGAATAAATAAGTAATTGAATAAATAAATAAATAAATAAATAAAGTAAAGAAGTGAATAAATAAATAAATAAATAAATAAATAAAGTAAAGAAGTGAATAAATAAATAAATAAATAAAATAAAAATAAAAAATAATAAAAATATATCTATTATCAGGCAGTACATCTCACTTGACGATATGTGTCAGAGGAAAAACAATTGTTTGTATACATCTGAAGTCTGACTAGTGATATGTAGCTAGTCGGCGATGTATGCAATGGAGGGGGAAAGAAACTGGTCACTCTACCCCATTATCTCCTGGCCTAGTTGCCTCATAAGTACCTTGTCGGTATCACTTGTGAGGTTCAGACCTGTCTTCATGATTCCGTAGTCGTTAAAAACAAACATATTTCTTCTCTTTCTAATTTTGATTTTTCAGTCACTAATTTTTTTAATACTGGACAAAAACTTGTCTTGAATACCTTTTTCGGGACAACAGGTTATTTAACGAGAAAGTATCAACTACTATAGGAGATGAATTGTTGCGTGGTGCACACTTCAAATTAATAACGTCAATCTGCGGGAAGCGACAGCAGCGCCACGCTTGGTACACATGGGAACGCATGTAAATATCAAGTTCATAACAACTTTGCCTGGATTCGCGCAGATGAGCACGCCACTTGCTCTGTTTACAAACGGAACAAGACTTGAGTTCGTACAGTCAGGCTACGAAGAGAACTGAAGCACCAGTCCCATAGAATGTAGACAACATAAAACACATTGAATTGATCGTTGCTGCTAAATCAGGTTGTACCATAATGGACAGGGAAGGTTGAGAGAAGGATGTGTGTAATGCATTGAAAGGAGATAAGAGAGACTCAATGCAACTCTGAAGTCAATCATTGCGTGCAACTATTTCACTTCAATTAGTAAAGTAAACGTATCTTATTGGCCTCAGGTATGGGGCTAATTACATAACGTTATGAACTTATGATTAAGAGATCTGTGAAGATTCACAGACTAAGAATTATACCAAATACCTTACTATAATAATACCGGACAGCTAGCAATTTTACGTGCGAACGACGCTGGTGCTGCTACATAGGCGGCCGGTGTGGTGATACTCGTGAAACAAGCTGTAATCAACTGCAATATTGTTGCTGGGCTAGTTAATAGTTTTATTAATTAGTGCTGTGTTAAAATGTCAGGGTGTATGTGTGCTGTTTATAATTGTGACAATTGCAGCATTACAAATTGCTCCAAATCGTACTTTCGATTTCCGACAGTTCATAAAACGTAAGTCAACAACATTCTTTAGTAGGCCTAATTCCTTCGTCTTTGTGTTGATAGAAAAATACAAATTAGTTTTTTTTATTTAGACCTAATAAATAAATAGAAGTTAAAATGTATTGGATTTTAAGGTTTCATCAAATTAAGTTTTATTGTTGTCCACATGTCTTCACTAATTATTACAAGCATCAGATTACTATCAATTTTATCTTTGCAGTTGTCAGCAATGCGTATATAAAGCATTATTGTAAATTCATTCTTAATATCAGATTGATTTTGTCTCGGTAAACCAAACAAAAAATATGTAACAATTAATTACGGAAAGTAATATGAAGTATGCAATATTTTTCATAATATGCAGCTTTGATATAAGATAATAATTTTACATTAAATATTATTCAACATTTCTTCAGTGTTTCATATGTAATTCCACATTAGTAACTCACGTTTTAAACAATAGTCCGAATCCCGCTATGTTAATATTTGTATATGTGGACGTAATTCCATCCCTCTCCGCTAGATGTCAGGTCCGCGATTTTTCGCACTCACGCCAATGCTGCTATTATACAGCTGTCCGGTATTATTATAGTAAGGTATTTGGCAGTACGCCATATATTGTTCAGAATCAGTGACAGTGAGGGTAATGTGGCCTGTATGTAAAAGAATCACAAAATAAAGATCCTTAATAATATGTGCGCGTGTTATATTTTATTGGAATTACAATAGTGTTCCGTTTGTTATGTGTCGGACGCCAGCCACTCAAAAATGATGTATCGGACATATTGCGTATGAAATATGTAAGCTTTTTGCACTTCGAGCTTTTCAAATCCGTTTCAAAATTTCATCTGTCACTAATAGTTTAGTGAATACAAGCAGCTTTTTTTATTTAAATCCGTCTATACGAAGAACAGGGTCGCTTTATTTACCCGCATTGCTTACGATGTCACCAGATTCGTAGATAAAGAAACGAGGCGATTTTAAACTTACTGAAATCTTATAGGTACACAAAAAATAGCACTAGAACCAAAGGTTCCGGTAGGGTCAATAGGGTTAGTGTGATACAGTAAAAACAATCGGGGTAATTTGCTGCAGCTTTCAAATGTACCAAAGGCTCAGTTTGATAATGTTTAAAACTGCGATTATGGAAGTACATTTTATGCTCTTTAAGGAGCAAAATTGAACAGAGTTTAAAAAAATCACCATCAGCCTCATAAATTATTAAAAGAAAAGACAGTTTTGTTGGTTTTCAACTGCAAGGGGACGTGACTGTACGGCTTTGTTGCGTACTGCGTCACGCCGCCCCGCCGCGTCGGATTCTATTCTCCTTGCTTGTTTAAACTGCACATTAACAGAACAGAGACGGAATTTTGTTTTGTTAACACAGAGCGTGGAGTGACATTCACATATTATGTGAAGTTAGAAGCACTTCAGAATGTTCCAACACTGCGGACCACAAAAGCTACCCAGCTGTGGCTGAGATGTACGTAGCATACCTTATTACCAGGGAACGGATTTATATGGACTAAAAATATATGAAATATGTAAATATATATGTAGTTATTTTTACCAAAATATGGAATTAAATATGGATTTTTACCAAAATATGGAATTAAATATGGACTTAAAATTATAAAAAAATGACTATGTACGTTAAATATTGGTACATTTTAATCAAACTAAACAAAAAATATAATGGACGTACCTTATCTTCCAATGTAGTTTCAACAAAACAATTTTTATTGTCTGTTACCATAACAATAGGTTACAAACATTTCTTTCAAGTGCTGAAAAGTGAATCTTCTTCTATTGTCTCTGAGGATAGATTTATACTGACTAAAAGAGCGTTCGACGTCACAAGAAGTAACTGGTACATAATTCAATTTCACAATGTCTGCTGGGGATAAGTCCAAGTTAATCTTCACTGTTGATTCACCACTCATCACAGCAACAACCTTTGTAGTTCTTCATATCCAGGGTTTTTGAAAGTACAGTGTCCACCTTAGCTCTTACTGCATCTGCAACTTTACCTCTACCACGATTCAGTTGTTCCACAGTACTATTTATAATTTCAAAACTTTCAGATAGTGAAAGGTGCCTATTTTGGAGACTTTTGAGCGTTTTTATGATGCATGAAAATGTATGCTGAATGTGAGCTAAGTCATTCTTCACACTTATGTCACAGGTAACTGTTTTCGCAGTATCAATTGAGACTGCATCTTCAGAGTCCAATGCAAGGAGAACATTGTTAATAGAGTCTATATGTTCGGCATAATATTCAACTGCTTCTAGCCATGTACCCCATCTAGTTAAAATTGGCTTTGGTGGCAATGGAATTTCAGGGTACATTTCTTTCAACACGTTAACTCTACTGGGAGCTTTGAGAAATACTTTTTCACTGATGAAATCAACAAATCTACTTTAGGAAATTGTCTCTGACCACTTCTGCCACACGATGAAATGCATGCGCCACACAAGTAAAATGAGTCAATTTAGGATATACAACAGATAATGCTTGTCCAGCTTTGACCATATAAGGGGCAGCATCGCTAATAAAGAATAACACATTATCGTACATAATACCCTTTGGCCACAGGATACCCATAGCTTCGTTGAACAGTTTAACTATAGTTTTGTTATTGCACTTTTCTAGAACATCACAATGTAAAAGAATTCGTTCAGAATATTGTTCACTTAACAAACCGATAACTACATTACCAACAAGTCTACCTTCTTTGTCGGGAGTCTCATCAATGGAAACCCAAATTGAACTATCTTTAATTTCATCTCTTATCTTCTGTATTGTCTCATCGTAGATGGATGGAGCATACGTCTTCCTAAGTGTTGACTCATCCGGGATTGTATGTTGAGTATATTTTTCAAGGAATTCCCTGAAGACCTTATTCTTTAGTTTGTAGAGAGGAATATCAGCAGAGATGAGAGAACGGCACAGGTCGATGTTAAACTCAGATCTTACATTCGATGTTGTTGGTTGTGTTAAAAACAATTGTCTCTGCTTGGAATTTAGTTGTTTGTTGGCCTGATGTTTACTAGTTGTAATGTGTTGTTGCACCAGGAACTTTTGTGTAGATGATACTGCACACTGACACAAATTACAAAATAATATTTTATTGTCAGTTGATAAACCATCTTCTTTAAATTCTGAAATGTAACTTGTTAGTTTTGATTTTAAATTGACTGAATGACGTACTTTTGGCATATTTACCGTCTTTATAGTATGATTTACAAAACTGAACCTATGTGTACTCTGACTGGCATTTAACTGTTGAGCTGCACAACTGAAGTCTGTTAAAAATTTTAAATTAAATTAATACAGTTTTGTAACTTACTTTCCCATTGTTGATAGGACTGCTAATTTTCAAATAACTGTGATGTTAAAGGGATTACTGAACATGTGTTTAAATCTCTATTGTTGAAATGTATTTTTAAAAGTTAATGGAATTTTGTTTTGTTTTATTGTTAAACCTAATATAATATGGACTGTTTTATATGAAATATGGAAAATATATGGAAATTAACGAAAATATGTACTAAACTCTAAAATATGGAAAAATATGGAAAATAAAAGTAGGATTTTTCAACCCTACACATTGTGAAACATAAAGATAATGCAAAATATAAATTATATTAGCTTTATAAGTAAATATGTATTTACATATAAATCCTTTCCCTGCTTATTACAAAATAATGCGGTGTCACCTGACGATTATCGACTGAAGCATGTGCCTGAAAGATATTTCCTCTACAGGGGAAAAGAGTTAAAATTTTTAAAATAAAATAAAATAACGAGTTTCGTGTTTGAATCAATTATACAGCAG
Organism: Periplaneta americana; assembly: GCA_025594305.2. Classification (NCBI taxonomy): domain Eukaryota; kingdom Metazoa; phylum Arthropoda; class Insecta; order Blattodea; family Blattidae; genus Periplaneta; species Periplaneta americana. The sequence goes on along the minus strand of JAJSOF020000001.1, from coordinate 207,232,239 downwards.
GAACTCTTTTAATTCTTAAAAAATAATAATAAATAAAAGGTCCCTGCATATGATGTTCCAAAATATTCAATATTGAACGCTCAGTGCAATCTTACTAATACAATTCACAGAAAAACTCTACAAGCTGTAAGACTTATATTTTGTTCAGAGTATAAAGAGTTCGTAAGAGCTACCGGTGAGGGGGTAATGAATGAATGAATGAATTAATTAATTAATGAGTGAATGAGTGAATAAATAAATAAATACATAAATAAATAAATAGGCCTACATAAATACATAAGTAAATAAATAAATAAATGAGTAAATAAATAAATAAATAAATAAGTAGGCCTACATAAATATATAAATAAGTAAATAAATAAATGAGCAAATAAATAAATGAGTAAATAAATAAATAAGTAGGCCTACATAAATATATAAATAAGTAAATAAATGAGTAAATAAATAAATAAATAAGTAGGCCTACATAAATATATAAATAAGTAAATAAATAAATGAGTAAATAAATAAGTAGGCCTACATAAATATATAAATAAGTAAATAAATAAATAAATGAGTAAATAAATAAATAAATAAATAAATAAGTAGGCCTACATAAATATATAAATAAGTAAATAAATAAATGAGTAAATAAATAAATAAATAAATAAGTAGGCCTACATAAATATATAAATAAGTAAATAAATAAATGAGTAAATAAATAAATAAATAAATAAGTAGGCCTACATAAATATATAAATAAGTAAATAAATAAGTAGGCCTACATAAATATATAAATAAGTAAATAAATAAATGAGTAAATAAATAAGTAGGCCTACATAAATATATAAATAAGTAAACAAATAAATGAGTAAATAAATAAATAAATAAGTAGGCCTACATAAATATATAAATAAGTAAATAAATAAATGAGTAAATAAATAAATAAATAAATAAGTAGGCCTACATAAATATATAAATAAGTATATAAATAAATGAGTAAATAAATAAATAAATAATTAGGCCTACATAAATATATAAATAAGTAAATAAATAAGTGAGTAAATAAATAAATAAACAAGTAGGCCTACATAAATATATAAATAAGTAAATAAATGAGTAAATAAATAAATAAGTAGGCCTACATAAATATATAAATAAGTAAATAAATGAATGAGTAAATAAATAAATAAGTAGGCCTACATAAATATATAAATAAATAAATAAATAAATAAATGAGTAAATAAATAAATAAATAAGTAGGCCTACATAAATATATAAATGAGTAAATAAATAAATAAAAATGAGTAAATAAACAATGAGTAAACAAATAAATAAATGATTAAATAAATAAATAAATAGACTTACATAAATATATAAGAAAGTAAATAAATAAATAAATGAGCAAATAAATAAATAATTGAGTAAATAAATAAATAAATAAATAGGCCTACAGAAATATATAAATAAGTAAATAAATGTGTAAATAAATAAATAAATGAGTAAATAAATAAATAAATGAGTAAATAAATAAATGTCTGTCTGAATTAAAGTTGAGAGTCAATTTAAAGGGCTGCAGCTCGACACAAGCGCTGGACCCTTTAAATTCGTCCTCAGGGGCTTCAAATTGTAATAGGGCCAAAATAAGCACAGATTTAGAAAACTGAAACATTTTATTTTTTTAAGTTAAAAACAAAATTTCCTATTCTTAATGTTCTTTTTTGTTATTTTCACCGATCCATAACCTTAAGGAAAAACAGGCGAACTGGAACGACCAAGGGACTGTTCTAAAAGTAATATAGATAATTTCGACAGCGATGCATTGAGGAGGACTATGAGCTGATCTAGTTTTCACTCGTTAATGTTACTTACTTACTGGCTTTTAAGGAACCCGCAGGTTCATTGTCGCCCTCACATAAGCCCGCCATTGGTCCCTATCCTGAGCAAGATTAATCCAGTTTCCATCATATTCCACCTCCCTCAAATCCATTTTAATATTATCCTCCCATCTACGTCTCGGCCTCTTCAAAGGTCTTTTTCCCCTCAAGTCTCCCAACTAACACTCTATACGCATTTCTGGATTCGCCCATACCTGCTACATGCCCTGCACAACACATTTAATTCTTAAATATGGAATTATCACTACATTAACACATTCATTAGTTCACAAAACACACACTGAACGAACTAAATGTAATTATGAAAGTCGGCATATTTTCTCTCCGCCATCACGATCCACTTCAACTAGGTGGCATCCGACACGACATGTAGCGGGAATGGCAATATATATTATGCAAACGAAATGATACTAAACGTGCTACAGGTGTGTAGTATTATGTGACAGGTTAGGTTAGATTAGGTTTATATTATGTGACAGGTTAGGTTACGTTTGGTTAGGTGTATATTATGTGACAGGTTAGGTTAGGTTAGATTAAGTATCTATTATGTGACAGGTTAGGTTAGATTTGGTTAGATGTGTATTATGTGACAGGTTAGGTTAGATTAGGTGTGTATTATGTGACAGGTTAGGTTAGGTTTGGTTAGATGTGTATTACGTGACAGGTTAGGTTAGATTAGATTAGGTGTCTATTATGTGACAGGTTAGGTTTGGTTTGGTTAGTTGTGTATTACGTGACAGGTTAGGTTAGGTTAGATTAGGTGTCTATTATGTGACAGGTTAGGTTTGGTTTGGTTAGATGTGTATTACGTGACAGGTTAGGTTAGGTTAGATTAGGTGTCTATTATGTGACAGGTTAGGTTTGGTTTGGTTAGATGTGTATTACGTGACAGGTTAGGTTAGATTAGATTAGGTGTCTATTATGTGACAGGTTAGGTTTGGTTTGGTTAGATGTGTATTACGTGACAGGTTAGGTTAGGTTAGATTAGGTGTGTATTATGTGACAGGTTAGATTAGGTTTGGTTAGATGTGTATTACGTGACAGGTTAGGTTAGGTTAGATTAGGTATCTATTATGTGACAGGTTAGGTTTGGTTTGATTAGATGTGTATTACGTGACACGTTAGGTTAGGTTAGATTAGGTGTCTATTATGTGACAGGTTAGGTTAGTTTGGTTAGATGTGTATTATGTGACACGTTAGGTTAGGTTAGATATCTATTATGTGACAGGTTAGGTTAGGTTTGATTAGATGTGTATTATGTAACAGGTTAGGTTAGGTTAGATTAGGTGTGTATTATGTGACAGGTTAGATTAGGTTTGGTTAGATGTGTATTACGTGACAGGTTAGGTTAGGTTAGATTAGGTGTGTATTATGTGACAGGTTAGATTAGGTTTGGTTAGATGTGTATTACGTGACAGGTTAGGTTAGGTTAGATTAGGTATCTATTATGTGACAGGTTAGGTTTGGTTTGATTAGATGTGTATTACGTGACAGGTTAGGTTAGGTTAGATTAGGTGTGTATTATGTGACAGGTAAGATTAGGTTTGGTTAGGTGTGTAGTATCACGTGAGAGGTTAGGTTAGGTTAGGTTAGGTTAGGTTAGAGTAGATGTGTAGTATTATTACTATGTTGGCGACACTGAAATCCCCTCCATTCTCTCCCTAAAATTACGTCACATTCGCGAAATATTGCCGTGTTCTTCATTCACGCACGATAATTTTGGTATATAAGGTACGTATTTGGACAGGTTACGCGGGCATACAGCTATCCCAGTGATCACATCCAATTTCCAGAACTCTATACTGTAAGTCCAAGGCATTATTTTGCAAGATATTTTAGCAATTTCCTATAGTGCCGGGTATATAAGTAATCTTCAGCAAAGAAATAAATGAACAAAGAAAATATTTCTCTGTATTTGTGGGCCATTGAAACAACATTCTACTAAGAGAAACGTCAATGAAAATTTAGGAAAAGATGACTTCACTTCTCATATTGTTATGAAACTTGAAACATTAATAAATTATCATTTAAAAGGAATAGGCTGTGCAGAAATTAATACGAGTAATTGGAAGAACGGAGTAGAACACAGGACAACTAGAAGGGGAGATAACAAGAACCAGATGTGAGGTCATGCACCGCTGTAAACGAGGATCTGGAGACGGATGCAAGTGGAGGAAACTTGAACTAGGAAATTGAAAAGAGGGTAACTAAGATCACAACTATCGTAATAATAATAATAATAATAATAATAATAATAATAATAATAATAATAATAATAATAATAATCCAGGTTGCTACAGCCCTTTAACAGCCCAGGCCGACCATCCATCTGTTGACCTAACGTCCACATGCCGAAGCAGAGGTGCACGATCATCCAACCAGAATTGAGATGATGATCCCCGCAGCTGGTTTTCGTAAGAGGATTTCGCTACCTGTCGTAGTACCCCAAATGCAACACGATGCTGGATTGGCACTTGTCCCATACACTGGCCGAAATTTCATGAGAAAATTTCTTCTCTCACAAGGACTCGAAGCAGTGCTCATTCTGTAACGCGAGTCCTAGACAGGATGCCTTAGACCTCTTTTTAAGTGATTAATGTTGTTATTGTTATTATTATCATTACTATTAGGTCTATATTATTATTATTATTATTATTATTATTATTATTATTATTGCTCAACTGTAGGATTTTGTCCTATGTTTTATCATATTATCATTATTATTATTATTATTATTATTATTATTATTATTATTATTATTATTGGCGGGTTTACGTGAGGGCGACAATGAACCTTCTGGTTCCTTGAAAGCCATTTGTAATTTGTTGTTGTTATTATTATTGTTATTATTATTATTATTATTATTATTATTATTATTATTATTATTATTATTGCAGAATTTGTCCTCCTATGCTTTAACATATTATTATTATTATTATTATTATTATTATTATTATTTATAGAAAGTTATTTCAAATCGTAATTACACATATTAATGTTAAAGATAATCACATCACAAACAAGTGCCCTACCTGCAAGATTTGGCGAAGATCCTCTCTTCTTGTCACGGATAACTCTGCTTGTAGTTTTCCCCACGTGACGCTTTATAGTATTTGGTATCTGTTTCAGATGCAGTTCATGTTATGAAAACCTCTTAAGAAGCTTCTGTCTTCTTTTGTTTACAGCCACTCAGACATCATGTTCATAATCAATTCAGTGAAGGTCCACTGTCATTTTGTAAAAACAAATGAAAGAAACGAAGCGTAATTTTAATAACAAAAACGCACACGTGATGGCTGCATAGTCGCACACACACAATGTTACCTGGCCAGTCTCACATGTTCTTCCTTCCCCGGCAGGGTTGTTGATCCAACTGACGCGCTCTCTCGCGTGTTTGGGAGGGCCGTGGAAACAATGGAACATCAAAGAGCGCGAGCCGCTGCACGTGTACTATTCGAACTGAAACATTTGAGGCCGTTTCTTCTTTTAGGCGAGCTTAACGTATTTGTTTTATTTTCTCTCGCAACTATTCGTGCTTGTTCTTGGTTTTTATTAATAATGTAGGTTCCAAATGTCCGCAACATCATAGCAGTTGCATCCTTTACGAAGGAAAGCAAAACAGTTATTTTTTATTCTTGTAGGATCTTCTATGATTGCATGGAATGCAAGTAAACAGAAGTTACTATGATTATAAGGGCACTTGATTGAACATAACCTACAAGGTCTGTACAAAACTGCGTAATTCATTTCATGTCAAACAATTCCTTCAATGGAAATCAAGTGCGGTTGTCAACATGTGACTCGCCACATCTTTCATACGAAATACACATTTTTTTTTTATTTTAGTAGGTTATTTTACGACGCTTTATCAACATCTTAGGTTATTTAGCGTCTGAATGATATGAAGGTGATAATGCCGGTGAAATGAGTCCGGGGTTCCAGCACCGAAAGTTACCCAGCATTTGCTCATATTAGGTTGAGGGAAAACCCCGGAAAAAAAAACTCAACCAGATAACTTGCCCTGACCGGGAATCGAACCCGGGCCACCTGATTTCGCGGCCAGACGCGCTAGCCGTTACTCCACAGGTGTGGACCGTAAAACACAATAATAATAATAATAATAATAATAATAATAATAATAATAATAATAATAATAATAATAATAATAATAATAATTCCGCCATCGGTCCGTATCTAAAGCAAGATTAATCCAGTCCCTGCTATCATATCCCAATTCTCTCAAATCCATTTTAATATCCTCCCATCTACGTTTCGGCCTCCCAAATTTCTGTGCATTTCGAACTGGCGGATCAAGGTCAAGCAATGGACTGCATTTGCCATGTGTGCTTGCCCCAATATTGGACCATTCTCCTCAACTAAAGTCAGCTGGGACGGTCGGAATTCCCAGTGCTTCAGTTCAGAGTTTTCAGTTCAGTGACCTGTGGGCAGTTTGTGGATTTTCTTCTAACATATTCACGTCATCCGCATAGACAAGGACTTTACTAATATACAGTAATATATTATACACACTATTTAAAGGGTATAATTAATGTTTTGTTATTTGAAGTGTTGTATCAATGAAGAAGTGTGTTGTGTCAGTGAAGTGTGTTGTGTAAGTGAAATGTGTTTGTGTCAGTGAAGATTTATAGTTTATAGTTGTAATACAAAGTATTTGGACATTGAAATGTTTCTGAAGTGTTAGTGAAATCAGGATAGTATCAGTGAAACGTGTCGTAGTTCCAGTGCAGTGAGTGAAATGACAGCGAAATGAGTGTAGTGTTGAAAGGTACTTGTGAAGATATGAACATATCATACTCGTGGGTTTTAGTTCGAACTTAGGGTTAAGATACAAATTAGATTTACTTTAAATGTTATTTTAGGCGATCGTGCTTCATTTAATTTAGGATGCTTCTTATTAATATTATTATACTATTGTTATTATTATTATTATTATTATTATTAATTGTCATAATTAGTTACTACTGCCACCGGGTATTTACCCTTTTGCAGTGTGAATAAATAGATACATAGAAGGATAATTTTCCGTTAAGAACATCTTATTTTATATTGATTTCATTAATAAAACTGCTTCTATATCACAGGACTAACAAAATACTGTATATCAACAATAAAATTGTTACCATAATAAAAAGTAAAGGTACTCACGTACATTCCATGAGGCACATGGGGGTATGGTTTCTATGTATTCTTTACCTCGACACTAGAATAAGATGGTGTGGTCTACACCTGTGAGTGCCTTTTTACGTCTGGCAAAGACCTTTCACTCACGTTCATACGAAGCTGAGAGAATCTCAGAACCGGTCTGGAAGTTTGGCTACGAGAAAATCCCGTCACCACCCGGGATCGAACCCCGGACCTTCCAGTCCGTAGCCACTGCCCTACCACCTGAGCTATCCTTGTCGCCATAACTGTAGCGCTTCTGCATAAAGCAACTGAAATATTAGCCTGAGTTAATATACGGTCCTTCAGATGATGTTAAAGTAAGGTATGGGTGTCACTTAAAGACGTACCCGATGACGTCATAATTGGCACAAGAGTCGCAAAAATATTTTGCTTTCATAAAAATATTCGCTTCTAAACACAAGGTTTGACGTGTGTCAGCTCTTTGTTCTAAATCCCCTCATTCAATTGCAATTGAATTACTTTTGAAACACCCTGTAGAATGTGAACTTATATAAGAATTCAGTTTTCACTGCACAGATCAGGGCTATGCAGTCGTGATGAGTCAAGATTCGACTCTTCTACTGCGTACTTCCTTTATCTTTTTCTTCTAAGCTTCGATTATAAGGCCCATTCACAATGAAAATTAAACATAACCGTAACATAAACACAGAAGTTTGCGCCCATGCTACCAAATGGGATCATTCACAATGATTCACATTGCAAACCCCAAACTTTCATGCTTATGCTTACGTGATTTGCAAACAGAACACAATCGTGGAGCGCTGAAATATACGACAGAATATGAGGAAATGGCGTCGTTGTTATGTTTCCATGGTTACCAAGTATATTTGCTGTTATGTTTACGTTCCCATCGTGAATGATTATATGGCTTCTTGATTTTACTGTAACGTTAAGTTAACGCTTACGTTTTGTTTAATTTTCATTGTGAATGAGCCTAAAGAGTTACAAGAACATAAGAAATAAGGAAAAGGGAACAATTGGCGAAAATATGAGTGGTAATGCCAGATAATGTAATTATTGTAAAACATTCCACAGAAAAATGAACAGCAGACTGTTGATCTCAAAACAGAGGGAATGAGCCCAGAGCGGTGTGGAGAAGAGTATTGTTAGTAAATCAGTGATGCTTGTTTATAAACAACTAACCAACTGCAATAATTATTTTCAAAAATAGGTACAGTACAGCAGAGTACATAAAATGTGCTACAGAGGGCTGCTAGTCCTTCTCTTTGAACTTGTCGAAGCCAAGGCGAGCGAAGGAGCCCGCCGTGACGCCCGCGGGCATCGTGTCCACCTCCTCGTCCTCCTCCTCTTCCTCCTCCTCCCGCTTCCTCACCGGCTTGTTGGCGTTTGCGCAGTTGACGGCAAACTTGAGCTCCGACGTCAGCGCCTCACACGGCGAAATCTGAAGACACAGCAACAGTTGAAAATGAAATATGAATGAAAGACGAAAGAATTGAATAGAATATAGATACACATAGCAGTAAAAATAGTTGAATATAGACATAGATATACATTGTGAACCCTAAGTAATGTCTTTAATTTCAGGGAGTTATTCTTTCAGATATTTCAAACAAAAAAGTTTAATACTATTTTGTTTGTTTTTGCCTCGTTTTCGAGATAAAAATTGTTTTATATTAAACATTTCGTAGCATGTTTTGGGAAATCCATTGATTTTAATTCCCAATATATTAAATCAGTTTAAGAGAGCAATGTATTATGATAATAAATTATTGAAAGAAGTTTAGTTTTGTCTTTTAAATGTGCAGAAATTTTTTCCGAACAAATGTAACTTTTCGTTCTGAAAAGGAATTATTAAAAGTTACATTTGTTCTGATCAAATTTCTGCACATTTAAAGGAGAAAACTAAAATTCTTTCAATAATTTATTATCATAATACACTGCTCTCTTAAATTTATTGAGCATGTCGGGAATTAAATCAACGGTTTTCGCAAAACAGGCTATGAAATGTTTAGTATAAAACAATTTTTTTTTCTGGAATAGGAAGCAAAAACGAGCAAAATTGTATTGTTTGAAATATCTCAAAGAATAACTCCCTGAAATGAATAACATTACTTACTGTCCACTGTCTATATACAGATATAACTTAGATATAAAAATGCACATATACTGGGTGTTCAGTTCAAAATGTGTCTTGGCTCGCTGTATGCCGTCATGTGGCTAGCCGATGAGCCTAGAGAATTCAATCTTCCTACACTTCCGCAGCTCAGGTGTATAATCTAAGAGGCAGAGAAGTTGGCTAGCAAGTACGGCGTTCATTCTGAAGAGTACGTGCCGATACGTACGGTAACGCCGGTAGTGGCAGGAATGTGAACTGTTTGGAAATACGTACTGTCGGGATATGGGTAGAGGGTTAAGACGATTACTTACGTATTTGTTGACATTAACTTCGACGGTCAACATGGACACGGAGCATTTGATTTGTGTTGTGGAATGTTGCCGTACGCAACCGATGATAACAAATAGCCTGCGTACGACTTGCCCGCGCAAAACACAGTTCGAAAGAGGTTATGGTAGCACACAGACCGTACAGACCGCCATCTGTTGCTACGACGTTCAAGTTATACCGTACACGTTCTCAAGTTCAGATTGAAGAACGCCTTAAATAATAGGCAACTTCTCTAACATATAAGCTGAAACTCGCTTCAAATCGGTGACCCAACAACAGTGACGTCATGACACACTTTGAAATGAACACCCAGTAGATATAAAGCCAATACATATACAAGGTGTTAAAGAAAAAGAGTATAATATCACAGTCTAGTATATACAGTCACGAAGCTTGAGTTGTGAGGGTGCTAGGAACAATAGACTATGCCGGTACTATTTCGCATTGTCTGTAATGAGGCGATATTAGCGATCCTAGTGGTTAGCAACTATCTATGAATGCATATTTACTACGTATTGAGTTTCGTGACTGCATACACTAGACTGTGATGATATTCTAAATGGAGGTAGTAGTCATAAATACAGAAAAAAAATGTAATAATAGGTCCTGAAATTGATATCTTTGAAGGAATAAAGACTATGAAATTGGTATTGTAACAACAGCGTGTCTTTTAAATGCAAACTCTTTGCTCGACCTTCTCCTCGACGGCGATCTTGCGGCAGTTCCACAGCAGCTCCAGGATGGACATGAGGAAGGCGGCCAGCGTGCCGGCAATCAGCACCACGAACACGCCGCCCACGTTATCCATGCCCAGCTCGTTGCTGTCCGCCTTGGCAGACTCCGCCTCCAGCTGACGACAAACAAAACCATCATCATCATCATCATCATCATCATCCTTAGGGCTAGGATTTTGATGACCTATAAATCATGAAAAAATGTCCTAAAAACAATGCATTTATGACCTAACAATCTGTCAAAAACGCCCTTAAAAATGCCCTAAAAATTGATCTTACATAATTGCCTTAGTAGGAAAAGAGGTTTTGTACTACTTAATATGTATTTAGACTAGTAATTAAATTAAATGTTACATAATTTTTTCTAAGTAGTACACTTTAATTAATTATTTTATCTGATGCAGTTTCCATGTATGATCGTTCACCTCTGCGCCGGCATGTCGACGTGAGGTCAGCAGTCAGCTGGTCGGTCTTGGCCCTTCATGGGCTGTAGCACCATGGATTTACTTTACTTTTAGTTTCCATACAGTCCACCACAAGGCCACCCTTATCCGGAATTAGCAGGTATAGAGGAGTCTATATTGAAGGGGTCGTTGGACTGATCCATGACATGGGGTGTACTATGTTAAAATGGCAATATTTGTGTAGAAAAACGATTAAAATATTATACAAAATAATGGGTATTAATGGACAAAATATGTAAAGAAAATAACAAAGGAAATAGACATTATTTTACATTAATAATGGGTATTTATGGCCAAAATTAAATGAAAATGTCTAAAAAATGACCGAATAAAACAAAAGATGCTCTTATGAGTTGAAACAGGCAAAAAATGCAAAGAAAAAGCCCTAACAAATATGTCTTAAAACACTCAGTTTATCACATAACATATAACAGGCACTTGGTCAGTAATTGAGACTCGTTCAGACATGTTTTCTTGTAAATAGTTCTCTTAATCTATCACAAAATATTTCAATATCAGGTAATGTCATCACTATAGATTTTTGTTATTCTAGGTTTAATTTGTAATTCAGTAAATACAAAAATATTCTTTATTTTTAACTTCTATGATAAAATGTCTAGCTTTCATTAATCAGGTAATCTTGTCGCACTTTAATTTTATTTGTAATTGTAATTGTAAATTTAATGTTAATTGTAATTTTATTGTTCATATTATAGTTGTAATCCCTTGGTAGAGGGTCAGAGAAGGCCTGACGGCCTTATCTCTACCAGGTTAAATAAATAAATACTAATAAATACTAATACTAATAAATACTAAAGCAGCTATGTTTCTGGCTTACTAGAAAAAAGATGCAATTTCATCAAAATCCTAGCCCTACTCATCATCATCATCATCATCATCATCATCATCATCATCATCATCATCATCATCATCATCATCATCATCATCATCATCATAATCAATATGTCACCCGTCATGTTCAATTCCAATACAAGTTGCTTGTGTCCCCTAAGAGTTGGTCTTCCACTGCTTCTTGTTTTTTAGACAAGCTCAAGTTCCTTCTTCGTTCTTATATTTACATGCTATTATTTGATTGTTGATATCAGTAAAAGTTCTGATTTGTTTACACTCTTTTCATCTCTTCTTCTGACCTTCAAACAAAACACAAGACTCTCCATTTACGGCTGTTATATCCAATCTAGAAGCTTGGAGCGACATGTGACGCACGACAGAGCCATCTTCAGTTACAAGCCGGAGCATGGGTAGGTTTGGCAACGCTGAGTGGAGGCGGACGGAGGCGAAATAAAGGCATGACGTTTGACGTTTCAGTGCTTTGATTTCGTTGTCACATGTACATTTTCGACATTAATTGATACGAAACTAAGTGCATATGATCAAGATTCAGTGTATTGATGTACGTAATTTATTACGGAACCCGAAATGGTATTTTATTTGAGTTTCAGAATACAGGGTAAGCACTTGCATACAGCCACTTATAACTTAAAAAATTAAAAGCATATGTGTTTTTTACTGAAGGTACAAGGGAAAATAAATAAATACTTAAAGAAACGTTATTTGTACCAAAAATAAATAAAATAACGACGTACTTTCGCAGTACCCTAGTCCAATCAATTAACCATTATGTGGGTAGTAAATTGACAAAGTTTTGCCGCTTTATGTTGTTTCACCTCTGACGTGAAAGGTCTAGGATATCATATACATTTTAATTTCATGTGGTTATCTGTCGTACTTTTCTATAAGTATTTCAGATGTCCAGGAACTCAGTTTTAGTTTGAACGTCATCATTCACCGTGACAATACTGTTATCCTAAATTATTTGTTACAAATTTTCTAAAATATAATTTTAAATAGGCCAAGGCCAAGTATAAAGATCTATGAAAAATGAAGAAACATACCTTCAACTTAATACGTAACAAAACGCATCATTATCTATTATGTGCCAATTAGCGTAAACTCAGTGAACTTTAAATCCTGTAAATACGAAGTGAAAAGAAACATGTTTATAACTAATTTATTGCGAAAGAAATAATATTAATAAACAAACCTTGAAAACCAACAAAGTGAGTGTATGCATCTACAAATTATAGGTAATTCTGACGTATAGCGACAATCCGAAACTTAAAAAAAACTGCAACATTTATGGGATCACAAAACAGCTGTTTACAATGAACTTGAAAATGAACGGCGTAACTTTATTGATATAGCAGGCGAGACGCAACAATTTGACTAGAATTCTGATACACAACAAACCACAAGTAAGACTATAAAATGTAGTTTATACAATATTTAATATTTATAAGAATTGTTCAATCATTTTGTCATTAATAATAACCGTAAAAATTGCCAAAGACTGCAGCCATTCATTTATTGTCTTGTTTTTATCGCCAACACGCACTTAGTTTATAATACATCAACAATCAACGTTTGGTACGACCGCGAACATAATTCCATCGACACACACTTACATTGTAACATTAATTTACATTGAAAATCGGCATTAGCACAAACACGTGTTTTGGATAGTAGGCCTCCGGTTGACAGTTAATTACAGTGTTGCCGACGTATGGTTCCGGCTTGTAACTGAAGAAGGCTCTGTTTGTGCCCATTTATCTTTATTCATTTTTTGTTTTACGAAAAGAAAGTATCGTGTTACTGCAAAGAATGAGTTTTCTAGACTTTCACAAGTTTATAAACTTTTTTTAATCTCTGGCAGAGAAGAGTGGTTTCTATCATATCGTTTGTCTGTGTATAATATTATAGGACAGATTTTCCTCATTTTCAACAAGCCAAAGTACCCGGGAGTGATAGTGCACATGAAATGTAATAAAAGTAAGCAGGAATTTAACATTGTCATTAGGAACTTATGATTAAACAATTGAAACTTGTATTTCACGTAATTGGCCACGTGTATTAAATTAGCAGGCCTTGGCTTGTTGCCAACTTACATTGATGCTTTGATAATATTTTATAAGATTTAGGTTAGGTAACTGAAAATAACTAGGCGTTAATTGGTGTTAATAATTTCAATTGTGCATTTTACCGTTAAACATTTATGTTCGAATGCCTAACGAATAAAATGTTACGAAAATTGCAACATCTATCTTGAAGTATCAGGGAAGAGAGATTTTGTTTGTAAGAAACGTTACAACGTTACATGCAGATCCATGCATTCAATTTTAAACTCCTTCACATAGCCCTACAATCGAGTCTTAAAGATGTAGACCAAATAGGTTACTATAATAATACCGGACAGCTGTATACTAGCAGCATTGGCGTGAGTGCGAAATATCGCGGACCTGACATCTAGCGGAGAGGGATGGAATTACGTCCACATATATACAAATATTAACATAGCGAGATTCGGACTATTGTTTAAAACGTGAGTTACTAATGTGGAATTATATATGAAACACTGAAGAAATGTTGAATAATATTTAATGTAAAATTATTATCTTATATCAAAGCTGCATATTATGAGAAATATTGCATACTTCATATTACTTTCCGTAATTAATTGTTACATATTTTTCCTTTGGTTTAGTGAGACAAAATCAATCTGATATTAGGAATGAATTTACAGTAATGTTTTATATACGCATTGCTGACAACTGCAAAGATAAAATTGATAGTAATCTGATGCTTGTAATAATTAGTAAAGGCATGTGGACAACAATAAAACTTAATTTGATAAAACCTTAAAATCCAATACATTTTAACTTCTATTCATTTATTAGGTCTAAATAAAAAAACTAATTTGTATTTTTCTATCAACACAAAGACGAAGGAATTAGGCCTACTAAAGAATGTTGTTGACTCACGTTTTATGAACTGTTGGAAATCGAAAGTACGATTTGGAGCAATTTGTAATGCTGCAATTGTCACAATTATAAACAGCACACATACACCCTGACATTTTAACACAGCACTAATTAATAAAACTATTAACTAGCCCAGCAACAATATACATTGCAGTTGATTACAGCTTGTTTTCTTGAGTATCTCCACACCGGCAGGTAGGTAGCAGCACCATCGTCGTTCGCACGCAAAACTGCTAGCTGTCCGGTATTATTATAGTAAGGTATTTGCATAAGCACGAAAGTTTGGTGTTCGAAAACTTTCATGTTAACGTCTAACGGCAATGTTAATGTCAGTGTTTATGTGAATCATTGTGAATGATCCCATTTGGTAGCCTGAGCGCAAACTTCTGTGTTTATGTTACGGTTATGTTTAATTTTCATTGTGAATGGGCCTTAAGCCTCCTAAAGATAACCTGAATCAACTCCAAAATTGCTTACGTGGGGCTTATCACAATCGACAATGATAGAGAGAGAGAGAGAGAGAGAGAGTCACTCCGATACGATTGGTAGTTGGACTCACCGCGGAGCACGACAGGCCATCCTGCACCTTCCACCAGCGCAGTTTAAGTTCCTCCAGGATTCCTCTCTCCTGCAGCTTGAGCACGGCGCCGCTCACCATGGTGCGGTAGGGAGAGTCTGCAGGGAGAAGCAGCAGCACTCACTAACGAACGGTTGTATAATACATGCCATTACCACAGTATAGTACAGATGTGGACAAATTATTAACAAAATTGACAATTTTTATGATAATTCTATTTACAAAAATTGACTTTTCAATTTAGACTACAGTTGACAATTTTGCATATTTCTATCATTACAGTAGATAGAAATATGCAAAAATGTCAAATGTAGGCTATTCTAAATTGAAGAGTCAAATTTTGTAAAAAATATATAATAAAACCTTCAATTTTGCTAATAATTTGTAACTATGCAAAAATGTCAACTGCAGTGTAAAGGGAAGAGTCAAATTTTGTAAAAATATATAATAAAAATCTTCAGTTTTGCTAATAATTTGGAAATATCCAAAATGTCACCTGTAGTCCAAATTGAAGAGTCGAATTTTGTAAAAATATACAAAAAAATCTTCACTTTTGCTAATAATTTGTAAATATGCAAAAATATCAATTGTAGTCTAAATTGAAAAGTGAAATTTTGTAAAAACATACAATACAAATCTTCGATTTTTCTAATAATTTGGAAATACGCAAATATGTCAACTGTAGTCTAAATTGAAGAATCATACTTTGTAAAAATATATGATAAAAATCTCCAATTTTGCTAATAATTTGTCCACGTCTGTATATACAGTCGCAAAGCCTGAGTTTATGAGGGTGCTAGGAACAATACACTGTGCAGGTACTATTTCGCATTGCCTGTAATGAGGCGATGGTAGCGATCCTAGTGGTTAGCAACTATCTATGGATGCATATTTACTACGTATTGAGCTTCGTGACTGTATATACTAGACTGTGCTATTACTTAGTGAGGAACAGATAGACATATTGTACAAAGTAAGGTACTTGCAGGTAATATGGCTACCTCAATTTGAATTAATTTTTCCATGACTGTGGTATTCTCTAAATAAAAAGTTCGTGTGTTTACATGAACTTTAATTCTTTATACATACATAGAAAAATAATCCAAGACTTTTCTTTAAACCAGAGTGCTTTTTTATTTACATTTTAGAAAATCTTACACTGTGCAGGTTTGCTGTAAAAGATCTGCCCTTGTGCAGAGCAGTTTGAAAGAATGAAATGAGTAACTGCAATGAGGAAGAAATCAAAGCAAGAATAATGTTAGGAAATAAAAGCCGATTATACAAATTTAGATCTGTTCAAAAGTTGGTAAATTATTATTATAGGCCCTAATTATAGGAAAGGAAATTACCATAATAAGATACATATGCAACACGGGTACTTAAAGAAGCAGATACCAAAAAAATATTAGTATTTAAAAAGGAACTATTGAGGAAAATATATGCGCCAATCAAACAGAGGAATGGATTTTTTAGTAGGTTATTTTACGACGCTTTATCAACATCTTAGGTTATTTAGTGTCTGAATGAGATTAAGGTGATAATGCCGGTGAAATGAGTCCGGGGTCCAGCACCGAACGTTACCCAACATTTGCTCATATTAGGTTGAGGGAAAACCCCAGAAAAAACCTCAACCAGGTAACTTTTCCCGACCGGGAATCGGACCCGGGCCACCTGGTTTCGCACCAGAAGCGCTAACCGTTACTTCACAGGTGTGGATCAGAGGGATGCAAGCTGGAGAGGAGGAAAAATAATGAATTATATATACTACATAAAATGGAAAGATTACTAATTTGATTAAATCACAAAGATTGAGATGGTTCGGTCATATAATCAGAATATTTGACGAAAGATTACTTACTTACTTACAAATGGATTTTAAGGAACCCGAAGTTTCATTGCCGCCCTCACATAAGCCCGCCATTGGTCTCTATCCTGTACAAGGTTAATCCAGTCTCTATCATCATATCCCACCTCCCTCAAATCCATTTTAATATTATCCTCCCATCTACATCTCGGCCTCCTCAAAGGTCTTTTTCCCCTCCGCTCTTCCAACTAACACTTTATATGCATTTCTGGATTCGCCCATACGTGCTACATGCCCTGCCCATCTCAAACGTCTGGATTTAATGTTCCTAATTATGTCAGGTGAAGAATACAATGCGTGCAGTTCTGCGTTGTGTAACTTTCTCCATTCTCCTGTAACTTCATCCCTCTTAGCCCTAAATATTTTCCTAAGAACCTTATTCTCATACACCCTTAATCTATGTTCCTCTCTCAGAATGAGAGTCCAAGTTTCACAACCATACAGAACAACCGGTAATATAACTGTTTTATAAATTCTAACTTTCAGATTTTTCGACAGCAGAGTAGATGATAAAAGCTTCTCAACCGAATAATAACACGCATTTTCCATATTTATTCTGCGTTTAATTTCATCCCGAGTGTCATTTATATTTGTTACTGTTGCTCCAAGATATTTGAATTTTTCCACCTCTTGAGAAGATAAATTTCCAATTTTTATATTTCCATTTCATACAATATTCTGGTCACGAGACATAATCATATACTTTGTCTTTTCGGGATTTACTTCCAAACCGATCGCTTTACTTGCTTCAAGTAAAATTCCCGTGTTTTCCCTAATCGTTTGTGGATTTTCTCCTAACATATTCACGTCATCCGCATAGACAAGCAGCTGTTGTAACCCGTTCAATTCCAAACCCTCTCTGTTATCCTGGACTTTCCTAATGGCATACTCTAGAGCAAAGTTAATAAGTAAAGGTGATAGTGCATCTCCTTGCTTTAGCCCGCAGTGAATTGGAAAGGCATCTGACAGAATCTGACCTATACGGACTCTGCTGTACGTTTCACTGAGACACATTTTAATTAATCGAACTAGAGACGAAAGATTAGTCAAGAAAATATTTAATTGAAAACCAATAGGAACAAGAGCACAGGGAAGATCAAAATTCAGATGGGAGAACAATGGAATAAACGACCTGAAAGAAATTAAGATTAAAAATTAGAGGACATAATATACAAATTGTAGAGAAGGCAAGTGAAGATGTACGGCCTAAGAAGAAGACAGTAATGTCCACACTGGGACTCAACTGATCGCACAAAGCAGCCAGTAACGTCAGCTCCCGCGCTCCACCGGCCGAAACATAATCTGACCGCTCCGTACTTAATAAGGCCAGACGATACTCACTGAGGGGCAGGCCGATGCCGTAGCCCTTGGAGTCCAGCAGGCCGCCCACCTGCTGCAGGTCGCAGTTGCGCTCCACCTCGTACTCGATGGCCGTGGACTCCATGAAGTAGGCGTACAGCCCCTTGGCCTTCTGCACGCGCTCCTTGCCCTCCTTGTTGTTGCGCACGAACACGCTGGGCCTCGTCTGCGACATCACGGTCCACATGCGCTTGTAGGTGGAGTCGTTGGAGTTCTGGAAGAAGGCGGCCGTAGAGCCGCCCTCCATGGTGCCGTACTTGATCTTGTACTGCTTGGCCAGGTCCTCGGCGCTGCTGATGGAGCTGTCCATGCGGTTGAGCGTCAGGAAGGCGGCCAGGTTGGCCGTGTACGAGGAGATCATGATGAGCGTGAAGAACCACCACATGCCGGCCACCATGCGCGTGGACACGGCCCTGCAACGGGCGCTCTCTACAGCATCGAGCTCAAGCACAGCGACTATCCAGCTCTCATTCAGGGGAGAGGATGGTTAAAAATCGTGACTTTTTTCCCTAATGCCTGTTACTCAGGGTTAAATTTTTATATATCTTGATTACACAACTTTTAACACTGTATCACTTCGGAATATGTATGGTAAGACTTTCCTGTGTTAAATTTCAACGTACCTCGTTTACATATTTCGACCTATTTATGGGTCATCTTCAGAACTGGTCGTTGTTGATCTTGGTGCCACTTGTTCTGTTTCCTGTGAGGGTGTGTTCATATGGTATAGTATAGAGTCAAAGAGTGTGTGTTTTGAAATTGAGTTGTGTGTTGAGAATATCGTTGGGGTGTGTTTTCGTGTGTCTGTATATTTCATATTGTTCTAGTGTGTTGAGTTTCTGGCTTTTTGGTTGGATGTGTAGTATTTCCATGTCTGTGTTGATGTCTCTGTGGGTGTGGTTAGCATTTGTGATGTGTTCTGCATATGTGGAGATGTTTTGTAATTTTGTTATGGCTGTGATGTGTTCTTTGTAACGTGTTTGAAATGATCTGCCTGTCTGTTCTAAGTAGAAGTTGTTGCAGGTGTTATATTTGACGTTGTATACGCCTATGTGGTTGTATTTCTTTGTTTGTGTTGTTTGTGTGTTGAGATGTTTTTGTAGAGTGTAGAGACATCAACACAGACATGGAAATACTACACATCCAACCAAAAAGCCAGAAATTAAACACACTAGAACAATATGAAATATACAGACACACAAAAACACACCCCAATGAAATTCTCAACACACAAGTCAATTTCAGAACACACACACTCTTTGACTCCACATTACACCACACAAACACACCCCAACTAAATTCTCAACACACAACTCAACTTCAAAACACACACACTCTTTGACTCTACACTATACCACAGGAACACACCCTCACAGGAAACAGAACAAGTGGTGCCAAGACCAACAACGACCAGTTCTGAAAATGACCCATAAATAGGTCGAAACATGTGAATGAGGTACGTTGAAATTTAACACAGGAAAGTCTTACCATACATATTCTTAAATTTTTAGTTAAATTTATTGTTCAAGAAATGTAATTCGATTGAACTATATCACATTTCTGTTGCTCACGGTCAACTTTAAGGGGTTAGGTACAGCTTACAGCAGTAATTTTTTTGGAAATATTCAACATTTTTCCCTCCATTACTATATCTTGTACAATAATGAAAATATGTATGTGTAAAACACTGTCCGTCTGCTACATGAGAAAAATATTTTTACGATTAAAAAAATTTATATATATATATATATATATATATTTTTTTTTTCAAAATTCAAAATTTGCAGTTCACTGTGCAGTGATGAAGCGTTTCCCTCATAACTCATAAACTTGTTAACTTTTTCATGTTCTCTCTCTTTTATTTTATTGCTGAAACTCATGTTTACAATATCATGCTCTTTCAACTACATTCATTAATAAATATTATATATTTTTTCTTTTGTGTTAGATATTTGACCGTTTTTTTTAAATGAATTTATTTTTTTATCAGACAATCTATCAAAGGCAGAGAAGTAATTTTGCATCATATTGTAGATATGACATGCATAAATACACACAAAAAATTTCATCACAGAATGTTGGATACTTTTTAAGTTAAGAGGGAAACGCTTCATCACTGCACAGTGAAATTTGAATTTTGAAAAAAAAAAAAATTTAAATAATTTTTTTTATCGTAAAAATATGTTTATCATGTCGCAGAAGGATAGTGTTTTGCACATATTAATTTTTATTATTGTACAAGATACAGTAATGGAGGAAAAAAATGTTGACTATTTCCAAAATTTTACTGCTGAAAGCTGTACCTAACCCTTTAAGTAAAATCGGGTTTGGTTAAACATGAAACATATCTTTTTCAAATAGAACAGGTCCTATTTTCGTCAAATATTGGATGAAACCAACCAATCAGCAAAGCGGGTGTGTGGAAGTAGCGGCATTTGGTGTATAGATCGTGTATTTTAAAGGATTTATTTTTTAAAATTAAAGTTACGGGAAATTGCAATCAAATTTCAGAGTAATTTAAAAACCCTCTGCACCAGACGATTAAAAATATCTCACAAGGTCATAAATACGCATTCTTACATCAAAGAATATCGTAAAAGAATAAATTGAAAATTTATTCATTTTTCTCCATTTTTTAACCATCCTCTCCCCTTAGAATATGAGAGACAACATTTAAATCATTTCTTACGAACCTCATCACATGAAAAGCACAAGTAAAAACTTTACTATAGCCTATTGGGGCAATTAAAGAGTGTGATCCCAAAACGCGCTAAGTCCATTTTTATGGAAGGACTTGGCTAGTTTTTTATCCACCCGTTTACGGACTGAGTGAGTTTTCAAGTGACATGCACAATAACACAAACTTTTAGGCAAGGATTGGCGTTGGTTTGAAAGAAAATTAGCTTAAAATATAATGATAGAGGTCTCGAAAAATCATTTGAAGAGTACAAGGAAAAACAATCAAAGTGACAGTTTTCATAAGGGTCATGCCATTATCTAATTCTGTAACTTATATTACTGCAAACTTTAGTGTTTTTCACATTAAAACTGATAAAGGAAAATTATCATACTTTTTCATTAGGAACAACAATACATTTTGCAGAAATACAGAGTGTTTCCGAGGTGGTGTTACAAACTTTCAGGGATGATGGCGAAGGTACCATTGTATCAATTTGAGATAAGGAACCCTGGTCCGGAAATCACCGAGTCGAAAGTTACAAGCAAAACTAGTTGTGTGGAAATGAAATAATTTTATTCCTCTGTACACCTTATTTATGTGTATTTATCTGTACATCTTACACATACTGTATTCATCTGACGTTGTTTACGTTGTCTACTTACAGTATTCCATTCAGTGCGCTGTCTGAGGGGTGGGGACAGGAAACTACACTAAAGCAATGCAGATATCGTAATGTGTAACGGACATGGTCGGTCCTGATATGCACGTCTGTAGACAGCAGTGTATGTGTACAAGTTGCAGTGTCCAGTCGATCAGTCCTAGTGAAATGGAGGAGTACACGAGAGCGGAATAAGCAGACCTGATTTTCGAATACGGATGAGCCAATGGGAACAGTAGACAAGCTCACAGATTGTATCAGGACAAGTACCCACGTAGGAGACATACGGCCCATACCATTTTTCCACGACTGTTCCAAAAGTTAAGGGAAGGAGGACATGTGGTGTAAAATTACAATTCCATTTCCACACAACTATTTTTCTTATAACTTTCGACTCAGTCATTTCCGGACCATGGTTCATTATCTCAAATTGATACATGTGCCCTTCGCCATCATCCCTGAAAGTTTGTAACACCACCTCGGAAACACCCTGTATACTGAATTACAAGACGACATTACCCTTAATAATTGTGACTTTGATTGTTTTTCTCCTGTACTTCTCGTATATATGTATAAAACATGAAAATGCCCACATGAACTGAACGAGTTTTCGAATCACACCTTCAATTGTCTAATTATTTTCGCTGCCATAGAAACACTACAGGATATAAGACTAACTACAGATTACAACAGAACACAATGCAGTAATGACATATTTTTCTATCTTAGAACCACTATACAAATACACGGAGCAAAATACAGACTACAAATGCAACATTGGTCGAAATATTATTTTTACAACATACAAAATACTGCATTCACAGCCCACAGACTAGAATAAAGCAATATTCAATTGTTTCTCAATCATACAACCAATTCATGAACACAGTACAAAGCACAGATCGCAATAAAGCAACAGTAGAATAATTCTGTATCTACCAGTCACTACTGGATACCATACAGTTTATAACGGAGCAAAGGTGGCATTAATCTGCTGTCACAACTCTCAAATATACATGATGTTTCTGAATGTCACTAAAACGTTTCTTGACACAAATAATTCGACAGAGGGAATCAGTGGTTGACGAGCAGTTCCTCTCAAAAAATGCATTAAGTTTGTCTTCCAGAAAATCTGCAAAATCTCCTGTATTTTGACTATCATTGTCAGCTGATCTATTGCCTTCTCAAAGTTATGAAGTGGTCTATGTATTGATATTTCAATAATGGCAATAGTTGGTCTGCAGTTGAAACTGGATTTTTAGATAGAGTTTAACATTGCAACACATGCTCTACGTCTTTGTGAAGGAGGAGAGATAATCAAAATAGAAATGACTGTTCGAAGTGACGATCCCGACAGTGTTGCAAACCACGGAATTCCCCGTTCTTATTAAGGACATTGTTACAAAACACAGAATTTTCCATTTTTATTAAGAACATTGTTACAAACTACGCAATTCCCCATTTTTATTAAGGACAGTGTTACAAACCACGGAATTGCCCATTCTTATTAAGGACAGTGTTACAAACCACGGAATTGCCCATTATTATTAAGGACATTGTTACAAACCACGGAATTGCCCATTCTTATTAAGGACAGTGTTACAAACCACGGAATTGCCCATTCTTATTAAGGACATTGTTACAAACCACGGAATTGCCCATTCTTATTAAGGACAGTGTTACAAACCACGGAATTGCCCATTATTATTAAGGACATTGTTACAAACCACGGAATTGCCCATTCTTATTAAGGACAGTGTTACAAACCATGGAATTCCCCATTCTTATTAAGGACATTGTTACAAACCACGGAATTGCTTCTTATTAAGGACAGTGTTACAAACCACGGAATTCCCCATTCTTATTAAGGACAATGTTACAAACCACGGAATTCCACATTCTTATTAAGGACATTGTTAAACATCACGGAATTCACCATTCTTATTAAGGACAGTGTTACAAATCACGGAATTCCCCATTCTTATTAAGGACATTGTTACAAACCACGGAATTCCCCATTCTTATTAAGGACAATGTTACAAACCACGGAATTCCACATTCTTATTAAGGACATTGTTAAACATCACGGAATTCACCATTCTTATTAAGGACAGTGTTACAAATCACGGAATTCCCCATTCTTATTAAGGACATTGTTACAAACCACGGAATTCCCCATTCTTATTAAGTACATTGTTAAACATCACGGAATTCACCATTCTTATTAAGGACAGTGTTACAAATCACGGAATTCCCCATTCTTATTAAGGACATTGTTACAAACCACGGAATTCCCCATTCTTATTAAGGACAATGTTACAAACCACGGAATTCCACATTCTTATTAAGGACATTGTTAAACATCACGGAATTCACCATTCTTATTAAGGACATTGTTACAAACCACGGAATTCCCCATTCTTATTAAGGACATTGTTACAAACCACGGAATTCCCCATTCTTATTAAGGACATTGTTACAAACCACGGAATTCCCCATTCTTATTAAGGACATTGTTACAAACCACGGAATTCCCCATTCTTATTAAGGACATTGTTACAAACCACGCAATTCCCATTCTTATTAAGGTCATTGTTAAATTCGAGTTCCACAAAATCGCTATTTTATATCACTTTTTAACTAAGGGTCGATTAATTTTAATATAAATAATATTTTACATTGATTATTCCGCGACTGAATCCACTTGTAGGTAATGTACATGAACAAGTCGTCGGTAGCGCTGGCCTTCTATGCTCGAGGTTGTGGATTCGATCCCGGCCCAGGTCGATGGCATTTAAGTGTGTTTAAATGCGACAGGCTCATGTCGGTAGATTTACTGGCATGTAAATGAACTCCTGCGGGACAAAATTCCGGCATACCGGCGACGCTGATATAACCTCTGCAGTTGTGAGCGTCGTTAAATAAACCATAATTTATTTTACATGAACAAAATGCGTCCAACAATTTAGGATGTCATTATAGACAGACAGAAAGACTGATAAGAGAGTTACATAATGACTGACAGAAAAACGGGAGTCATGCCGGAAACAGTTTCTTTGTATCAGCGATGTGTATAAACTGTTTACTTCTATGAAAATATCTCTACCTATTTGTTGAGTGTCACAATTTTTCCACTTTATGTTTGGTATAATGAGAAAGTAGACGTTTATACAAATATTATTGTATCTACTTGATTCTTCACAAAAGTGGAATCTAAAATTACTTTGAAAACATTTTTTGGCAATAAAGTGAGAGGTCGAGTACACCATTTTTAAAATAGCATGCACGGATTTTTTTTTGTTATAAATACTTAAGCGTGAACATTTTTACACAGTCTACAAACAACTTAGAATCTGAGTATCGGAGATTTGCAGACACATTCGAGAATCCTGTTTCAAGAGACAGAAGTAAAATCTTCGCTCCGATACAACAGAAAGCTTTGAACCTCCCTTCAAAAGCATTAGAAAGTCCTTTTGAAAAACAACTGACTAGCCTTATATACAAATAACTAAAGTAATACAATACCTGCTACACGCAAATGGAGCGTCGCCAGGCAACAAGAAAACAGTAGACTACGCCATTACGAAGTACAGGAATGGATATATGAGTTAGTACTTAGCACGCTACGTCTAGCCTACGCTAGTGATTGTGAGACCAATAAGCATTTTCTGAAAATAGGAGCGAAAATAAAAAGAAGCAATAATTATTTTAGTTGTTTATTTTAGGACGCTTTATCAACTGCTAGCGTCTCAATGAGATAAAGATGATAGTGCGAGCGAAATGAGTCCAAGGTCCAGTGATGAAAGTTACCCAGCATTTGCTCTTAATGGGTTGAGGGAAAACCTCGCAAAAATCTCAACCAAGTAACTTCTCCCAACCAGGATTTGAACCTGGGCCTGTTCGTTTCACGTTTTGCCATGATGACCGTTACTCCACACTAGTGGACAATAATAGACACCATGAATTGAAATATAGAGACTAACCTATTTCTCCTGGGCTCTAAAGAATTTATCTGCAAAATGTTTCTGTATCTACATAGGGAACAAATTACACAATGAACGTTGTTGGTAGGAAATGATATGTAGTCAGGGAACATAACTACACGTTTCTAAAAAATAATTTAGAATGAAAATTGGCTGACCTTGTAAACCTATAAGCACAGAATTTGTTAAAATGCCAGCCTTCAGTTCGCATCTCCCCTTGTGGACACCTCAACCACTTAGCTCTGATCTGCTCGCAATCTTTCTTCAACACACTTTGAAGCCGAAGACATGAAATTGTCACATCGAGAAATATCAGAGGCCCTAGTACTTCTAAATTATACAACCAAATAAACTGGATAAATAATCAAATTTTAAACATATATAAAATGACATTTTCTTTGATCCAAAACTTTAGAATTTTTTTTTATAATAGAGTTAAAGAAATGAAGCGACACGTGTTTTGTCATTATGGCTAATACAACTCAATTCGAACAAAGCAGCTCTTTGAAAATCATGACGTCAAACTACACATGGCCTCCAGTTACTTCCTACACTACTGCTGAAGCGTAAGACTCATATACAGGGTGATTCACTTAAGTTCTTCCCCGGTTTATGGAGATGATTCCTGAGGTTATTTGGAACAAAAAACGTATAAATTAATTAAGGGATCACATTCATAATTACGAAGTTACGGTAATTTGAAAACGGCAGAAAAACTTTTATTCCAGGATTTCACTAACAAAAATGCAAGAAATAATTAAAACACTTACGTATCAGTCTTTTTTATTTAGAGTGGATTAAAATCACATTTTCGAAAATACCTCCTTGAATCTCAAGGCAACGATCCGCACGGGTGTGAACAGCACTTGTAGCATTTCGCAGCTTCACACATTTTTTGTTCCTTATTGTCTCCACGGCATCCAGAATGCGTGGAAGCAACTCTTCGCGTGTTTGTATCTTAACCTGCTACATGATGCCTTTCATCCACCCCCAGATGCAGTAATCTAAGGGAGTTAAATCTGGGGACGTGGGAGGCCAGGTGATAGGGCCCCTGTGACCAACCCATCGCTGTGGTAATTGCTGATCGAAGTGAACTGTTACTGCGCTGTAGAAATGATCAGGCGCCCCATCATGTTGGAAGTACATTTGGAGTCTTCTTGCCAGAGGAACATCTTCAAGAACTGTTCTTGTAAAATGTGAAGGTACAGAAGCAGGTCATCCAGAATATAAATTAGAATCTAAAGGCTGGTTCACAATAAACCGGGAACGAGAACCGGAATGAAAACGAGAAGCAGAGGACGTGAATATGAACATTTTTGATTCACAATATACCGAGAATGCAGACGACCATGCATATCGATATGCATGTCAATAACGATATGTAAAGTCGATATTACGCATTCTGATGTTATTTGTGTATAATTGACCAATGGCGTTCTCTCATGAGTACAAGGCAGCCAACATAAACACAGGTTAACCAACTTCGAAATTTCAACTGAAACATTTCATTAGGTACGGTACTATAAATATGCCCATGCATCTTTATAACCACAGCCTATGTTAAGTCTACCATAACGTAAAATAATTAGAGAAGAAACATTTGTAATAGAACAAAAATTAACACAACAGTAGTTATTAAATTGAAGCATGAATATGTAGTGTGTAATACAACCAATACAGTAATAAAATACGATTCGCTTCCGATCGGTGTTCAAAGATGCAGTTATTGAAAGCCACGTATTCTCATCTTTATCGTAAACGTGAGGATTTTCCTCAACACTCAATATTAGAATCTCATCAAATAAAACTTGCTCCATGATGCACAGCACAGAACAAAATAATGCATAGATTATGTCACGGTCTTCTTGCTACAAAATATACGACGACAAAATAGCTTTTAGATGGCAATAGAATGAATCTAGTGGGCTGTGATCGGAAACGTGAACGTCAAAGTTGAAACTTGGCCAACTCTCCGTTCCCGATCCCGGACTCCGGCAAGCTTTTCGTTAATTGTGAATGCTCACATTTAAATATACACATTTTAACAATTTTACCGTTTTCGTTTTCGTTCCGATTCTCGTTTCCGGTTTATTGTGAACCAACCTTAACTTGGCATAGTGATTATCGTCTCTTCAGACATGCAAGTTATGGTTGTTGTTGATTCCGTCCCAAGAGCTCCATTCACAATGACGCGTTTCGAAAATGTGTTGTAAGTCCGTAATTATGAATGTGACCCCATTAATTAATTAATTTTTTTTTGTTCCAAATAACCTCAGGAATCACCTCCATAAACCGGGGGAGAACTTCGTGAATCGCCCTGTATATTGCTGTTTTAATTCAAATAACAAAGCTCACTAGAAATATTACCAATACCAATACGTTACTAGAGACGGTTATGGTTATGGTTATGGTGAGTAACAATATTATACGTGTTCAAAATGAGTTTATCGCCTTCAGATGAAGTATTCGATATTTTATACAGCATTAATGGACCAAGAGTGTACAGAAATTGGGTTGATTTCTTTACTAAATGTTGCGTAAGTGAATTTCAGAAACATTTTCGCCTGAATGAACTTGCAGTCACGGATTGACAACAAAGATAGAAGATAGCTTATCAAGTATTACGCAAAAGAGTTATGGCCGGTTTTTCCAAGTATTGTTAGAAAATTTAACGACTGTTAAACTCTAAACAGTTTGTTGATTCATAAAATTGTATGTTTGCAACACCAGTTTGGTTTAACAGATTGTTAACAGTTTGTTAATTTTAAATGTAGGATTTCGGGCAGTTAACTCGTTTAACAGTTAGTTAAATATGGCCGATGTCTCCACAGCTGTTCGAACATAAGTTGCGAAATTAATATTTTGTGTCTGACTGTAGGGAATGTTTAGCATATGACTGGTAATATAACATTTAAAAAATACTTTGGACTTTTTAATTACATCAGTGTTATTTTATTTCTTTCGTATTTCGTATCCATAATAGCAATTTGGAAATATAACCTTACTTTGTAAATATTATTCAGCAAGTCACCTACAACTTTCATTTGTCAACTGTTTGTTTATGAAGCGTGGCCTACTATAACAGGTTGTCATTTTATGCAAGTTTCATGACTCACTCTATAATATAGAATTTAAAGATTAATTTTAGCCAATCAAAAATTGTCTTACATGTGTAGAATCATTACCAACTGCTGTTGAGTAGTTAAAATAGTGCTAACAGACGTTATAGTTAATTGTTGGTTATCTTAAACAAAATTATGTTGAACAAATGGAAAATACATTAACAAAGCGTTAAGAATAAACAGACTGCTAATTTAACATTCGTTAAGCAAAATTAAACATTACTTGGACAAACTGGCCATTATCCTTTGAGGCAACTGACCAAGTACTACTAGTTTCTAGACTTTAAGCAACTTTTATTTTGTGAATAGGATTTTGTTACTGTCTAGGGTCCCGAATTAACGTCATGCATCACTAGTTCCATCTATCTGAATCTAGTAGAACTATGTCCTCATTCCTTAAATGCTTTATCAGTTAATAATGCATTAGCAAACTAACAAAACTTTCGAGAAACTGAGGAGTAAAACTACGAAAGTAGCAACGTCAGGGGTTGGTAACTTGTGAGTAGAGCTCGGATTTCATTGCCTGCTAACTGCGCACCTAGTGGTTATGTCTGATTTTGAAACAGAAAACAGTCGCAACCAGTCTCTGAAGAGGCACTTCTCGAAGTCAAGCGAAGAACCTTGTAGGGCAATGAAACGGCGCTGTCTTCTGTTGTAGAACTTTAACATTACTTTGCATAACAGACAAAACTTAATACTTAAAAAAAAGATCGAATATTACATAAATTAAGTACTCTTCTATACATAACAGATCTAGTCACTTTTTAAAATGCAAAATAAATACACAATTTAAATCCGCTTCTACTAGTCATTGGTTCACTTATTTTAAAAAGATACAAAATATATACACTTTTATATAAAACAAAATTAGTCATTGATAGATCGATTAAAAATAAAAATAAACACATAAATGAAATACACATTTATATACCATATAACAAAACTACTCACTGGTTCACGCATCTGCATTAAAATAAATAATAATAGTATAATCCTGAATGAATCAAACGAGAAGTTTCTGTCACGCTCTTTCAAACAAACCTGACGACTGTTAGAAGTGTCCGCCCACAGTGCATTGCGCCAAACTTCAGCTATTCTCTTGTATACACTGCTCCGTCGATGTAGTAGAAAGCCAATGTTTACCTACTCAGATAATCACGCGGAGTAAGTCCCCTGCAATCGACAAGCATCATGTTTAGGTAAAGCGTGAAAGTCAAGGAATATTATGGACAGTAAAAAATCGATCATACTCGTACATGAATGGATGTTTAAGAGTTGTTAATTCAATAAAAATATTGAATATGGTACAACGTTGATACAAATTAATTTTATTTCCTACAATATATGATCATAAACTCTTTAGGGATTAGAAGAGCTCTCCTATTCCGGCATCATGTTTCGTACCATCTTCTCTGTAGCCAGAAGGTTGATAGCTACATGTTTGTTGTGGAATGTGCATATTATCCATTCTCAATACATGATTTTTACACTTTTCTCTCTATGCTGTAATTTTTTCATTCAATGAAAATATAGAGTATACCATGTAATAAATAGATAGATAGATAGATAGATAGATAGATAGATAGATAGATAGATAGATAGATAGATAGATAGATAGATAGATAGATAGATAGATAGATAGATAGATAGATAGATAGATAGATAGATAGATAGATAGATAGATAGATAGATAGATAGATAGATAGATAGATAGATAGATAGATAGATAGATAGATAGATAGGCGGACGGGCGGGTGGGCGGGCGGGCGGGCGGGCGGGCGGGCGGACGGACGGACGGACGGACAGACAGACAGACAGACAGACAGATAGATAGATAAATAAGTGAATAAATAAATAGATAGATAAATAAATAATAAATAAAAATGAATACATTAAGAGATAAATAATAAATAGTTTAATTATAAATAAATAAATAAATAAATAAATAAGTGAATGAATAAATAAATAAACAAATAAATAAATAAATAAGTGAATGAATAAATAAATAAATACACAAATAAATAAATAAGTGTATAAATAAATAAATAAAAATAAATACATTACTAGATAAATCATAAATAGATTAATTATAAATAAATAAATAAACAAGTAAATAAATAAATAAATAAAAAATAAATAAATAGATAGATAAATAAATAAACAAATATTACGTTAAATTCTCCACCAATATCCTTCATATTTGCGCCGTTTTCAAGGCGTTGAATAATATTTACTTTGTAGGAAATACTCAGACGTGAACGTGTTTGTGACACGATGTCTTACCGGTATGCGGGGGCTTAGATTCTCGTCACGCTATACTGTTTTGCTGCTTTCTTTAGACTCTAACACAGCGGTCGTCAGCACAGAGCACCCTGGGGCTAGCGTCTCTTACCCGCGGAGAACACAGCGCACCGTGGTGCACTCGTAGCTGCTAGCGGGTATGCTCTCTACTTCTTCCTTCTGCACGACGGGGCACACGGGACGGCTCCGCTTACCCTTTGCATATTTCAGCGAGTGCTGACGACCACTGCTCTAACGCATTCTACTGAATCGACGGAGCACTGTATCGGTAACCTGTTTGCAATGTTCCGGTGAATGAATTCCAAGCTCTACTAATAAGTCATTATCTATCCTTCCGGGAAACAGACAGAGCCTCTGTTACGTGTCTAGATCAACTTCCCATCTGACGAGGTCGCCGCCAGGAAGTTTATCGGTCTGAGCTAGATTCGAACCAGAGCACTAGTTGGTTACAGCCGCAATAAATAGAGTTGACCGACCTTAACTCCAGAGATAACGTTTGTTAGCGCGCAAGCACAGTGCAGCCAACCTTACTGCGGCGCAATGTCGGAGCCCTGCTGCATGATGGAGCCGCAGTTGTGCCAGATGCAGTTGCTCATGGTGAGTCTGGTCTCCAGGACGCCCCCCGCCGCCTCCGCCTTGCAGGGGTGCGGGCTCGTCCACTCCGCGGGCGACATCCTGCAAGAGAGTCTGTGTCGTTACGGCGGGCGGCGCGCGTGCGCGGGCGTGCGGTTAGTGAGCAAGCCTTACTTCGGGAGGATGTCGCACCCCTGCCCCATGAGCGAGCCGATGGAAAACCACAGGCAGTTGAGCAAGTTGAACGAGTTCTCCAGCTCTTCGGGGTCCGGATTGCACGGGTGAGGGTTCCCCCACTCTCCGGGCGTCATCCTGCAAACCACCAATACTACTACTGCACAGGGTTAGTGCGCTCGCGGTTTGGTGCATCCCCTGAAGCCAAAAAGTTCGCCCATCAAATGTGTCTGATGCCAGAAATGCTCATTCCCTTCAAATGAATCTGATGCCAGAAATGCTCATCCCCTTCAAATGTATCTGATGCAAGAAATGCTCATCCCCTTCAAATGAACGTGATGCCAGAAATGCTCATTCCCTTCAAATGAATCTGATGCCAGAAATGCTCATTCCCTTCAAATGAACGTGATGCCAGAAATGCTCATTCCCTTCAAATGTATCTGATGCCAGAAATGCTCATTCCCTTCAAATGTATCTGATGCTAGAAATGCTCATCCCCTTCAAATGTATCTGATGCCAGAAATGCTCATTCCCTTCAAATGTATCTGATGCCAGAAATGCTCATTCCCATCAAATGTATCTGATGCCAGAAATGCTCATTCCCTTCAAATGTATCTGATGCCAGAAATGCTC
Source organism: Periplaneta americana (assembly GCA_025594305.2). NCBI lineage: Eukaryota > Metazoa > Arthropoda > Insecta > Blattodea > Blattidae > Periplaneta > Periplaneta americana. Next base: position 207,199,789 of record JAJSOF020000001.1, on the reverse strand, counting down.
ATCCCCTTCAAATGTATCTGATGACAGAAGTGCTCATTCCCATCAAATGTATCTGATGCCAGAAATGCTCATCCCCTTCAAATGTATCTGATGCCAAAAATGCTCATCCCCTTCAAATGTATCTGATGCCAGAAATGCTCATCCCCTTCAAATGTATCTGATGCCAGAAATGCTCATTCCCTTCAAATGTATCTGATGTCAGAAATGCTCATCCCCTTCAAATGTATCTGATGCCAGAAATGTTCATCCCCTTCAAATGTATCTGATGCCAGAAATGCTCATCCCCTTCAAATGTATCTGATGCCAGAAATGCTCATCCCCTTCAAATGTATCTGATGCCAGAAATGCTCATCCCCTTCAAATGTGTCTGATGCCAGAAATGCTCATCCCCTTCAAATGTATCTGATGCCAGAAATGCTCATTCCCTTCAAATGAACCTGATGCCAAAGGAGCCCATCTCTTGTGGAAAGAAAGTAGTGGCAGCACTGTCGAGTTGCCTGAGATCGCCAGATAGTGGAGTCATGCTTAAAACAGTAGATAGCTGAGTGCAAATTGAGTGTTCCGTCGTTGTAATAAAACACACGTTTGCGAGGACTTGAAGTCGTGTTATCAAGGATGACTGCTCTGAAATTAACTTATGTTTGTCAAAGCAGGTCATCATCTGCTGATAAATAGGTCTACATAAGCAACACGAGGGTGCAAAATTAAAAGCTTGGACAAGTTCCTGAGGCGACATCGAATTCCAGTGTGATAGTACAGTTTCGTTCAAATATCAGTGCAGGTGAACTCTCACTGCAAGTTATGGAGATGAATCGGAATCAGACAGGGTGGCATTACACATCTTCAAATAATTTGAGTAATCGCTAGATTTTAACAAACTGAGTATGCTAACACTTCACCGATGTTTGAAAGTGACATACACTGAACTTATGACGTTGTGGCATATTGCAGCACAGCAAGGGACACAGTTGTTCAAGGCTTGTACCTTATTAATCAGAATTGAAGAGGTTATCGCATTAATGCCAGAAATCATCAATTATAAATTAAGATGACGTTGAAAGCAAAGTTTGTTGTTGTTTAGTGAACTGTCTGAAGACAGATTTGAACGTCATAAATTACATCAATAAGGCATCACTCATGAGGCAACTAAGCCAGGAGATAGTGGGGATCGGGTGGCCAGTTCCTTTTCCCCTCCAATGCATACATCGCTGACTAGTAATATGTTACACTAATCAGACTTCAGATGTTTACAAACAATTGTTCTACCTACCTACCTATCTACCTTTCCTACCTACCTATCTACCTACCTATATACCTACCTACCTACCTGCCTTCATAGTTACAATGATACCACTACTTTCTTTCAAATGTGTGTAAATAATATGAGACTTAATTTTATGCTGCATATTTTCTAGGGTAAATAATTGAATAGTAACCCCAAAATTTATTTCTGAAACAAATTTCGTCTAGGCATTTGAACACACACAGTTTCTGTAGCGTGTACTTCTATGTATGTGATAGATTTGTAATAAAAAGTCAGACATTAAGGTTTCTTCGTTATGAAAAGTGTATAGGCGAAGAATTTAAAATATTTAAACAGTACAACATTATACCACAGCATAAAACGCTACAGAAGTTAATTTCTTTTCGATACAAAATGAAAATAATGTTAGGAGACAGACATCTTGTATTGTATTCTTAGCAACCAATAGCGCTGCAACTGGTATAATGTATGACTGTAAGGGCAATAAAATTACGAAGATCGCCTTGTAAAGAGTTCCCGGTTGAGTGCCCGCCGTATTGCAACATGGAACCTTACTTTCTGACATCACATCGGCCCTGAAACCTGATGCACCAAGCCCAGTACAGGTTACAAGCAGTCTGCAATATTTACAGCAACTACAACAGTTGTAACTACAACACAGAACTATGAACCTGTGATCTGGCTATCTACTTCCGACTCTACTGCTAGCCTAGTGACGTCAAGTAGTGTATCTACTGCATCGGGTTGACACCAGCTCTACTGCCGTGTCGCTAGCAAAGGGCGATCACCTGGCCAGCACGAAGAGCAGGATGGACACCCCTAGGTAAGCGGTGGCCACGTAGATCCAAACGTCGATGGAGAAAGGATCAAGGAAGGCGAACAGACGGGGTTCGGGCTTGATCGGCTTGCTGAACAGGATGCCGATACCTGCGACAACCCAAACAGAACATAATACATTACATTAGTTACCACGTGACGTCACACAACGATGACGTTTCGATTCTGAGATGAAATTGAAGTTAGAGCGAATGAATTACTGTATACAAAGCAATGGGAGTTAACGTGATATTTCAATTAGACTATTTCGCGGATATAAATAAGTTATTAATAAAAATAGCATAATATTACTACTAAATATAGTACATTATACAACGAGCCTATAATGATAGTAATTAAGACGCGAGGATGTTTATGAAACGAGCGCGAGTTTCATAATTTTCATACGAGCGTCTTAATTACCATTATAGGCAAGTTTCATACGACTTTTTATGCTCGACCATATTTCTAACTTGAAATTATTAATAATTATTCATGATATTGTTCTGTGAGTGAGTGCAATAGCCTACCTCATGAATTGTGAGATGTGCGCAGACGCGAAAGTATTCATTTTTTCCGGGAAACGAATGTCGACGACCTTGATATAATCTAGAGAGTAAGATGAACATTAGTCTTGCTATAACCTTGAAATTGAATTCGACATTGAAAAACGAGATGACAAATTGAATTTATTTTAATATTTTTTACAATTAACGCTAATTATTATAGTAACAGAACATAATCTTCTGCGACAGTATTGGATTCCCAGCCTTCTTGACCTTTCGATAGTTGTCTTTCGATTGTATATCCGAGAATAATCGAAAACCTGAACTTTAATGAATAGGTGTACTTTAATGACATGCATTAAAGGACTGCTACCAGGTGTATAATTACTACATTTCGGCATGGTCGAGCATAAAGATATTTAAATTCCTAACTTAATATATTTCATACGCCGGTATAGCCATGGCCTCCTGCAGTATGAAATTCATGCGCGTAAACATTTGACAATAGCTGTAGAAATTATGATAGTGAAACTAATATTTGAGGTTATAACATTTTTATTTTGAACACTACTTTCATTTAGTGAATTATCGATAAGATGAGAACTTTTGTGATATAATAATAATAATAATAATAATAATAATAATAATAATAATAATAATAATAACAATAAAAATAATAGAGAGAAATAACCCGTCCGGCCTTAATTAAGGATGATCACGAGGATCCGGAAATTAATAGCAAACAAATATAATCAATTAAATATGAATAAGGTATCCCTGTAACATGCCATGAAGGCACTTGGGGGTCATGGAGGTAGAGCCCCATGCTTTCCATGACCTCGGCACTAGAATGAGGTGGTGTGGTCGGCACCACGCTCTGACTGCCTTTTACCCCCGGGAAAGACCCGGTACTCAATTAAATATGAATATTGTTATAAAAATAAAATGTAATAGTTAAGCACCATTGATTATCAATTATAAAATAAAATCTTAGAAGATGACTATAAAATTATACTTATAAATAAAAGATTTTATTTAAAATTAGCATATCCTTAATTAAGGTCTTCTGAGTGGTATAAATGAAACTGTATAATCTGCAGGGAATCTTTAATAATTTGCGAGATGATTTTTTGAATTTCAAAAGATGATATTGATAATTGTTTTAAAAAAATTATATGTAAATTTTGGTAAAGAACTCCGAGCACCAAAAAGTAAACCTGTCACTGACCAATTGAAGAGAGGGATGTTATACTTGGCACTAAGGTAGAGAATACATAAATGGCCCTCTTTTCCTGATCAACCTGATGAGCTTGGTTTAGATCTCTCTCCATGCGTATAGTTGGATCTATGATAATAGCCTTAATAATAATAATAATAATAATAATAATAATAATAATAATAATAATAATAATAATAATAATAATAATAATAATTCTTTGAAGAGGTGGAAAAATTAAAATATCTTGGAGCAACAGTAACAAAATACAATTGACATACGAGAGGAAATTAAACCCAGAATAAATATGGGAAATGCCTGTTATTATTCGGTTGAGAAAGTCATACAGTCTGCTCTCAAAGAAACTAAAACTTAGAATTTATAAAACAGTTATATTAACGGTTGTTCTGTATGGTTGTGCAACTTGGACTCTCACTTTTAAAGAGGAACAGATGTTAAGGGTGTTTGAGAATAAGGTGCTTAGGAAAATATTTGGGGCTGAGAGGGATGAAGTTACAGGAGAATGGAGAAAATTACACAACACAGAACTGTCAATTCTAATGTTTATAATTTCTTTGGAAGCAAGTGTATATGAGTCTACTCGACAGATATGAATGGAGTGTCAATTCAAATGTTTACGGTTTACTTGCATAAGAGTCTGTAAATCGTCAATGGTTAAGAAGGAAGTGTCAGTTGGTTTGTAATTTTCTTGGAAGCGACTATGTTTGTCCACTCGAAGGATGTCAATGAAGTATCAGTTTAACTCACAAGCTAATCTTAATGCACTTTTCTTTGGATCAAAGTTTGTCAATTCAGCCGATGGTTACGATTGAGTTCAGTTACTGATATTTCTTCTCACAATTCTCCAATGGTTCTTTCATTCGAATTCGATTATGCGCACTGTTCAAAACATACAGAGGTGAGCCTGCCTGGAGAGAAACAAAAAATAGGTTGCAGCCGCCAAATTACTCTTCAAGGAACGACCACTCATATAAATTGAGGGAAAGAAGACAGAGGACGGACACTGGAAAGTTTTCTTTTCTCAATCGTACTATCAGGGACTGGAATGCTTTACGTGCAGACTTACTAAAGGCTTTACCAACAACCAAAAATGTATTTAAAAATAGGCTTGAGGACTTTACTAATAGACGGTAATTATACACAGTATTGAAAGGGTGTAATTGGTATCTTGTTATTGAAGTGTTGTATCAGTGAAGAATTATGTTCTGTCAGTGAAGTGTGTTGTGTCAGTGAAGTGTGTTGTGTAAGTGAAACGTGTTCCTGTCAGTGAAGCTTTATAGTTTATAGTGGCAGTGCAAAGTATTTGAACAGTGAAATGTTTTTGAAGTGTTAGTGAAATCAAGATAGAATCAGTGAAACGTGTCATAGTTCCAGTGCAGTGAGTGAGTTGACAGCGAAATGAGTGTAATGTGGAAAGGTACTTGTGCAGATATGAACATATCATACTCGTGGGTTTTAGTTCGAACATAGGTTTAAGGTACAAATTAGATTTACTTTAAATGTTATTTTAAGTGATCGTGCTTCATTTAATTTAGGACATTCCCGTTATTATTGTGATTATTATTATTATTATTATTATTATTATTATTATTATTATTATTATTATTATTATTATTATTGTTAGTATTAATTATTAGTATTATTATTAATTGCATTTTAATTAATAAGTTTATTATTGTCATTATTAAGTGTAATTAGTTACCACTGCCACCGGGTATATACCCATTCCAGTGTGAATAAATACATACATTCCTGACGGAGTTCATCATAAGCTTATATTCACACTTTCTTTGGACTCAACATACTCTATAACGTTTGGTTTAAGGCAATGTCATCATACCGGCAAACACTCATGCTCTAGCCACCCACATGCATAAAGATAGCGTGCACTCCAGTCCGTCCCGTGGAGTTGGACTCACCGAGGTTCATGAAGGGCATCGTGAAGTCGATCATCTGCTCGCGCTGGTGCGTGATCGTGAGGTCGCAGATGGCGAGGTCGGCCCTCTGCAAAGAAACAGAGCTGTAGTGACTGCGCGCAGGTCAGGCCTGGGCCTGCACGTGGCCTGGGACTCACCCTGGCCTGCAGGTCGGCCACCAGCTCGGCGTGCTTGTTGTTGGGCACCAGGCGGAACTCGAACTTGAAGTCGGGGATCACCTCGGCGATCTTCTTCAGCAGATCCATCGAGTAACCCACGTAGCGATCGTTGCCGTAGAACACCTCCTTGTCGTCCTTCTTCTTCCGTGTCACCAGGAAGGGTTCGCCCTGAAGACACACAGACTCAGTAAGCTGATTCGTAGACTATCAGGCAAAGTAGCCTATATAAGCAAGTTCCCTCTTCTTGTACGTTGAGTGTAAACAAGTTACAATCAAGGTGAATGCAGGTCCAGAAAGGTCCAACGTACGAATGTTCAAGGTATGAAAAATCCAATCTAAATATAAGATGAAGATAAAAGATGTAGGTCATCCCATATTATTTGCAGATGACACAAGTATAGTAATTACAGCCAATAACTCCAACACATTCCAATCTTCGACAGAGGAAATTCTCTTCAAAATATGTGACTGGTTCTCAGCCAATAAATTAGTATTAAATTGTAACAAAACTAACATAACTCAATTTAAATCCTGTCCAAATTCAACCTCGCAAATTTCTAGCGCAATAATTAACAATAGATCCCTATTAGAAACAACAACAACCAAATTTCTTGGCTTAAAAATCGATAATGTGTTAAATTGGAAAAATCATATTAAAGAAATTACCCCCAAACTAAATTCAGCTTGTTTTGCTATTAGATCTATGCAAAAGATAGTAAATATCAATACCTTAAAAACAATATACTTTGCATACTTCCACTCGGTAATGAGTTTTGGAATAATATTCTGGGGAAATTCAACAGATAATAACAGTATATTCCTACTACAAAGAGTAATTAGAATAATAGTAGGTGCCAAATCTAGGGAATCGTGTAGGACTATTTTAAAAAAACTACAAATAATGCCCATGGCCTGTCAGTATATCTTTTCATTAATAATCTTCCTCTTATGTAATCGTGAAAACTTTGTAACTAATTCAACAGTTCATAGCATAAATACACGTCAAAAAATGGCTTTCATACTCCATCGGCAAGTCTGTCGTGCTATCAAAAAGGAGTGCTTTACATAGTAGTAAAAATTTTTAATAGCCTCCCTATGGATATAAAAAATGAAACTCAAAACATAAAATTATTTAGGGCCAAATTAAAGAAGTACCTAATTTCTCACGCCTTCTATTCTGTAGGTGAATTCATGACATTCAATAACACTTCATGAAATTGATACTAAAACTTTGTGTTGTACTAGTAGACTTTATTGTAAATCTCGTCTGTATATATTTCATCTAGACTGTGACTATAAATTAAGATTTTATAATAGTATTAAGTTTTTTGACTTGTTCCATATTCTAGCTGTAAGCAATGTATGAATACCACGGAATGTTAATAAATACAATACAATAATACAGGATGCCCATATGAAACCTTTACAACTTCAGAAATACGTAACAAATTACTGAGACATGATGTCTGGATGCGGTTTTCTGCATATTAATCAGAAATTGTCGAAGTTCTTGTGGGAATTTTTTTAAATTTCGAAATGTTTTTTTTTTTTTTTTTTTTTTTGGCTCCATGTGTGAATATTCTCATTACATTCACGTGTATTTACATCCGTGCATGACCTTATTCCTCCCAGCATCTCCACCCCTACAATGCTCTTAACTCGTTCATATAGTGTACGGTGAGGGGCAATACAAGATACTCCAACAAGACAGAACACATCGCTGTCTTTCCCTGCCGCAGACAACACACGATTTCCATTATCCTAGTTCGTGTCCTTATTTTTTTCATTATGCCATCCAAACTCTTCCGTCATTTCTTTCGCCCCCGGGTGGAGAGTGTCCCACCCTTATATGTATGTACTTGCTTACAGTCAATACCATGGATGAATATTATAGGATGCGAAACTGCAGTCAGCACCATCTACCTTCGCCCGGCCGAATTAACAAGACCAGCGCACGGTTTCGTAGGTGGTGAACTTCAGAACTATGTGATGTGATCCTCCAGAGTTCTCTCTGTTAGGGCTAAAGAGTTAAATGAGAAGATAAGATGGAAGACAGAACCTTGCAGATTTTTATCATAGCATGAGTCAAGGTCCCAGATTATTAAACAAATTTTATTCCAATATCATTTTAACCACGAATCCTCTCCAAATTAAAAAAAAAATAAAAATTGTATTAGATTTATAGTTTGGGTTTAAACATATTAAACACTATTTAATCTGTATTCACTCTCAATTTTAATATTATTTTTGTCTGTATTAAAATCCCCTCCTGAGCACGAGTCTTACTCATTCAGCAGTGGGCTAGTTTATCTTTCATTGTATTTATTAACTTGTATTCATTTCAAACTTACTAGCAATAAAATAAATAAAAAAATAAAAGAAATGAGGTAAACGTTTTTTACCTGGATGTATATGGTATGTGTGTATAAGCAGTGTATGTTAAACATTGTCGTTTATGGACCTTGTTTAAATAGTCTTGTTCAATATATTATAAAATAGTAGTTAGTAATATAATAATTTGAATTACCTAACTAGATTTTGTAGACTTTTCCAATGGACTGTATACTAAATACCCAAAGAATAGAATTTCAATTGTACAACTTTTTCTTTTCTTTTCTGTCCCTTCTTGGTTGCATAAGGATGCGGTGTGCAATAGTGTCTCATCTTGCTGGTGCTGCAATATGACTTTTCAGTGGAAGATGGGAGAAATAATAGTACATTATGCAACGAGCCTATAATGAAGGTAATTAAGAATTGAGTATGGATATTTATGAAACGAGCGCAAGCGAGTTTCATAATTTTCATACGAGCTTCTTAATTACCATTATAGGCGAGTTTCATACGACTTTTTATGCTCGACCATATTTCTAACTTGAAATTATCGGTATTCAGATGTATACATTTTATTTGTAACTGACAAGAGCGGAAGTGACTTTGTTATAGGTCGTGAATTGTGAGATGTGCGCAGACGCGAAAGTATTGATTTTTTCCGAGGAACAATAATGTCATTGGCCTTGACGTAGTCCCGTTAAACTTGATAATATTATAATATTATTACCTTGATTATTGAATTCGACATTGAAAAACGAGATGACAAATTGAATTTATTTGAATATTATTTACAATTAACGCTAATTATTATAGTAACAGAACATAACCTTCTGCGACAGTATTGGATTTCCAGCCTCCGTGACTTTTCGCTAATTCTCTTTCGATTGCATATCCGAGAATAATCGATACTTGCGGTTTTATAACGGTAGAAAGTTGACCTGTCATTGGCTGAACAGTTGTAACCTGAGTCGTCATTGGCTGAAAGACCTGACCTTTAATGAGTAGGTGTACTTTAATGAGGTCCATTAAAGGTCTGCTACCAGGTGTATAATTACTACATTTCGGCATGGTCGAGCATAAAAATTTAAATGGTTTATTTTAAATTGGGTGGTTTCTGAAGTGGGGGTGGTGTATGCACGTAATGATACTTTCCGTCACTTGATGTGCTGTTAGATACATCGGTGTGCTGCTACATGGAGTAATTAGCTATCCCTGACAAGAACAGCCGGCAGCAAGATCATTGACGCCTGCAGCGTTCGAAAGGGCAAAGTCAATAACTTTCGCATCCCGTTACATTCATCCATGCAAAGGGCCTGACTCACGGTGCGGGAGGACACGATGAAGGTCTTGAACTGCAGGGACTTCTGGATCTCGGCCTCCTTCTCCGTCTCGGTCTGGGTGCGCACCACGCCGGTCTCCGTGGCCCACTCGCCCACCTTCTTGAACTCGGCCAGGAACAGCTCCAGCACGTCCAGCTTGAAGCGGCTGCGACGCCCGAACTCGTCGAAGCGGATGTTGCCCGTCATGCCGTCCATCGCCATCTGCGCATGCGTCCAACATCACTTTATTAAAAGTCTCTTCTCGTTCCCACGCACCTAAACTCACTTTCTGCAATTTATAGAATATACTTACATACTTACTGGCTTTTAAGGAACCCGGAGGTTCATTGCCGCCCTCACATAAGCCCGCCATTGGTCCCTATCCTGTGCAAGATTAATCCAGTCTCTATCATCATATCCCACCTCCCTCAAATCCATTTTAATATTATCTTCCCATCTACGTCTCGGCCTCCCCAAAGGTCTCATTCCCTCCGGCCTCCCAACTAACACTCTATATGCATTTCTGAATTCGCCCATACGTGCTACATGCCCTGCCCATCTCAAACGTCTGGATTTAATGTTACTAATTATGTCAGGTGAAGAATACAATGCGTGCAGTTCTGTGTTGTGTAACTTTCTCCATTCTCCTGTAACTTCATCCCTCTTAGCCCCAAATATTTTCCTAAGCACCTTATTCTCAAACACCCTTAACCTATGTTCCTCTCTCAAAGTGAGAGTCCAAGTTTCACAGCCATACAGAACAACCGGTAATATAACTGTTTTATAAATTCTAACTTTCAGATTTTTTGACAGCAGACTGGACGATAAAAGCATCTCAACCGAATAATAACAGGCATTTCCCATATTTATTCTGTGTTTAATTTCCTCCCGAGTATCATTTATATTTGTTACTGTTGCTCCAAGATATTTGAACCTCTCCATCTCTTCAAAAGATAAATTTCGAATTTTTATATTTCCATTTCGTACAATATTCTGGTCACGAGACATAATCATATACTTTGTATTTTCGGGATTTACTTCCAAACCTATCGCTTAACTCGCTTCAAGTAGAATTTCCGTGTTTTCCCTAATCGTTTGTCGATTTTCTGCTAACATATTCACGTCATCCGCATAGACAAGCAGCTGATGTAACCCGTTGAATACCAAACCCTGCTGTTATCCTGGATTTTCCTAATGGCATATTGTAGAGCGAAGTTAAAAAGTAAAGGTGATAGTGCATATTGGCCATATATGGATATAATCTTCCTAATTATGTCAGGTGAAGAATACAATGCGTGCAGTTCTGCGTTGTGTAACTTTCTCCATTCTCCTGTAACTTCATCCCTCTTAGCCCCAAATATTTCCTAAGCACCTTATTCTCAAACACCCTTAATCTCTGTTCCTCTCTCAAAGTGAGAGTCCAAGTTTCACAGCCATACAGAACAACCGGTAATATAACTATTTTATAAATTCTAACGTTCAGATTTTTTGACAGCAGACTGGATGATAAAAGTTTCTCAACCGAATAATAACAGACATTTCCCTTATTTACTCTGCGTTTAATTCCCTCCCGAGTATCGTTTTAAAAGATCTGCATATTATCCAGCATTGCAAATTGTTGCCGAGCCTCACCAGCTTCATGAAGTTGACCAGAGGGAAGCCGTGCGGCCAGCGGCCGTCGCCGTCACACCGCAGCCCTTGGACGCCGAACCGCTCGCCGTGCAGGTACAGCTGGTGCAGCGCACGAGCGTACAGGAACACGGCGTCGTGCATCAGCGCCATCTCCAACTGGCCACACGAAACATCATGGAAGTTCCAACTTAATGCTTGCTTATTTAACATTAACACATTCACTGACATGCACAATGAAGGATCTGAGAGCTTCAAACATCTCGTACGAACATCCTCAGAGGCACACCGGGATGTTATTCACACAACAAACAACCGGAAAATACCGCAGTTCTTTAGAAAGCTTTTGTTGATTGCATTTATGATTGATAGGTTATTGACCTAACTGTTCAGGTCTCCACATTTATAGTCATTAACATGTCATGTTGATTATTGAAGAGTAGCTCATTTAATTCGACATTTAAAGATTGAATTCCTCTTTCTTATCTGAAAATATACATTATCTTAAAGAAATTAATATCTAAATATATTGTATCATAATAATAAAGAGGATATGAAAGTGAAAAGAAGCGATATTAGATTATAAAATTCCTCTTTAGAAAATATGCCCACGACTAAAGATGGGAACGATATATCGAGTTTTACGAAATACCGATATTTTCGTTTCGATATAGCGATATATCGATATCGAAATTTTGATTCAATATATCGTATAATACAGCCGTGGCGAAAATGCGACTCACGAGCACATTGTGGCTCGCAGTGCTTTTCTCTCGCTTCCTACCTACAACCCCCACCCTCTCACTCACTGGAGTCAAACTCCGTTCTATTTGTATTTGTCTCGGACCTGCGAGTGGCGTATATCTCTCTCGAAACCATGTACCTCTACAAAAACGAAAGTTTCAAGTAGGACGGGAGGACGCATTTTTTTGCTGACAATATGATGAAAATATTAAATGAATGATTTATTCACGAATATTACTAGGAAAACGGTTGTGTAACATAAAACGGCATTATAAGTTACTACACGTTACTGATGAAACATTAAAAGGTTAAGTGTTATTATTATTATTATTATTATTATTATTATTATTATTATTATTATTATTATCTCTGTACGTCGATCCTATTTCAGCAGATGTACGAATAATGCGGTTAGATCTTCAATTTAAACTCACAGATTTACAATGTGATGTTAAATGAAAGCTAGATGTAAGGACTTGACAAATGTTGAACTTTTCAAATCTTCGTCAAAAACTAAATATCTGAAGCTTCGTTCTTTCGCTTGCTCTTTTGAAGCCATGTTCGCTACAACTTACGTTTGTGAAAAATTATTTTCAATAATGAAAATAGTAAAAACCAAATTTAGATCACGACTGACAGACAAATACCTTCGTGATCAACTACGACTGGCAGTAAGTGACATAATTCCTGATTTTGAAACTCTGTCGCAGAGACATTCTGAAGACAGTTAATTTTAGGTTGTGATATTGTGTCCTATGTTTTCTTATTCATTTCTTTCTTCGTTACACGTACTAAACATTAGTTTGTAGCCTTGTACTGTATAAAATTATATTTAAGTACTTGACGTAGGAAAAATGAAAATCCATTAATAAGTCAGACAGTTGCTTCACTTCCCCTTCGGGTGTCCGCCTCCCTCCATAGGTGCTATGCACGTTGCAGGTTACACAGTGGCTCGGCGCACGATCACATTTTCGCCACGGCAGCCGTAACTGTAGAATATATAAAAATCACGTGACACAGATTCAAGGGCTTTCAAATAGGAAATTAAACCAAATTATGAAAATAGAAGGTTCAAATATAATTACGAAAAAAAAAGTGGATTTTCTTAATTTTTCTCCATTATTTCACCAACTTAAGTTAGCAATATGAAATAATTATTTTGGACATATTATCTAAACTACAAAGTACTTGACTTCTTGAAAACTCTTTCCAAAGTGAAAATTAATTTTTTTTCCAATCCCAAGAACTCACCCTGACGGTCTGGGGGGTGACGCTGAAGGGTCGCTTGTAGTGCTGCTCCCAGTCCGTCCAGAACTTAACCACGTTCTTCACGACTCCATCGTCGGGGTCCACGAGGCGCAGCAGGGTGATGTTGGTGTGGCCGTCCTCGAACTCGCTGAAGTCCAGCGTGTGGGTGTCCTGCGCACATCATGCAGCAGAGATCATTCACAAAGTAAAACAAAAACGCCTTATTAACATAAATTATTTGCAATTAGAAATGTAAACATAATCAACGTAGAACATACTTACTTACTTACTGGCTTTTAAGGAATCCGGAGGTTCATTACCGCTCTCACATAAGCCCTATTGGTCCCTATCCTGAGCAAGATTAATCCAGTCTCTACCATCATATCCTACCTCCCTCAAATCCATTTTAACATTATCTTCCCATCTACGTCTCGGCTTCCCCAAAGGTATTTTTCCCTCCGGCCTCCCAACTATCACTCTATATGCATTTCTGGATTCGCCCATACTTGCTACATGTCCTGCCCATCTCAAACGTCTGGATTTAATGTTCGTAATTATGTCAGGTGAAGAATACAATGCGTGCAGTTCTGTGTTGTGTAACTTTCTCCATTCTCCTGTAATTTCATCCCTCTTAGCCCCAAATATTTTCCTAAGCACCTTATTCTCAAACACCCTTAATCTCTGTTCCTCTCTCAAAGTGAGAGTCCACGTTTTTCACAGCCATACAGAACAACCGGTAATATAACTGTTTTATAAATTCTAACTTTCAGATTTTTCGACAGCAGACTGGATGATAAAAGCTTCTCAGCCGAATAATAACAGGCATTTCCCATATTTATTCTGCGTTTAATTTCCTCCCGAGTGTCATTTATATTTATTACTGTTGCTCCAAGATATTTGAACTTCTCCACCTTTTCGAAAGATAAATCTCCAATTTTTATATTTCCATTTCGTACAATATTCTCGTCACGAGACATAATCATATACTTAGTCTTTTCGGGATTTACTTCCAACCTTATCGCTTTACTTGCTTCAACTAGAATTTCCGCGTTTTCCCTAACCGTTTGTGGATTTTCCGCTAACATATTCACGTCATCCGCATAGACAAGAAGCTGATGTAACCCATTCAACTCCAAACCCTGTCTATTATCCTGAACTTTCCTAATGGCATATTCTAGAGCGAAGTTAAAAAGTAAAGGCGATAGTGCATCTCCTTGCTTCAGCCCGCAGTGAATTGGAAACGCATCAGATAGAAACTGGCCTATACGGACTCTGCTGTACGTTTCACTAAGACACATTTCAATTAATCGAACTAGTTTCTTGGCAATACCAAATTCAATAAGATTATTATATAAAACTTCTCTCTTAACCGATTCAAACGCCTTTTTGAAATCCATGAATAACTGATGCCCTGTACCCCTATACTCCCATTTTTTTTCCAATATCTGTCGAATACAAACAATCAGATCGATAGTTGATCTATTACGCCTAAAACCACACTGATGATCCCTAGTAACGTCATCTACATATGGAGTTAATCTTCTCAAAAGGATATTCGACAAAATGTTGTAAGACGTCAACAAAAGTGATATTCCTCGAAAGTTACTACAGTTAGTCTTGTCCCCCTTCTTAAAAATAGGTACGTAGAACATAAAAATGACAAAAAAAGTTTAAGTAATTATGAAATATAAATAATTACTGTGACTATTTGGTTTATATCACGTAATTCCATTTTCGACCAATGAAGCGTAATGAAATTTTGAATTCCAACCAATCACAGTCATACATCACGATAATTTCTGGAACTCGATTTATCTCAATCAATTTATTTTGTTTAGTCAGTGTCGCCAACTGTTTCCTCGTAAATTGATGAGCAATATCCATTAATGTAACGATGAAGTACTAAATAAAGTGTGAAACCCTACTTCCACATCTACAATCTTCATCTTAATCCCATATACATTGTATCTAAAGAAAACGACACTCCTTCATTCAGATTTGATAACTGTTTTTTCAACAATAATTGTTCACTTAATTAATGTATTAATCAGGTTATTTGCCATTATACTATAAAATGTTTAAATTAAATTATGATTTCAGCAGATAATGAAAACGTATTTTTCTTATAACAAGAGAAAAGCGCAGTATATGTAATTAGCATTGTTAATCCTGTATTTCTCTTTTCTCAATTGGCATTACTGAATAACATCCAATTTCTTCATTGTAGTAATCGATATTCATCTATTTCAACTTCACAATATCTGAATAGGTTAAATATTCGTAAGTTAAATATACAATTATTATTAACATTTTGTGAGCGAATTTTAGGGATATATTATTTACATTAATTCCATTTTACTAACTGAATAGTCATAATCAGGGAACGGATTTATATGGACTAAAAATATATGAAATATGTAAATATATATGTAGTTATTTTTACCAAAATATGGAATTAAATATGGATTTTTACCAAAATATGGAATTAAATATGGACTTAAAATTATAAAAAAATGACTATGTACGTTAAATATTGGTACATTTTAATCAAACTAAACAAAAAATATAATGGACATACCTTATCTTCCAATGTAGTTTCAACAAAACACAATTTTTATTGTCTGTTACCATAACAATAGGTTACAAACATTTCTTTCAAGTGCTGAAAAGTGAATCTTCTTCTATTGTCTCTGAGGATAGATTTATACTGACTAAAAGAGCGTTCGACGTCACAAGAAGTAACTGGTACATAATTCAATTTCACAATGTCTGCTGGGGATAAGTCCAAGTTAATCTTCACTGTTGATTCACCACTCATCACAGCAACAACCTTTTGTAGTTCTTCATATCCAGGGTTTTTGAAAGTACAGTGTCCACCTTAGCTCTTACTGCATCTGCAACTTTACCTCTACCACGATTCAGTTGTTCCACAGTACTATTTATAATTTCAAAACTTTCAGATAGTGAAAGGTGCCTATTTTGGAGACTTTTGAGCGTTTTTATGATGCATGAAAATGTATGCTGAATGTGAGCTAAGTCATTCTTCACACTTATGTCACAGGTAACTGTTTTCGCAGTATCAATTGAGACTGCATCTTCAGAGTCCAATGCAAGGAGAACATTGTTAATAGAGTCTATATGTTCGGCATAATATTCAACTGCTTCTAGCCATGTACCCCATCTAGTTAAAATTGGCTTTGGTGGCAATGGAATTTCAGGGTACATTTCTTTCAACACGTTAACTCTACTGGGAGCTTTGAGAAATACTTTTTCACTGATGAAATCAACAAATCTACTTTAGGGAAATTGTCTCTGACCACTTCTGCCACACGATGAAATGCATGCGCCACACAAGTAAAATGAGTCAATTTAGGATATACAACAGATAATGCTTGTCCAGCTTTGACCATATAAGGGCAGCATCGCTAATAAAGAATAACACATTATCGTACATAATACCCTTTGGCCACAGGATACCCATAGCTTCGTTGAACAGTTTAACTATAGTTTTGTTATTGCACTTTTCTAGAACATCACAATGTAAAAGAATTCGTTCAGAATATTGTTCACTTAACAAACCGATAACTACATTACCAACAAGTCTACCTTCTTTGTCGGGAGTCTCATCAATGGAAACCCAAATTGAACTATCTTTAATTTCATCTCTTATCTTCTGTATTGTCTCATCGTAGATGGATGGAGCATACGTCTTCCTAAGTGTTGACTCATCCGGGATTGTATGTTGAGTATATTTTTCAAGGAATTCCCTGAAGACCTTATTCTTTAGTTTGTAGAGAGGAATATCAGCAGAGATGAGAGAACGGCACAGGTCGATGTTAAACTCAGATCTTACATTCGATGTTGTTGGTTGTGTTAAAAACAATTGTCTCTGCTTGGAATTTAGTTGTTTGTTGGCCTGATGTTTACTAGTTGTAATGTGTTGTTGCACCAGGAACTTTTGTGTAGATGATACTGCACACTGACACAAATTACAAAATAATATTTTATTGTCAGTTGATAAACCATCTTCTTTAAATTCTGAAATGTAACTTGTTAGTTTTGATTTTAAATTGACTGAATGACGTACTTTTGGCATATTTACCGTCTTTATAGTATGATTTACAAAACTGAACCTATGTGTACTCTGACTGGCATTTAACTGTTGAGCTGCACAACTGAAGTCTGTTAAAAATTTTAAATTAAATTAATACAGTTTTGTAACTTACTTTCCCATTGTTGATAGGACTGCTAATTTTCAAATAACTCTGATGTTAAAGGGATTACTGAACATGTGTTTAAATCTCTATTGTTGAAATGTATTTTTAAAAGTTAATGGAATTTTGTTTTGTTTTATTGTTAAACCTAATATAATATGGACTGTTTTATATGAAATATGGAAAATATATGGAAATTAACGAAAATATGTACTAAACTCTAAAATATGGAAAAATATGGAAAATAAAAGTAGGATTTTTCAACCCTACACATTGTGAAACATAAAGATAATGCAAAATATAAATTATATTAGCTTTATAAGTAAATATGTATTTACATATAAATCCTTTCCCTGGTAATTAGCATTGTTAATCCTGCATTTCTCTTTTCTCAATTGGCATTACTGAATAACATCCAATTTCTTCATTGTAGTAATCGATATTCGTCTATTTCAACTTCACAATATCTGAATAGGTTAAATATTCGTAAGTTAAATATATATACAATTATTATTAACATTTTGTGAGCGAATTTTAGGGATATATTATTTACATTAATTCTATTTTACTCACTGAATAGTCATAATAAATGTCACTCGAGCTGTGAGCTTTCCCAGGCAAATCTCAGACCTCTTGTGACATTACTATAGATAAATGTATCTTTTTTAAGTAGCTTCTCAAATCTGAAGTCTATATTCCCAAACCGCTATCATTTTCTATTTCCAATCATAGATCAAGAGCTTCTTTTGCAAGTCGAGGTATTCTGGCATTCTTCTGATCCAAAACTGGTCTACGCCTTTTGGAATTACAGCCTGTTGAACGCAATATTCTTTGAACCTGGACTAAGTTAATCTAGATTAAAATTACAAGTTTCTTGTTTATGTTAGTTAATTAGTTAGGATAGAATTAAGTATGATACTTAATCACTTATCTAAAGTTTGTGTGACTGCAACCTGTGTATATTTTTGTGTGTCTTTACTTCGTTTATACTATTTTTTTCTCTCTCTCTTTATTTCTTGTGTAGCTTCACTTTGTATATAGTGTATTTTTTTCTGTTTACTTCTATTATTGTATTTGTATTCCTGGTGTTGTGGAAGAGAAGGCCTGATGGCCTTATGTACACCAGAATAAATAAATAAATAAATAAATAAATAAATAGATAGATAGATAATAGATAGATAGATAGATAGATAGATAGATAGATAGATAGATAGATAGATAGATAGATAGATAGATAGATAGATAGATAGATAGATAGATAGATAGATAGATAGATAGATAGATAGATAGATAGATAGATAGATAAGCATCCATCTGTGACTGTTGTAATAATAATTTTTTTTTCCAGGAAATACATAATTATTTCATTGGAGTGTTGGGAAGGTAAAAGAATTGTATTGTATTGTATTGTATTGTATTAATTATGTTTTGCTCCTTAGCAATATGGTAATTTTGTATTTTTGTATCGCACTGGTTGAGT
The DNA here is from genome assembly GCA_025594305.2 of Periplaneta americana. NCBI lineage: Eukaryota > Metazoa > Arthropoda > Insecta > Blattodea > Blattidae > Periplaneta > Periplaneta americana. Next base: position 207,180,906 of record JAJSOF020000001.1, on the reverse strand, counting down.
GGAAGAGAAGGCCGAATGGCCTTAACTCTGTCAGTTAAAATAAACCATTATTATTATTATTATTATTATTATTATTATTATTATTATTATTATTATTAAAAAGAAAAGCTGTTGTTTGAAATTATAACAATTTAATTGTATGTCGATAAAAGCAAATTCAGCTCTTTATCGTATCACAGGTTACGTGGCTAAATTTCCCATTAATTTTTTTTTTAACAGACAGCCTACGTGACTAACGCGACAGTATCTCTTTGTGGACAATGCGGCCGGAGCTTGGGACTCACCAACGACGTGATGAAGTAGCTGTGGTAGTCGCCCATCATGCCGATCTCGCGCGCCTGGCGCAGCACCTCGATCACGTGATCCGCCTCGCACTCCAGCAGGATGTGGTACTGCTTAGACGCGTTGATGTCCTTCAGCAGCTGCCTGCAAGGTATACATAGTGTTGCACGAACTCCACACTACTCGTCACTATGTGTACAAAGTGTCTCACGAACTCCCACTCGGCATTATATACAGGAACATCATTTTATTTTTACTAACATTTTAAATTTCAACCTGGCTATATCTTTGGATTAAAGGTCTAGAACCGGAAACACCGCTTGCTCCCCCTTCCAAGACTGGAGTTCGATGACACTGGCGTAAAATACAAACAAATCACTTTACTAGGTATAGGAGAGAAGAAAAGTAGTTCATCCATTTATTTAAACTAGGAAATATCGAAATTTTGAGTTTGATAATTTTCATTAGGTTTTTGTTTAATCAAAACACAGTACAGTATTAACAATGAGTGTTTTTACTCACGAACTGAGCTGTCCATGTGGACGTATTCATTATGCAATGTATATTGTACTGTTACAGCACATTTTTGAAAATGGTGGCCGTTCATTTCGATACAGGCTTCAGTTCTTTTGTGCATATTATCGCACTATAGACTATTGTACCTAATTCCAATTACCAGTTTCGTCCTTCGTACGAGTAACGCATGTTGAAATAATTCCGTATCTACTCTATAAAAGAGTACTTTACGTACTGTAAATTCAATCTTCACTTCTGCCCGATCCGAAAAGATAAAATTACTCAGACATGCTATCTACTGTCCGTCCAAGTGGTTATGTCGCAGGGTCGTAGAAAGGGGGGGGAATCAAATGACAGTTAATTACTTAACGATGCCCTTTTATTTAAGTTAATTTAAACAGTTGTATAATATTACGTATACGTCCAATTCCTAACAGAAATTAATGTTTTCAGAAAAGAGCTAAGACAGCCCAGCTACAGAGGGGCGGACAGAAGCAGGTGGGGAAAACCGGGATGCGACGTAGGTAAACGGACGACAGTACCTGTGCGAAAATATGATTCAATATTGAAAGCTCTTTCGTCACTGGAAAACGCGAACATATTTCTGGAACGTACTATACTCACTAACTCAGTACAGCTTACGCGGCCTTGGTTCTGTGTGGAGAACGGTTGGATGTTTACTACAATAGAACCTCTATTATCCGTGGTAATGAAGGGGATGGGCTGAACGGTTAATCGAAAAAATCGGATAATCCGTACCATGAAATATTTGCGTAAATTTAATGAATAATATTTACACTTTCATAATTCTCTTCGTGGTGTTATGTTTAACATGCTAGATAATGGATCAGAAGTTCATTAATTTAAGTCTGGTTGTCAATGACGGGTTTTTAAGGGCCAAGGAAACTCCTTGTAATGGCTGTCTGTGGAAAGATATGCGTAGTGGAGATCTCGTCTTTTTTTGTTTATACACTCAAATGTCTTTCCCCAAACCACTCAAATATTTACACTTTTTTTCTTCGATTGTTAGCACAATGAGATTCCTTTTGATATATGGTTTATACCTTACATTTCTACTTATGGAATATCAAGTACTCCTTTGTCCTTAGGTTATGAATCTTATAAGATATTTGATGCACCCGTAGAAAACATTTCATACAGAAGTTATACAGTACGACATTTCGAACAGTAGACCTTACTGTGTAAGGAAAAAGGCTTGTAATAACACTCTCTAGAATAAAATAACATGCTAATACAATGTACAGTACTTCATATATTTCTGCAGCAGAAAAAAAAACGAGAGAAAGACAGACGGTTAATCCACCAATCGGTTAATAGGGTGACGGATAATCGGGATTCTTCTGTAGTAGAGAGGATGGGAGTGAAGTACATTCAGAAACTCAGGTACAACAAAAATTGAAGTAAAATAAAATGATATCCCTGTACAAAAGGCTCACAAACACTCAGAAGTAAGTAGCACTCACCGCTGATCACTGCCGGGAAGGAACTGGCGCACCGTTATGGGTGGATCGTTGGGGCCGTGCGCCTTGAGGACGTCTTGCAGGCGGATCAAGCCAGCTTCCGTCTCGTAGAGCACCGTAAAGGTCCGCCAATGCAGGAAGTTGGTCACCACGTCAACGATGGCCTGTCAACAACGTTGAATATTATTCAATTAATTGGAGGAATGGGAGTGAAAGGTACACGAAAATGCGTCCTTACAAGGGATATAGGGGCTCAGAAAAAGTGTCTATGTGAGCTCCAAGCCTGTTGGCCACTTATCTCACTCCGATTTTCGTCGTTCCATATGAAGGAAGCTGTATTTCCTGAAATAAGAAAGTGGTTTTCAACTAATGGATTTATTGTTAATGATGAAAAACTCATGTGTTAACTCTTAACTTTGAAACAAACCCAAAATAACGTGATAAATGAATCTGTAAAGATGCTGGGTATGTATTTGGATCCTAAACTAAGGTGGAATAGCCATGTCAGTTATGTATGTAAAAGAATTTCTAGAGTAATTTATCTCTTGAGACGTATCATGTACAAGATTCCCAAACATTATTTAAAACAAGTGTATTATGCACTATTTGAAAGTGTTATTAGATATGGGTTACTTTTATATGGAAATAGTTCTGGCCTTCCAAACATTCTGTTACTGCAGAAAAAGGCAGTTCGTATTATAACAATGTCACCACCCAGACTATCATGTAGATTATGACAGTCTACAATCTATATATTTTTGAACTTTTAATGTATGTAAACAAGAATATTACTAATTATACAAGTATAGTAGATCTGCATCGCTATGAAACAAGAAATAATGATCAATTAAATGTACCACATGTCAGGCTGCAAAAAACACAATCAAGCTATGTAGTTACTGCAATAAAATTATATAATAAGATACCAACAAATATGAAGGCACTTAATGAAACACAATTTAAATTTCAGATTAAGAGATGGCTACAAAATAATCCCTTTTATAGTATGAATGAATTTTTTTAAAATGATGTAGTATTTTAGTTAAATTTTATTATTTTTTACTCTTTTAATATTTTAAATATTGACACGTTGTTTTTTATATTATCACATTGACGAAGCCTCTTGTATTCTGGTACCTTCAGGCAAATAAAGAATATGAATATGAATATTAGAGAGTTTTGAAGGGGAAAGACGAAAATGGACGTAACCTGGGGGGGGGGGAGACGAAGCATGACAGAACAGCAACGGGGCAGGATCGACGATGTTAAAAAACTGCACAGGAAGTGGGAGTCCTCGCAAGAGAAGGGGTCCAAGCCTTTGCGCTGTGCGAATAACTTCGTCCTGAAGTATCGAAGCCAAGGCTCCGATTTTAGAAATCTTCAAAATACAGAAATTTGTGTCAGGGAAAACCACAGGCAGGATAAGTTGTCTCAATTTAGTTACTAGCCAATTTGCTGTGAGATGATTCTAATAAAATATGTCCCGATCGGCCCTGGGGACACGATGTTCTCTTGTTTCTGTTTGAAATAGCCCGAATTGTATTTCAACACGACAGGGACCCATTCATATCCGCTGTAATTATGCAGGGCGTTTAAGTGCAAGGCTTGTCACATGGAGCATTTTATTAAAAGTTATAATTTTTAAGAATGTATGATAATATAAGAATGTAAACGAATTTGCCTGTTAAATAGCTTTATTACTATACAGGGTGTGAACCGTAAGTAATGTCATCAATTTCACGAGGTTATTCTTAAAGATATTTCAAACGAAAAAGTTTAATACAAATTTGCTCAGGTTTGCTTCCTTTTCCAGAAAAACATTTCGTAGCGTGTTTTCGGAGAGCCATTGATTTAATTCCCAATATGCTCAGTCAGTTTATAAGAGCAGTGTATTATGACAACAAATTATTGAAAGAATTTTAGTTTTGTCCTTTAAATATGCAAAAATTTCATTCGAACAAATATAAGTTTTCGTTATGCAAAGGAATTTTACAATGTTCTTCCAAGAAGAGATGGGCATTGTAAGATATTTATTTATTTATTTATTTATTTACTTATTTACTTACCTACCTATTTATTTATTTACTTACTTATTTATTTATTTATTTACTTATTTATTTACTTATTTACTTACCTATTTATTTATTTAATTATTAGTTACTTATTTACTTACTATTTGTTTATTTATTTATTCATTCATTCATTCATTCATTCATTCATTCATTCATTCATTCATTCATTCATTCATTCATTCATTCATTTATATATATTTATTTATTTATTTACTTATTTATTTACTTATTTACTTACCTACCTATTTATTTATTTATTTACTTATTTATTTATTTACTTATTTATTTACTTATTTACTTACCTATTTATTTATTTACTTATTAGTTACTTATTTACTTACTATTTGTTTATTTATTTATTTATTCATTCATTCATTCATTCATTCATTCATTTATATATATTTATTTATTTATTTACTTATTTACTTACCTACCTACGTATTTATTTACTTATTTATTTATTTACTGACTTATTTATTTACTTATTTACTTACCTACCTATTTATTTATTTACTTACTTATTTATTTATTTACTTATTTATTTACTTATTTACTTACCTATTTATTTATTTACTTATTAGTTACTTATTTACTTACTATTTGTTTATTTATTTATTTATTCATTCATTCATTCATTCATTCATTCATTCATTCATTTATATATATTTATTTATTTACTTATTTATTTACTTATTTACTTACCTACCTACGTATTTATTTACTTATTTATTTATTTACTGACTTATTTATTTACTTATTTACTTACTTATTTATTTATTCATTCATTCATTCATTCATTCATTCATTCATTCATTCATTCATTCATTCATTCATTCATTTATTTATTTATTTATTTATTTATTTATTTATTTATTTATTTATTTATTTATTTATTTATTTATCTCTATAACAGGGCAAAGCCCCAATTACAACAGACAGTACAGATATTTGTTAAAAAACATAGAATTGCATATAACATGAAAAAAGAGATAAAACAGAAACAAATGCAAGATACAAGTGTAATTACAAATTAAAAATTAAAAATGAAAAATAAAACAAATAGATACTACCTAAATAAGACACAGATACAGATATAAATGAAAAGTACCAAATAAAAATAAATTAAAAAGAGTTAAGTATAGATATCATAGCCAAATATGTAAAATGTGGCTATAATTGGCAAATTACAGAGTAAATATAACACAATGTTAATAAATTCAGTACACAGTATTATATAGTAGAACTAATAGGCTTAATTTATTTATTTAAGAAATTGACTACTACAGAACACTGTTCCAATATGCTGTTGTTGTTTCTATAATTGGTTTATTTTACGACGCTGTATCAACTGCTATAGTTATCTAGCATCTGAATGAAATGAAGGTGATAATGCTAGCGAAATGAGTCCAGGGTATAGTGCCGGAAGTTACCCAGCATTTGCTCTTAATGGATTGAGGGAAAACCCCAGGAAAAACCTCAACCAGGTAACTTGTCCCAATCAGGATTTGAACCCGGACCCGCTCGTTTCACGGTCAGACATACTAACCGTTACTTCGTAGCGTTGAACCATATGCAGTTGTTACAATACCAATTTCACAGTTTTTCTTAATTTTGTTACACTTTTTTTTTTGTTTTGATAAATAGCACCACCTCTCAAAATATTAGCCAGTGCTGACATACTGCGGAGAAATTTTAATTACTTCACATTTCATAAACGAATAGAATATGTCCAAAACCAAGCTCTCAGACTCATTACTGGTGGAATCAAAACAACTCCAATAGATTCTATGAGATTCCTCACTAATATTAACAGCATCAAAATGGCAATAGAAGAAAAAGCACTGATTCAATATGAAAAACTTATCAGAGTACCAGGAAACAATTGGCATTCATACAGTCCTCTCTGTAGATTGAAAACTCAACTCATATCCATGGTTCAAGAATTAAAACAGAAAATCAATATCCCGAATTTAAAAGAAAACTTACAAATTAAACCAAACCCTTTAACTCTATTAAATATAGAGTATAATCTAAATTTAACAGAAGAAACACTGAAATCAGAAGTAAACAATGAAATAATAAAACAATTGTCTTTAGAGACAATTAATATTAGGTACCCTCCACAAAACTGGCTTCATTTATACACCGACGGATCCTTGATCTCCAGAGAACAAGGTGCCGGTGCAGGTGTTACGTGCTGTCTCTTCTCACTTTATAGATCTCTTGGATATGGAACAACAAGTTTTGATGGAGAAATCATTGCAATAAGGGAAAGTCTCAGGAATCTTCCATGCCACATCAATAAATTTAAGAATGCAGTTATATTGTCAGACTCCAAAGCAGCTATTCTATCAATAGTCTATAGACACACACCTTCATCTCACATGCAGAAATAAATAAAATGCTCTCTCAATTAATATCACTCAATAAAATAATTGTATTCCAATGGATACCATCCCATTGTGGAATCCTGGGAAACGAGAATGCGGATGCTTTAGCAAAGAAGGGCAGCACTGCTACTTACAGACCTGTTACTAAGTCTACGCATTACTCTGTGAAGAGATTTATTAAATCTACATACTTAGACTTCAACAAACAAAATTTGATAACACAATCTCAAGGGAAAAAATGGAACTCTCTGCATCATAATCCACAGTTAATTCCCGATTTACCACGAAAATCGTCTGTACCTGCATTTAGATTGGCAACAGGCCATGATTGTTTGGCCAAACACCTGCATAGAATTGGAATATATCAGTCCCCTAACTGCCCATTGTGCAACTCAAACCAAGAAATGGATTCGCAACATCTGAAAATCTGTGCTTCAGTGGCTGGTCATGATAATGTCTTTGAAAAATATTGGAGTGCAAGAGGTCAAATGACTTTATTGTCAAACGCCTGGCATTAGAAAACAACAACAACACGTTGTATGTGTAAATATAGATTAGGAAATAGGCGATGAATCTAAAGCCTGAGCTCGCCGTAGATTACGAATTAGGCCGCACCTTGGAGATGGATTCCTCCGCTGGGTGCAGGTTGATGAGGCATCGAGCGGGGAACCTGGGGCTGGTGGGGTAGATCTCCATGTGGGGGATCTCCAGGGTCTCGCAGATAGACTCCACGATGCCGGTCGTGTCCGGGGTTCGAGGCCCGAACACGGCGGCTATGCCTTCTGAAGCGAGACCGCATACTGCAGAAAAAGAAGAAAAAAGAGTGCAGTGACTGGTGAACACTGTGTGACACGTGTTATCATCTTCTTTTAAATCTGCCATTAACTTCTCAACAGTTCTGAACAACCATTACAATCTGGCAATACTGTAACAGTTGTGTTGTTTCCGAGAAAACTGTGATCTGCGTTATTTACTACTTGAATAATAATCAGGACGAACCAAACTGTAGAAAATATACTTTTCTATCTTAAGCAGGAAAATATGAAAGAGTAATGGAACGGAGAAAAATTCTCTCCGGCGCCAGGATTTGAACCCGGGTTTTCAGCTCTACGTGCTGATGCTTTATCCACTAAGCCACACCGGATTCCACCACGGCGTCAGAAGAATCATCTCAGTTTTAAGTTCCAACTCTTGGGTTCCCTCTAGCGGCCGCCCTCTGCACTACGTCATAGATGTTTATGAACCTAGGACCGAAGTCCACACATGTGCTGAGGTGCACTCGTAATGAGTGACTAGTTGGCCGGGATCCGACGGAATAAGCGCCGTCTTAAATCTTACGCATATCATATATATTATTATTATTACGAGTACACCTCAGCACATGTGTGGACTTCGGTCCTACGTTCATAGGTATCTATAACGTAGTGCAGAGGGCGGCCGCTAGAGGGAACCCAAGAGTTGGAACTTAAAACTGAGACGATTCTTCCGACGCCGGGGTGGAATCCGGTGTGGCTTAGTGGATAAAGCGTCAGCACGTACAGCTGAAAACCCGGGTTCAAATCCCGGCGCCGGAGAGAATTTTTCTCCGTTCCATTACTCTTTCATCGTATGATGACGCAGAATATCTGCATGGAAATATCATATGTACTTCGGTACATTAAAATAATATTAAGCAGGAAAATTTAAACGGAATGTTATGTTCAATTTATATACATAGCCTACTAGTGGCTTGTGCAGCAAATGCTGCAAACTAAGTTCATTAGACGTTCAAGTAAACATTTTTCAGATTTATTTTCAATGAAGAATAGCAGACATTCTGAAAGTTATTTACTTCCATAATAATGAAAGATACTCTCTCTCTCGAGCCAATACTGAAGAGAACCACGCATATAAATATCTACACCACACCGCCATTAAATATATGAAAAAGACCGAACCCCACTTGATTAATAAGTATAAAAATATTTGATTTTTAATCATATTATTATCTTACGTAAGTTTTATAACTTTCAGTAACATATACTATATATACTATATAGCCGCCACTCAGTAAAATATAGAAATCAAAGTCTAATTTAAGATATTCTCTACATCTACTTATATAACCCCAAAACGTTTCACTTTCATGTCATCAATATACCATTAATATGTATAATTAATGAAAAATAGTCACATCATGGCATTAACTACAATAATATTTAATTTCTAATGGTAATAAGTCATCACACCACCTCAAGTTTTGTAGTCTTTAATATCCAATACACAGCTGTACCCACAAAATTACACACCACAGAATCGAAACTGTAAATTATTTTTAGTAAGTTAAGTTTTTAATAACCAATTTAATTTGAGCTCTAAATATGTCAGCATTCTTGCAGATCATGGCCTTCGTGTAATATTGTTTACTGTAGTGTGTGTTTTGTTTTATACTGAAATGCAATTAGCTAGTTCTCAAAACTGACGACAGATGGATTTTGGAAAATAGGAAAATTATGTTGAAAAATTGACATTTCACTGAAAACTACTATTTTCCTGAAAAACTTTGGGTTCCAAGCTTCAAAATGAGGGGTCATTTATTAAAATCCGTTCAGCCGTTTTCCCGTAATTTCCATTACCATTTCAAATTATATATCTAGATAAGTCACAATAAAACAAATAGACTCGGAAAAAATTTATTGAATACTTTACAAAGAATGTAGGTTGTTGTGTAGATGGTTGAAATGCACAAAAAATTATTTCTGGTATCAGAAATTATTCTAAGAAACGTGTAAATTGGATTTAAATAAAATGTACGTACACGTAGACAACAAGCTGTGATGTTGCTATAGGCACAGGTTGTCTGACTTAAACCGTTCACTTTTGCTTAGGCAGCCCAAATAACGGTCGAGACATGTGGGATGTATGTAATGGTTTCCTAGGCGTAATGAGGGGCAGGTATAACTTCACTGACTCATTACGTGAATGTTACTAATTTTAGTCTTCATATGATAATTTTATGTTAAACACGTTTTGTCAATCTGTTATGTTAATTATTAATTATCTTTCCCCTTTCCAACGTTTATTCCAATCTTGGACAATGTTTTATCGAGCCATTTGCTCTGCTTACACTTCATATAACATCGTTTTCTTAATATTCAAGTTATAGGCCTATCCAATCCTTCAGATAAATTTATTTGCTTTGTTTCAATCGGACTAAGCCACGTATCTTTAAAGAATAGACAGTGAAGAATTTCTGACACAGTTTATATTTTATTCATTTCAATATGTGACGCCTAGTGACACTACTATGAGAACCTGGGTAGACCAAGAAAAAGTTGGATTCAGACAGTGTGAGACCATACGGTCTAAGACATATACGAGATCGATAACAACCCGCATGGAGTTGGATGATATTGCCGCAGTTTGCGCACTAGAAGTTGTAATAATTCATGTACTATTATCGCTGTGCACTAGATAAAAAAACTAGTCTCATTCTTGACCCCTTGTAAGGTTCGAAATTAATGAAGATCAACCAAAGCAGGTACGTGAAGAGAAACGCGCTATTTACCTTCCATGCTCTGATGATCTCAGTCATAAATATAATATTCAAGATTGGAATGTCATTTGACTTATGTTTGGTGCGAGAGGAACAATTCCCAAATTTACATTGGAGATCCTCAGAAAATTAAAGGTTCCTGATAAGACTCTTCAGGCAATTGCATCAACCATTTTAAAATCTTCGTTGAACATCATCTATCACATCTCTATTCATCTTTATAATATTGAATGTATATTATTTATTTTCAATAAACTTTTATCGTTTTGATAGCTACCAAATCTTGTCGCTGAATATTATTTTTTAATATTTCATTATGTATTTGTTTAACATTAATTTACATGTTCTTTTTTGTTCATTTAAATTGATTAGGATGCCGATATTTTAAATCCAAGATTTGGACGGCTATCATTTCGATATTGCTGCGCACTAGAAGTTTAAATAATTCATACCATTTAGTTACTGCGCACTACAAGTTAAATTAATTCGTATATAGTGTTGTTACTGATCACTAACGTACAAATCAAGTTGATTTTTATACAGGGACATCACTTTATTTTTACCAACATTTTTAACATTAACCTGGCTATACTCGGACACACTGTTTCCCCCTTCCATTACAGGAGTTTGATGTTACTAGTGCAATATGTAAACAAATTATTTTACTATGTATAGGAGGAGAGAAAAGTAGTGTATCCATTTATGTTGTAGGGAAATACGATATTACGATTTTCAGTTTGATCATCACTTTTACGGAATTTATCAAAATACAGCAGAGTAGTAACATTTTTTTTTCAAAAACTCAACTTTTCAGGCGGCTATGTTCGTTATGTAATGTCTACTTTATTTAGCATATTAATTATTGATGTTATCATACAATATAGATAGTGTATTTAAATTGAGGGGGTCATAAGCAAAGGGCTGTAAGTGCACTTAAGTTACTTTTGAGAAAAAGGGGTTTAAATATTTAAGCTTTTGTAAAATCGGTGAAATTTTTTATTTAAATTTTAATGTGTGATGCGAATAAAACATCCCTTTGCCACTAAAATTTTAGATACTTTTGCTTACACTGGATGCACTTGACGCATGTTATTACAAATGTCACTAGCATTCCTTTGCTTCTAGCCACCTCAATTCAAAATAAGCTAATCTGAATTTTTAAACAAGTTGCTGAAAATGGTTGCCGTTCATTACAATGCAGGCTTCAGTTCAGTACGCATATTATTAAAAACATTTTGAAGCATATTCTCTGAAATTGAATTTATCGTTTCTTGAATATAATTTTTTAGTACGATATTATTAATAGAGGTTCTTTCTTCTATAGAAAACGCAATCATATTTCTGAAACACACTATACACTGCAGTGTTTACTTCACTGCTTGAAGACTTCGAATACAACAGCGGCCGTAAGTTTGTGTCTGACGGGAGCAAGGACATTAGTGAAGGGGTGGGAGTGAAGTACATTCAGAAATGCAGGTACAATAAAAATGCAAGTAAAAATAAAATGATGTCCCTGTATTTTATTGGTAACTGCGAACCAGAGTTTATCTCATTTCATTCAATGTATTGTTTCTACTGTTCACTACACGTTATTTATTTTCATAAGAAACATTGCTACAGCACTCCAGACGTTACGTGAATTTATGAGTAGCAATACTGCTGAACCATAGCACAGGTTATAGGAAATCGTATCTATGCACAATAGAGATTATATGTATTCATGTTTCTCACTGGACTTATATGTAATTTCTCTACTGCGCACTAAAGGTTATGTCGATCTACATGTACCTCTCTTTCCGACAGCGAAGCTATCGGATTGCGACACATTCAGGTCCACCCTGTACAGCTCTGTTCCTGGCAGCAGTTCTGGATCCACGTTGATGTGCTGCAGAGCATATTTGACGGCGATGTGCTGCAGGGGGTAGTCCTCAGGATGGAACAGCACCGCTGCAACGGCAGTGGTATCATATCACAATAAGCAAATACTGATGACATCACCAAATTTTCAAGTTCTACATATCCAATCGAAAAACCAGAACCTAAACACACTAGAACAATATGAAATATACAGATAGACAAAAACACACCCACAACAAATCCTCAACAATCAGCTGAATTTCAGAACACACACTATTTGACTCCACACTACACAACACAAACGCACCCCCAGCAAGACAAATGAACAAACCGGAGGACACAAAGTCCTCACTACTTCTGAACATGGCTACCACTAGTCAAATAGTCAATAATAATAATACTTACTTACTTAGGTACTTATTGGCTTTTAAGGAACCCGGAGGTTCATTGCCGCCCTCACATAAGCCCGCCATTGGTCCCTATCCTGTGCAAGATTAATCCAGTCTCTACCATCATATCCCACCTCCCTCAAATCCATTTTAATATTATCTTTCCATCTACGTCTCGGCCTCCCCAAAGGTCTTTTCCCCGCTGGCCTACCAACTAACACTATATATGCATTTCTGGATTCGCCCATACGTGCTACATTCCCTGCCCATCTCAAACGTCTGGATTTAATGTTCCTAATTATGTCAGGTGAAGAATACAATGCGTGCAGTTCTGCGTTGTGTAACTTTCTCCATTCTCCTGTAACTTCATCCTTCTTAGCCCCAAATATTTTCCTAAGAGCCTTATTCTCAAAAACCCTCAAACTCTGTTCCTCTCTCAAAATGAGAGTCCAAGTTTCACAGCCATAGAGAACAATCAGTAATATAACTGTTTTATAAATTCTAACTTTCAGATTTTTTGACAGCAGACTGGATGACAAAAGCTTCTCAACTGAATAATAACTGGCATTTCCCATATTTATTCTGCGTTTAATTTCCTCCCGAGTGTCATTTATATTTGTTACTGTTGCTCCAAGATATTTGAATTTTTCCACCTCTTCGAAGGATAAATCTCCAACTTTTATAGTTCCAGTTCGTACAATATTCTGGTCACGCGACATAATCATATACTTAATCTTTTCGGGATTTACTTCCAACCCTATCTCTTTACTTGCTTCAAGTAGAATTTCAGCGTTTTCCCTAATCGTTTGTGGATTTCCTCCTAACATATTCACGTCATCCGCATAGACAAGCAGCTGATGTAACCCGTTCAATTCCAAACCCTCTCTGTTATCCTGGACTTTCCTAATGTCATACTCTAGAGCAAAGTTAAAAAGTAAAGGTGACAGTGCTACTCCTTGCTTTAGCCCGCAGTGAATTGGAAAAGCATCAGATAGAAACTGGCCTATACGGACTCTGCTGTAAAAAAAAAAATAATAATAATAATAATAATAATAATAATAATAATAATAATAATAATAATAGTAATAATAATAATAATAATAATAACAATAATTTATAAATAAAATACATTATCATCATATACATTGGGTTAGACTGATTAGTGACCCGAATAACGAAATACAACTTGGACATGTTTGTTGGTAAAGCGTGGCGCTATTAATAGAAACAACGGACGATCACTCCGGCGCGCTGCGTCCTTGAAGCGTCTGTCCCTTCCAGATCTATCAGAAGAAACATTATCGGTATATTAATAAAATGATTTCGTATTGTTGCACGTAACAAGATTGACTGTAGGGCTCAATTTATTGCAATCAATAACGCACGTAAAATGAATAAAATAACAATTTGTTTATGCCAGTTACAGTAGCAACACGATTTCGTATCCTGGTAACCAACATACTGTTGACATAGATTGTGTTAACGCCACATAAAAAGACTGGCTCTAAGGTTCAATAATTATAATTAATAATGCACGTAAAATGAACTTAACAGCTATTTGCTTATGTCAGTTTTATTATCACGATATCGTATCTTAGCAACCACTTACATTTGACATAGATTGCGTTAACGCCACATAACAAGACTGACTCCAAGGTTCAATAATTGTAATTAATAATGCACGTAAAATGAACTTAAGAACGATTTGCTTATGTCAGTTTTATTACCACGATTTAGTATCCTAGCAACCACATACAGCAGTTGACATAAATTGTGTTAATGCCACGTAACAAGACTGACTCTTAAGGTTGAATTATAATTTTATTAGTAATGCAGATAAAATAAACTTAACAGCGATTTCCTTATATCAAATTTTAGTATTTCCTGACTTTGAATGTAGTAATAACACAGAATTAGAGCAGATTATGTTAATATCACATAATTAACAAGACTGACTCTCAAATTCAGTGGATAATAGTAATTAATAATGCAAAAAATAATCGCTATTACCTTATTTATGCAATCTATTTGTACGATTCGGATATTTGGATGGTCTCATCCTCATTCTGTCAGGATTATCAGACATGCTCTGGCCATGTGGTCAGCATGACGCAAGTTCAACACTTAAGAAAACGCAAATGATACTGCGTCATACCGAAGAAGTATGTGCATCAATTGCCTTATCGTGGACTAAACCCACGTCTACTAGACTTACAACCATGCTGTGTTCCTTCCGAAATTTCTACAGCATTTATTATTATTATTATTATTATTATTATTATTATTATTATTATTATTATTATTATTATTATTATTTTCACTAGCAGCACTCCTACTAGGAATGTTAATGCAAGGAATTCCTGCTGACAACATAATATGACTTCTGTGCCAAACTACGGTCTACAGGTTCACACTCGCGGGAATTGTCAGAGTCTCCTGACCATAACGCGGACCGGCAACAAGTGGTGTATGACAGCGTGTGAACTAGGCTGTGGTGGAATAGAGCCAAAGAGAGGCACAGTAAGGGCGCAAGAATGTATGAATTCCCAACGTTGTGTTCACTCATTATTATTATTATTATTATTATTATTATTATTATCATTATTATTACTTACTTAGTTACTTAATTACTTACTTTCTTTCTTACTTACTGGCTTTTAAGGAACCCGAAGGTTCATTGCCGCCCTCACATAAGCCCGCCATTGGTCCCTATCCTGAGCAAGATTAATCCAGTCTCTACCATCATATCCCACCTCCCTCAAATCCATTTTAATATTATCTTCCTATCTACGTCTCGGCCTCCCTAAATGTCTTTTTCCCTCCGGCCTCCCAACTAACACTCTATATGCATTTCTGGATTCGCCTATACGTGCTACATGCCCTCAAACGTCTAGATTATTATTATTATTATTATTATTATTATTATTATTATTATTATTATCATTATCATCATCATTATCATTATCATTATCATTATTATTATCATTATTATTATTATTATTAATACGAATGAAATATCGTTAAATAAATCAATTAAGGCATTCTTCAAAGTATTTTCCGTCTCTGTATACATCACGATTACTAGGTTTTCAGAATGCCAATAAGAGGCAGAATATGGTCGAGCATGGAGGTGTGACGTATAACACAAAAAAAAGAAATGCACATGATTTGAGAGAACCCCATGAGCACACCATGCCAAATTACTGACATAGTTTAGTACATATCCAGACACACTCACACTAAATTACTAAATAATTACTACCTTATTAATTACAATTTTATTATTTGAGGTTAAGATTTAAAAAAAGAAACTTTGTAATGGTTTTGTGTTACTAAATTGTCCAATAAAATTACTGATTTCTAGTAGAAAATATAGCCTACATTTTTCTAAGCTAAATTAATCTCATTAGTGTACAGTACGAAATGTATTGAGATTATGGCTATTTTGTGTCTTTTCTTAGCATTCGCTAGCAAGGTTTAATCTATTTTAATTGCTTCAAGAAATAAATTGCCTATGATCACAATTTGTCAGTTTCTGTCAGATGCGTTTCCAATTCACTGCGGGCTAAAGCAAGGAGATGCACTATCACCTTTACTTTTTAACTTTGCTCTAGAGTATGCCATTAGGAAAGTCCAGGATAACAGAGAGGGTTTGGAATTGAACGGGTTACATCAGCTGCTTGTCTATGCGGATGACGTGAATATGTTAGGAGAAAATCCACAAACGATTAGGGAAAATACGGGAATCTTATTGGAAGCAAGTAAAGAGATAGGTTTGGAAGTAAATCCCGAAAAGACAAAGTATATGATTATGTCTCGTGACGAGAATATTGTACGAAATGGAACTATAAAATTGGAAATTTATCTTTTGAAGAGGCGGGGAAGTTCAAATATCTTGGAGCAACAGTAACAAATATAAATTATATTCGGGAGGAAATTAAACGCAGAATAAATATGGGAAATGCCTGTTATTATTCGGTTGAGAAACTTTTATCATCCAGTCTGCTGTCAAAAAATCTGAAAGTTAGAATTTATAAAACAGTTATATTACCGGTTGTTCTTTATGGTTGTGAAACTTGGACTCTCACTTTGAGAGAGGAACATAGGTTAAGGGTATTTGAGAATAAGGTGCTTAGGAAAATATTTGGGGCTAAAAGGGATGAAGTTACAGGAGAATGGAGAAAGTTACACAACGCAGAACTGCACGCATTGTATTCTTCACCTGACATAATTAGGAACATTAAATCAGGACGTTTGAGATGGGCAGTGCATGTAGCACGTATGGGCGAATCCAGAAATGCATATAGAGTGTTAGTTGGGAGACCGGAGGGAAAAAGACCTTTGGGGAGGCCGAGACGTAGGGGAAGATAATATTAAAATGAATTTGAGGGAGGTGGGATATGATGATAGAAAATGAATTAATCTTGCTCAGGATAGGGACCAATGGCGGGCTTATGTGAGGGCGGCAATGAACCTCCGGCTTCCTTAAAAGCCAGTAAGTAAGTAGGTAGGTAAGTAAATAAGTAAGAAAGTAGTATGGTCACAGTTTATTTAAGATAACTTGGGCCTCAGGTTTCGTGAGATCTGCAAAACACCAATTTCTTTCAGCTCTCCACTTATTTTTCATAATAGAAAATACCCTTTCCATATAGGTAACAGGATATCAACATTAACAAGTGTGAGGCTTCACTTAAATTGACTTCGGCACAGAAATTGATCCATTTTGTATTTACACTGCACTGTGTGTCATTCCTCTTTCAATTACATCTTCCTTATATTTAGAAAATTTCTCATAAAATCTGTTTAACCCGAAATCTGGACAAACATCTGGATCGTATATGGAGATTTACTTGTAAGAAGGCGGAAAAGAGGGAAAACTGGAGAATGCTGGTTTTGCAGTGGAGGACATATAGAAAACCATGAATGAAAGAATGGTGAATGAATCATTCCATGGTAAGAATAAACATGAGTATATAGTATATACTGGACTTTTTTTTAGTATATACTCTTATTAGTAAGAATAAAAACATTTGAGTGCCTACTCATTTTTGATTACATACTCATAACATGGAAGCATAGTAGAATATACTCAAGTGTCCATCTTGTACAGAATATATACTCATGCTTGATAAGAATAAAAGCTAGTATATTCTCATATTTATAAGTTCGTTCTCATGTTATTCTGAGTAAGGCTTGTAGCAGGCTCAATTCTGAGTACTTGTTGATTTGTGTTCAGTTTAAAGTTAAATTAAAAAGAAATGGCATAATTTATGAACAATGTAGTACTTCATGGAAAAATATAGAAAAAACGTGAACTTCAGAAGCCTTTAACGCTTCACAAAAGTGAATGTGAAGAAGGTTAAACACGTATTTGTTATTCATAAAAAACATAACCTATAAAAATATGAATGACTATCGAATTATGAGGTTAGATTGTATTATTAAATATAATTAACAATTACAGTTTATTTTGTAAAATTTAAATTGCAAAATGCAATTACTTGTAACTTTAAATTATATATATAAAACTCTCTATAATAAAAAATAGAATTAGCATAACTGGAATTCTAGAAATGAATTGTAATCGCTATCCAACATCCCGAAATGACGATTTCCCAGTAGTATTTTCTTGTTTCCTGTTTATTAACGTCACTTATCTGATTCACTCTCTCTTTCATGTTTATTCATTTATTCATTTATTTATTTACTTATTATTTGTTTATTTATTTATTTATTTATTTATTTATTTATAAAAAGCAAAACAAACCACTACAGCATCCAGATAACATGTGAAAGTCTATAAAAAAAACTGAGCATCACGGTGCAATGTGGTCAAAGAGGATTGGTAACACGAGTATATACTAACTTTTAAACGATCAAGAAGGCTGTAGAGATGAGTATATATTCACGTTACGTAGAATGTCTTTATTCTTACGAATATGAGTATGTTCTAGTGGTTACGAGTATATAATCACAGGAAGTGCTCATACTCAAAAGTATAAACCTTGAGAAAGTACTTAAGCTGTATTCTTACTACCCATTATTAACTGCTTTTGTGCAAGGTCGTGCGTATTTGATTGGTTTCCGCACAAAACCAATCCGCGGAAAGTCTAAAATTCCACATTCAGTATTCCCAACCTAACACACACAACAATTTCCCTCTTCTTACCGCTTAAGTGACATATTGATTTTACTGTTTTAGGCTTTTAACATATTATTTTTAGAGACGTTCAACATAGTAATAATTATAAATTGGAAAATTACCACTGCAATTTCACCTAAATTGCACTGTTAATTATTGTTTTTAAATATTTGCAAAAATTAAGTAAACTCTACAACTCCACTAAAGTTACTGCATTCGTGATGCAAGTAACATTAAGGAAGCCGTGAAAAAATCAACAAGATTCCATAGACTGGGGGGGGGGAGACAGACGTATATCATGGCCTGCTGGAGTATAGTAAACACTGAAAACATTTTGAAGCAATAATGTTGAAGATAAATATTTTTGTTTTGCAAATTTGCCGTCATTAAACAGAAACCAAGATGGAGATTTCATTGCAACTAATTAGAAATTCCTCTTTCAGGTATGTAATAAACGATCTTCGCACAAAATAATGCACAATACACGAGCGGTATGTTTTCTTTCAATTCTCGGAAATTAAAAAAGCTCAACTACGTTTCGCTTTTTCAAACTTTTCCTCGAACACGAAAAATTCAACATACCGCTCTTGTAACGCATATTACTATTGTACGAATATGTACAATTACTAAAGATGAAACTAATCCTCCCCCCCTAGAGTTAGGATACGCGGGGTGAATGGCGTTGGCACTAAGACGCAAATATGAGAATTTCCGCGTTCATAGTAAACACACAAACAAATGACAATCAAGCCTAAAATAGCTTAATATTAAACGCTGCAGTCCACATGACGATGGATTCTGCCACATCTTCTTCATTCCACGTTGACAGATGTACACAGTGCAGGTAGCCACTCACCCAGGGGCAGGCGGGGCGGCAGGGCAGGGGCGGCCGGCAGGCTGAACGCGAGCAGCAGGAGCAGCAGCGAGCCCGCCATGTCTTGCGGCCCACGTGTTGCTCCCAAACAGACTTCACTAGAACTGGCCGTCCACCACGCAGGACACCAAAATAGAGACGCAGTGCTGCCAACTGGCGGCCGTCAACCGTTCCGGAAATAGCCCGTTTCCCCCTCCAGATCGCTACGTCACTCCCTGGACCTTGCACTTGTGCACCTTCTTCCCACATTATTTATTAAATTCTTCCTTGCCTTCTTCTTTCGTGAATTTCTTCCGTTTTTCCCTTCTTCATATCCTATTCTGCTCATCCCCCTTCCTTCCTAACTCCTCACGTGTTTCTTCTTCTTACTTAATCAATGTTTAATATTTTAAATTTATTTTTCAATTACCTCTTTATTCCTTCATTTTCTGTCATTTATTTCTTTATTTATTTATGACATACATTTGAGTGAAGAAATTATTATAGCTCTTTTGAGAATTTTCAAGATATGTTTACCATTCTTACATTCTTGGCTTAAAAATCGATAATGTCTTAAATTTGAAAAATCATATTAAAGAAATTACCCCCAAACTAAATTCAGCTTGTTTTGCTATTAGATCTATGCAAAAGATAGTAAATATCAATACCTCAAAAACAATATACTTTGCATACTTCCACTCAGTAATGAGTTTTGGAATAATATTCTGGGGAAATTCCACAGATAGTAACATGATATTCCTATTACAAAAAAGAGTAATTAGAATAATAGTAGGTGCCAAATCTAGGGAATCGTGTAGGACTATTTAAAAAAAAACTACAAATAATGCTCATGGCTTGACAGTACAGCATTTTTTCATTAATAAAGTTCCTCGTATGTAATCGTGAAAACTTTGTAACTAATTCAACAGTTCATAGCATAAATACACGTCAAAAATGACTTTCATACTCCATCGGGAAGTCTATCGTGCTACCAAAATGGAGTGCGTTATAAGGCAGTAAAGGTTTTTAATAGCCCCCCCCCCTATGGATATACTTACTTACTTACTTACTTACTGGCTTTCAAGGAACCCGGAGGTTCATTGCCGCCCCCACATAAGCCCGTCATTGGTCCCTATCCTAAGCAAGATGAGTCCAGTCTCTACCATCATATCCCACCTCCCTCAAATCCATTTTAATATTATCTTCCCATCTACGTCTCAGTCGACCTGGTTGGCAAGTTGGTATAGCGCTGGCCTTCTATGCCCAAGGTTGCGGGTTCGATCCCGGGCCAGGTCGATGGCATTTAAGTGTGCTTAAATGCGACAGGCTCATGTCAGTAGATTTACTGGCATGTAAAAGAACTCCTGTGGGACAAAATTCCGGCACATCCGGCGACGCTGATATAACCTCTGCAGTTGCGAGCGTCGTTAAATAAAACATAAGTTTTTTTTCTACGTCTCGGCCTCCCCAAAGGTCTTTTTCCCTCCGGCCTCCCAATTAACACTCTACATGCATTTCTAGATTCACCCATACGTGCTACATGCCCTGCCCATCTCAAACGTCTGGATTTAATGTTCCTAATTATGTCAGGTGAAGAATACAATGCGTGCAGTTCTGTGTTGTGTAACTTTCTCCATTCTCCTGTAACTTCATCCCTCTTAGCCCCAAATATTTTCCTAAGAACCTTGTTCTCAAACACCCTCAATCTCTGTTCCTCTCTCAAAGTGAGAGTCCAAGTTTCACAGCCATACAGAACAACTGGTAATGGATATAAAAAACGAAACTCAAAACATAAAATTATTTAGGGCCAGATTAAAGAAGTACCTAATTTCTCACGCCTTCTATTCTGTAGGTGAATTCATGACATTCAATAACGCTTCATGAAATTGATACTAAAACTTTGTGTTGTACTAGTAAACTATATTGTAAACCTCGTCTGTATATATTTCATCTAGACTGTGACTATAAATTAAGACTTTATAATAGTATTAAGTTTTTTGACTTGCTCCATATTTTAGCTGTGAAGCAATGTACGAATACCATGGAATGTTAATAAATACAATACAATACCACATGCAGTATTTTGTTCCTTCTCTATTTGTGACTTATTGACGGTTTCACGAAAGACGAGATGATGACTCAATTTACCGATCCTTAAGGTTGCTTGCACACGATCAAATTTTCGTGCAATTCACAAGACTTGCTAACACTGTACCAATTTTAAAGTCAAATCACATACAGCATTTGAAAAGTTTCTGATTGTCTTGAAAGTAAATAAGAACATGATCTAGTCCATCAAAGACTTGACAATTATTCTTTGAAGAAATTGACCTATGGGATCCGTATGGCGCCAAGAACCACAAAAACATGGTGTCCTGGTCGACAGAAGCTGTGTGCGAATTAATTCAGTGATATAGATTGAACCCATGCCTGTACGCCGTGCATTCTGTGAAATGACACAATAGGCTAAAATGAAGAAAAATAATACGTATGTTAACCTATAACCTACTCAAATATGAATCCTGTGTGTGTCCAATGTCTAATCACTTCACTTGTGTAATTCGGATTCCGCATATTGCCGATAGATGGCAGGACTGTGACGCATATTTCAAGTTCCACACCACTTCGGTAGGCCACACATAGAAAAAATAAATATTTTGTTTTGAAACAATATGCAATCGTAATAGCCTTCGTTTTAGATTATATACCAATAAAAATGTTTTTCTGTACAGCCTAAAGTCACTTGTTATTTACTTATTTATTTATCTATTTATTTACTTATTCATTGATTCATTTATTCACTCATTTATTTATTTATTCATTCATTCATTTATTCACTCATTTATTTATTTATTTATTCATTTATTCACTCATTTATTTATTTATTATTCATTTATTCATTCATTTATTCTCTCATTTATTTATTTCTTTTATTTTTCATTCATTCATTTATTCACTCATTTATTTATTTATTATTCATTTATTCATTCATTTATTCACTCATTTATTTATTTATTTTATTTTAATTCATTCATTTATTCACTCATTTATTTATTTATTTATTATTCATTTATTCATTCATTTATTCATTTATACACTCATTTATTTATTTATTTTATTTTTCATTCATTCATTTATTCACTCATTTATTTATTTATTTACTTATTATTCATTCATTTATTCATTTATTCACTCATTTATTTATTTATTTATTTATTCATTTATTCACTCATTTATTTATTTATTCATTTATTCACTCATTTATTTAGCCTATTTTATTTTTCATTCATTCATTTATTCACTCATTTATTTATTTATTGATTCATGATTCATTTATTCACTCTTTTATTTATTTATTCATTAATTAATTCATTCATTCATTTATCCACTCATTTATTTATTTATTCATTTATTCATTTATTCACTCATTTATTTATTTATTTATTTATTCATTCATACATTCATTGATTCAATTATTCACTATTTTCTTTCTTTCTTTCTTTCTTTCTTTCTTTCTTTCTTTCTTTCTTTCTTTCTTTCTTTCTCTAGCTAGTAGACAAAGTAAGTAGAAAGTATAATTACAAAACCAAAATGTTTCTAGCCACTACCGTAAGAGCCAGGCTCGTGTACGATGTTTTCTTAGTCAATAATATAACATAAAATTTACAAGGACAGTTTACTAAATACAGTAAGTAACTTAATTCAGACCAATAAATAACACACAAGAGCAAAAAAAAAAAAAAGGAAGAAAGAGAAAAAACACATTTAACATAAATTGACAATCAGACAGAAGCCACTGATATTCAATAAAAACATGAATATAGTCGATAGAAATAAAAGGTAAAAAAAATACACACATTGGAACACACACGTGGCCTTATAATATTACTATTCTGCAATAATCTCCATAGTCGCCATCTTTAGTAATGTAGGCCTAAATATTTACATTATATCCAGTAGGCCTTCTTACCTCTATTAAAGCAGTTGAAAACTGAAGGTTAATGCATTCTTTCTATAGAAGATTAAGAAGAGTTGCGGATTTCGTATCCCTCCAACGTCGAGACATTAGGTTAGGTTAGGTTAGGTTAGGTTAGGTTAGATTAGTAGTTTAAAGAATTTTTAGGCTTACTGAACATTTAAGAAGTCCATTTATAATACTTACAGACTCATTAACTTTAATGAATATTAAAACTTTTTTCGAGAAACTAGCCATGAATGAATAAAATGATTAGGAGACTTTGGTTTCAAGATTAACATTGCATAACGTTAGCTATTAGGTTGTTCATGCCGATCTGACTGAAAAGGTACTGAAGATAGGACAGCAAAAGTCCTGAAACATGGCTAGCTAACACGAATTTTAACTTATTGTTAAGTGTTTTTAATACTGCAATATTTTAATACTATGTACATTTTAAACAAATGGTGCTAATTCTTAAACCGTAAAAGATGGGCCAAACAGGATTGCATTTTTCAATAGGCCTATTCACTCGCACTATGTCCGGATCTATCTTCCTCTGTTTAACCGCAGCAAGTGGTTGAAAATCTGTAAAATTAGGAAAAAGTTTTACGTAGGGGAGAGTCGGGTAGTATCGGACAGTGAGTTTCTTTCATCTACCACACGATGATAGTACCTGATTGACATGGTTACGTTTCTGTGATGTCGCATAGAGAAACGTAACCATGTCATTCAGGTACTACCACATGGTGGTAGATGAAAGGAACGCACTGTCCGATACTACCCGATGTCCGATACTACCCGACTCTCCCCTAAATGTATTTTGGGTCATTGTTTTGTATAGACCCATAAACAAAATTCAGATGACCCTTTGTTTACGGGTCTGTACAATGCTAGTATCTTTAAGAATAAAATAAACTTATTTTTTATAGAAGATTTTTCAATCTTTCATTTATATATAACTTGTTTCTGTAAATACGCAATACGCATTAGGGTATATGTACACCTTTACATATAAAAAATTTTGTTTTGCATAATTTTGCTCTGTAAATTTTTATACAATTGAGAATGATACCAGAAAGAGAATGAAGTGAACAGATCCCTTGAAATTATGTCTAAATTGTTTATAAAAATTATTTTGTTTATAATTTTGACATGGAACTTCAAACATGATAGTTCATGCAATTTTTAAGATAGAGCCACATTTTTTCACTGTTTTATAGCTAAAACTATTCTTTAGTGCCTGATATAGAGCTATTTTTTATTTTCATTTACATTAATTAAATATTACCATATATGTAACTTATATTAGTATTTTATGTTGCATAAATCATGTAAAAAATTCATAGATAATTATTAACTATATTAATGTTATTTTTCTCATTGTCAGGCACTAGAGGACATTTCAAGCTTCAAAATGACACCAATATCTTATTTGTATCACCATATTTGGCTGAGATATCATGTTTGAAAGAATTAAATATTCTAAAATTACTATTTACAGGAAATGAGCCACAAACTTTCAGAGCCTAGAAGACTCCATCATCATATGTCACCCCTTAAGCAGCTTCATGTGGGTCCAGTTTCAGCTTCTTTCTGCCTCTCAAATACCTCCGCCTTGTTTTAACTTCAGGTGTTGAATGTTTTTTGTCATTTCTGTCCCTATTTCCATTGATGCAACAAATCCTGCGATGGTGTTTGTCCCAGGGTTTATGCCCATCCTCCTCAGAATTGTAATTTCTCCTTTTGGACTCTTATTAAAATGAGTACAACATCATTGACACACAAATTTACAATTTTATGACTAACAGTAAAAGATTATAAATTACTTCATTATGTAAAAACATGTTTTCAATCTAATGATCATGCCTTGATATCTGTGCATCTGTTTCGGGACTAGAAAGAAGTTTATTTTACAAGCAATGCTGGACGAGGGGATTGACAGCTACGAGGATCACTCCAAAAGTAATGCACAACATTTATTTAAAAATTACATTTTTATCCTACAGCTTCGCTATTTTCATAGAATGTAGATACATCCTTCAGGAACAATACGTCACTTTTCCACATAATCCCCGCACCTTTCAAATGACCTCCATAAATTGTAAAGGTTTAGAATAAAAAATAAATTTAAAAAAATGTTGTGCATAGCATTTGGAGTGATCTTCGTAGAAGTGACCGTGCCTGATGACGCAGAATTTTGGAAAATGGGACTTATCTGGAAAACCATAAGGCATAAATCGAAAATTATTATATCAAATTAAAGGGGAGAAAATTCTCTATTAAAATAGTTATATTTTGAAAATTCTAATTTTTCATATTTTTCTGCGTTTTGTGGGTGTACATACAGGCCTACCTTAAGTAAGTTACTAGCATCCAAACACGGGGTTAGGTCAGAGTTACGTCAAAAACCGTCCGCTTCAACATAGTGACCCTAGAATAATAGTCTAACGTTCTTTAATGTTAAAAATTGTAAAATATAAACTCATACATAAAAATGGATATCATTTCTGGAATCAGCATGAAAAAGCGACTGAAGAACACACATTTGTGTGAAGTCACATCTAAAACTCAGACTGCAGGGTGTTGAATGGGTAGTCTAAACAGTCCTGCGTTGTCCCTGTGGTTTTCTCCTCGCTGCGTCACAACCGGGTAAACTTGACGCAGACCTCACAACAGAGATGCAGGGCGGGTTGCATCCCAGTTCAACAGGTGAGATCTCGCAGGAAACAAATGACGATCGCATAGCCGTAAATCTCGCGGGGGCTGGTCGATACACGGAGTTTACGACAGACTAAGCCAGCGCCTCTGAAGACGTCGATGCGACAGACTTGTAAATCAGTGCATGTTCAGAACAGAACATCGTTGCCTTACAGGGTTGCCAGGTCAGTTTTTAAAAATTGCTCTTTGCTGTCTCTTTCAGAATACTAAACCTTCCAACCCCGACAGTCCTTCGTGCTTGTCAACACTTTATCCCCGAGCAGAATAGATGCATCATCGTCACTGTCGTCTCGTGTGAATACAGGGACGCAGGGACTGAATAGGGTCCTTCTGGGGAATGAATCAGGGACAGGACAAACAATCAAGTCTGATACCAGTGTGGTAGCTTGTGAACGTTTATTCACATATTCATACAAATAAAGCGAAGAGATGCAAAGTTGCAACAAGTATTGACGTAACAGTAGCGGTTTAGTCGTAAGATAGCAAATCATAATTATTTACGTAACTGCACGTAAGGTTAAGTAACCTAACACGTCACAGGTTTATGAGGTTTAGATGTGTACACTTAGGCATGTTTTGGCACATTGGGCATTCTGTAGGCCAGTGATGTCAAAGCAAGCGCATTTTTCTGACCTCGACGAAGTGCGCGGGATCAAACGCTAAGTATGGAAAGAGGAAGGGTTGTGTATATGAATAAGCAACCTGTTGGATTAAGAAAACAGTGGTGCACAAACTTCAAACGGAACCTGAAATTTTATGTCGTTATTTTTACATGGCTTCTTTCTGTTTAATATTATCTATATTGTCTGTAAAACAAAAGTACTAACACTGATTTCTTAATATTGGAGTTGTGTTTTAAATCTTAATAACATAATAAAGAGTTCAGAACGAATATTCACTTAAATTCCATAGTAGAACAACTATACTGTACTAAATGAATGAAACACATCATACATAAAGAAAGTGAAATCTCAAAAAAGAGATTGAGTATGACATGATAATTTGGAATTGATATTGATGATACTTTTAGCCTTATAAAAATAATCGATCAAAACAATGTTACAGTACAAAGCAAAGTTACCTAGATGCTGTATTTGTTTTAATTGTAACTACTGTAATATTCCATAACAAAACTCTTATCGCATTATGCTTTTAAGGTGATATTTGTGAGCAACTTCCTATCATCAGAATATTAAATTATTTTCTAGAAATCTGCTGAAGCTATAGAGCTGACATTTTCACAACACATGGGCACGTATCTCTTGCTTGTGATGTAACAACAGTTGCTTTGTTAATTCATTTCCTTACAAACAATTTCCATGCCAATATTTTCAAAATTTTCAATACACTATCTTCAGTAATACGTATTTGCAGTATATTAGATTTACGAAAACTGCCTGTAAGGCTACTAAATAAATAGAACTATATCTGAAAATTTCACTTTCCTATAAAAAAAAAGTTGAGAAAATATTTATTTTGAATAAAAAAATCAAACTTGTGAAAAATGAGCATTAAAATTAAAACTTACATTCTTATAATGCACTTATACTTCTCAGGCAAATCTAAAAATTACCATGGATACAGTTTTAATAAGTTCTCTTCCCTTTATCTATTGAATCAGTGCTGGCCATCCCTGAATATAGCTCGACCAAGCGGCATATACTATCTCTTTCGTCCACCTCTTTCCTTTCCGCTGTAAAGCGCTCAGGCTCTCCTGAGCTCTAAAGCGCGCGCTTGCTCCTGTGGGCATCAATTGACATGACTGCTCTAGGTATATGCGATGATTATCCAAATCCGACCTTGGTGAATCGCCAATCCGACACTAACAGGTGGGCCATCCTGCCTTAGCTCTGATAGAGCGAGGGCCAGTAGTCTGAAAATTCCCAGGGACACAGAAGGAGAAATGTAAACTCAACCGAAACTGGCAAACACATCGCATTTCGAAAGTGGCTATGCAAATTTATTTCTGTATTCATCTTGTAATGAATAATGGTGTTGGAACTGCGAGCGGAGACGAGCACTGTTCATTCGGTCCTCAAATTTATTAAAATTAATAGTATATCCATTAGTTTTTTTCTTGTGTGTATTACTTTATTTTTTTTCTAATTAATTGTATTTCATTTCTATTATTTTATATTTCAATAAACATGGCGAAATTTAAGAAATTTCATCTTCTGTTAAACATACGATGAAAGAGTAATGGAACGGAGAAAATTCTCTCCGGCGCCGGGATTTGAACCCGGGTTTTCAGCTCTACGTGCTGATGCTTTATCCACTAAGCCACACCGGATACAACTCCGACGCCGGTTAGAATCGACTCAGATTAAGCTCCAACTCTTGGGTTCCCTCTAGACATCTAAGACGTAGTGCAGAGGGCGGCCACTAGAGGGAACCCAAGAGTTGGAGCTTAATCTGAGACGATTCTAACCGGCGTCGGAGTTGTATCCGGTGTGGCTTAGTGGAAAAAGCATCAGCACGTAGAGCTAAAAACCCGGGTTCAAATCCCGGCGCCGGAGAGAATTTTTCTCCGTTCCATTACTCTTTCATCGTATGATGACGCAGAATATCTGCATGGAAATATCATATGTACTTCAGTACATTAACATAATATATTCTGTTAAACACCCTCGTTCTCAGGCAGCTACGAAATGCTGGAGTGCAGATGCGAGCCACGGTTTGCCTGTACCGCATCGCGGCGTACTCAGTGACGTCACAGCCCAAACCACACGACAAGATCTGTGCCGCCTGCACATCACAGCGGATTCACGGCGAGCTAATTCTAGCACATTCCTACATTGACTCTTTCGCTCATTTGTTATTTTATTGACTCATCTATTTATTAATTTTTAGCACTGCAATTAATAGTAACTTTCATTTGTTTTGTCACTTCTTTATTTATTTACTCATTTGTTTTTTACATTTTCATTTCTTCACATAATAATAATCTTTATGCATTAAATTATTAATTATTATTACTTCATTTATTGATATATTGATTCCGTCTTTTATTCATTCATTTATTTATGCAATAATTCATTTACCATTCATTTGTTTATTCATTTTAATTTATTTATCCATTTATTTTTATACATTCATTTATTATAAATGTTTAAATTAATTTAATTTCATTAATATAATCATTAACTTATCATTCTCTTATCGACTAACTTTTTCATTCAATTATCCATTTTTTATTTATTATAAATTCAAGTTTTCATTGTTTTATTTATTCACTTTCAATTTACTTATTCAATCATTTTTTTATTAATTTAATCCCACGAGTAAGAGCTTACTGCCTTTCAGGAGAGTGCTAGAATTTTGTGTATTACAATATTTTTCTCGCAATAAACTCATTATTATTATTATTATTATTATTATTATTATTATTATTATTATTATTATTATTGTTATTATTAAGGTGCTTAGGAAAATATTTGGGGCTAAAAGGGATGAAGTTACAGGAGAATGGAGAAAGTTACACAACACAGAACTGCACGCATTGTATTCTTCACCTGACATAATTAGGAACATTAAATCCAGACGTTTGAGATGGGCAGGGCATGTAGCACGTATGGGCGAATCCAGAAATGCATATAGAGTGTTAGTTGAAAGGCCGAAGGGAAAAAGTCATTTGGGGAGGCCAAGACGTAGATGGGAAGATAATATTAAAATGGATTTGAGGGAGGTGGGATATGATGATAGAGACTGGATTAATCTTGCACAGGATAGGGACCGATGGCGGGCTTATGTGAGGGCGGCAATGAACCTCCGGGTTCCTTAAAAAGCAGTAAGTAAGTATTATTATTATTATTATTATTATTATTATTATTATTATTATTATTATTATTATTATTATTATTCATTCTCTATGTATTCATTTACCTCTTCTTGCGTCTGTTCATTCACTTTCATTCCACTTAATCATTTAGTTTTTCTTCCATTGTTTACTAATTTATTCACTTGTTCATTCATTTATTCATTTACTTTTTCTTCCTTTCATTCATTAATTTTAATTCTATTTCCTATTTTATTTTATTTTATATTCTCTTATAGGCCTTTTAATATTATATCTGAACTGCGACCGAACACGAGCGCTGCTCATTCGGTCTCAAATTTTGTTAATACTACTGTATCTCCTGTTTTATATTTTTTGTATTATTTTATTTCTATTTTTCTTGTTTGTTTTGTAATTATATTCTTTATTTTGTATATTTAAATTTAAATAAATAAATAAAAATAAATAAATTAATTTATGAATTTACTTTAATTCATTTTCCCCTTAGTTCATTTATTCATTAAACTATTTGTTTTTCATTTAGTTATCCATTTGTTCATTCATTCATTTACTTATTAATTTATATATTCGCTCATTTATTCATTATTTGATTTATTGGTTCGCCTCTTATTCACATATTCTTAATGCATTTCAATTAATTAATTCGTTCACTTTTCCTCTTATTTTTCTATTACTTAATTTTTCATTCATTCCTTCGTTGCGTCATTAATTCACTTCTCTTTGTCATCATTTATCGACTGTCCATATATTTATGCGCTCCATTAATCCCCGTCACTATCCCATCCCACTTCCAGCGATCTGGACCAGACCCCACTGGTGCTTTCTCACCCTGTGCGGGATTCTGTGTTTTGGGACACCCTGTTCCTACCTCGCAGAGCCGTTACTATGGATACGCTATTTCAATAATTGAGTTGGACTCCAATTTCGTACCTTCAGCTCACTCGAAACATTGCAAACGCGATTAACTACTAGATTCGCAGGTTCGTACCCGGCTGAGTCCAGCAGGGACTTCAAAGTGATGGAATTACCGCAGTGGAGGGGGATGAGTGAGGAACCAGCTGGGATGCTGCTTCTCTACAAGCCGACTGTAATGACCCTAAAAGATAGGCCTAACGAGCCTTAAGAAGCGAGTCTGCGAAGAACTGTAACAAGGAAACGTGGCAACATGTTCTAACTTCAGACACAGGAAGCGCCAAACCAAGTTTTCAACCCTGCCCCCTTAAGCATGACTTGTTCTGTGTTTCGTTTCTATCAGATAAGAAATTAAAATCCTTTGTCCACGTAGCAGAAATGTAATACAGTTACCCAAAAGGAAGAGGAGGCCGTTGAAATATTACGAGTCCCACAGACACAAGACACTGCGCATGATCGGAGGTCCAGAGCACAGGTACACAAGATAACGCGTAACATTCAGGTACTTAATTTCACCACAGTCTAGTATATACAGTCACGAAGCTTGAGTTGTTGAGGGTACTAGGAACAATAGCCTGCGCAGGTACTATTTCGCATTGTCTGTAATGAGGCAATAGTAGCGATCCTAGTGCTTAGCAACTATCTATGGATGCATATTTACTACGTATTGAGCTTCGTGACTGTATATACTAGACTGTGATTTCACTCTGTTTAGTTTGATGTTGGAAGTAGTTCCGAAAAGCACTAGATAAACTGCAAGGAAAATGTTAATTTGTTACAAATAATAGATAAATATTACAGAAATTATCCTTTTTAAATGTAAATCTAATTTTCATGTATGAGTTTCTAAACGATGACGTAACAAAGACCTAACTAAAGAAAGAAACTCTTTAATTGTTTTTTGTTTTTAAGAAGAGAAATGTTCGATTCCCGGTCGGGGCAAGTTACCTTGTTGAGGTTTTTTCTGGGGTTTTCCCTCAACCCAATATGAGCAAATGCTGGGTAACTTTCGGTGTTGGACGCCGGACTCATTTCGCCGGCATTATCACCTTCAGACACTAAATAACCTAAGATGTTGATACAGCGTCGTAAAATAACCTACTAAAAAAAAGAAGAGAAATGAATTGACGAGAGATGATTTGTTTTATTTTTATTTTTATTCCCTTCCAAACCGTGAATGAAATCTAGAAAAATTTCAGTTTATAGCTTTACTTCAACAATATTTTTAACGGATAATAATTATAAAGCCTCTGGCTGATATGTACACCTAATATCAGGCAGAACATGTCACTTGACGATGTGTGAAGAACAATTGAGGGATTTGCCGGAAAAAGGGCGTATACGTCAATATGACGAATTGAGATACATGCAATCTAAGATTTTAAAACGCACCTGAATAAAATTTTATACACGCACGCAGCCCTCTCCTGCAGGTATGTACAGTACAATCAAAACAAAATTTCGCTACTATAATTATTCACTACATTTTAAACGTTTTCCCGAAGAAGGGTGCATAGGTCTATCCGCCTTTCTTCCGGCAAACCCTCAATTGAAGACATATTACAAATTCTATAGGTCATCCATTATGTCGTGAAAACAACAAATGCATTGTTCCGGCCTTCTGTTTGCTGCGCCTAGACCAGGCCTGCAGAACCCTTAAGTAAGGGGAAAATGGCAATTTTGACAAGGGTTGTTTTTGTTTGAATGAAAAAACAGATTGTGGGCACAACTTGCATTGTTGCAATCTTTGTGTTAAAAATACTGTCGAATGTAGTACATCCCTTCCGAACCAAATTGGGGACACAACGTCCTGTCCAGCACATGGTAAAAGTTTCATTCCTTCCAAACATAAATTCTAAAAACACTCTCGTACCGACAAAAGAACAGTAGCGGTCAAAGCCCTCATTTAAACTAAGCTGTTGTCAATCATTTTGGATTAATTATGTGTGAAGCCTTCAGTGGAATGAGGGATGGACTTTACAGTCTGTTCCAAAGTATAAAACTCAAATTTCACCGTTATTCACTCATTCAGTAGGTAATTACTAGTAGGGCCTAGTACTCATTTCTTTTCTTAGAAAAAGATTTAACAAGCCTATATGTAAAGGAGGAAGTAGAATGCATTCAAAATGATCTAAAAGGTCTTCAATATATTAAAAATGATCAAAAAATGCTGGAAAAATGTAAAAATGACCTACTAATTCAAAAACGTCAAACGTTGATATTAACATATAAAAGATTTTTATATTAATAGGCATCGTCCTAATGTGAAAAATAAGAAGATGACTTTCCATCAACATCGGCCCCCTAACCATAACAAGTAGGAGCAAAGAGAGTTATGATCGCTGGCAAAGAGTATATTCCGTCGATGATGCTGCTACCTACAGGAAAATTACTTGCTTAAGGTGTCAAATCACATAATTTCAAAATATCACGCATACAAGTTACAAAAAGGAGGACATTTCTTGATTTGTTAAAAATCCGCCCGGACATATTCAGACAAAAGAGGACTTCTGTTCACCCTGCCCTGAGCTATTTTGTTGTCCCGACCTTTTTCCTTCAAAATTGTTCAATTATTTTTGTGGGTAGAAGAGAGAGAAGTGAGCATCAGGCTTGGAGCTCACGCAGACATTCCAGCAGTCTCACGACCCATTACATCAGTGATGTCAAAGCAAGCGCTTTTTTCTGACCTCGACGTCGTGCGCGGGCATCAAGCACTAAGTATGGAAAGAGGAAGGGTTGTGTATATGAATAAGCAACCTGTTGGATTAAGAAAACAGTGGTGCACAAACTTCAAACGGAACGTGAAATTTTATGTCGTTATTTTTATATGGCTTCTTTCTGTTTAATATTATCTATATTGTCTGTAAAACAAAAGTACTAACACTGATTTCTTAATATTGCACTTGTGTTTTAAATCTTAATAACATAATAGAGAGTTAAGAAGGAATATTCACTTAAATTCCATAGTAGTATAATATTATACTGTATTAAGTGGATGAAACACATCATTCATGAAGAAAGTGATATTCCAAAGAAAGAGATTGAGTATGATATGATAAGTTGGAATTTATATTGATGGTATCGTTAGCCTTACAAAAGTAATCAATAAACTAATCAAAACAATATTACAGTACAAAGCAAAGTTACCTAGGTACTGTATCTGTTTTAAGTGTAAGTAATATTACATAACAAAACCCTTATCGCATTATGCTTTTAAGGTGATATTTGTGAGCAACTTCCTATCATCAGAATATTAAATTATTTTCTCGAAATCTGCTGAAGCTATAGAGCTGACATTTTTATAACACATGGGCACGTATCTTTTGCTTATGATGTAACAGTAGTTGCTTTGTTAATTAATTTCCTTGCAAACAATTTCCATGCGAATATTTTCAAAATTTTCAATACACTATCTTCAGTATACGGTATATTACATTTACGGAAGCATTCTATATACCTGAAAATTCCACTTTTCTATACGAAAAGTTGAGAAAATATTTCTTTTGAATAAAAACACCAAACTTGTGAAAAATGAGCATTAAAATTAAAACTTACATTCTTATAATGCACTTATACTTCTCAGGCAAATCTAAAAATTACCATGGACACAGTTTTAATAAGTTCTCTTCCCTTTATCTATTGAATCAGTGCTGGCCATCCCTGAATATAGTTCGACCAAGCGGCATATACCACCTCTTTCGTCTGTCTCTTTCCTTTCCGCTGTAAAGCGCTCAGGCTCTCCTGGGCTCTAAAGCGCGCACTTGCTTCTGTGGGCATCAATTGACATGCCTGGCATACAAGGACGGAGATATCGCGCAACTTTGAAGTTCATCTCAACTCAGTTTTCCCTGTACCTTCACAGTTATCACAGCTGGCTTTCAGATCCGTACCTGCTTCTTCTTATTACTGTAGTTTTTCTTCTCTACCGTCACTCCCTTTCCTTCTCCTTACAAACGCCGAGGTTATGTCACCCACGTGCTCCTTGCGTCGCGTCGCTTCGCCCCATGTTTGCCGGTCTGTTAGTAGGGACGCGGCGGTGCGTGGTATCGACCGGGCCTGTTGCATTGTGGGAAGTTCCTGTTGCCATGGGGAAGTCAGCGACGCTCTTCAGCTGTCACAATGCAGTGATGGAAGTGGCTGAGGACAACCTGAGATGATCATGGCGCCGGCACACAACTGCCCACTGCTTGTCCATCTTCTTTTTCTTCTTCTCTTCGTCTATTTATGCCATGTTCATCCTCTTCTTTGTATCGTCATTACCCCACTACACTTCCGTCCCATCTTGTAGTCTTCTGCTGCTTGATGTTTGGACCTCACGTGACAGGCAAATTGTACACAAGTAGATTTTGTATCGTTATCGATACTGCTAAACTTTTTATCGTTTAAATAGTAACTTCGTAAGATGAAAAGGTCCACACCTGTGGAGTAATAGCGCGAAACCTGGTGAGCCGGGTTCCAATCCTGGTCGGGTCAAGTTACCTGGTTTTCCGGGGTTTTCTCTCAACGCAATATGAGCAAATACTATGTAGGCCTAACTATCGGTGCTGGACCCCGGACTCATTTCACCGGCATTATCATCTTCATTTCAGTCAGACGCTAAATAACCTGAGATGTTGATGCTTACTTACTTATTTACTTACTTACTTACTTACTTACTTACTTACTGGCTTTTAAGGAATCCGGAGGTTCATTGCCGCCCTTACATAAGCCCGCCATCGGTCCCTATCCTGAGCAAGATTAATCCATTCTCTATCATCATATCCCACCTCCCTCAAATCCATTTTAATATTATCTTCCCATCTACGTCTCGACCTCCCTAAAGGTATTTTTCCCTCCGGCCTCCCAACTAACACTCTATATGCATTTCTGGATTCGCCCATACGTGCTACATGCCCTGCCCACCTCAAACATCTGGATTTAATGTTCCTAATTATGTCAGGTAAAGAATACAATGCGTGCAGTTCTGTGTTGTGTAACTTTCTCCATTTTCCTGTAACTTTGTGGGTCCCTATCACCACGGCATGGCGCGTCCTCAGGTTGCGGATAGAGGAGACGGCCTCCAGATGTGGAGGGTAGCTGCGAATATGTTGACTAAGCAATCGCGGACAGCCGATGAGGGGTGGTCCTCCAGCTTGTGGGTTGGGCGAAGGGCTAACAAACCATCACCGTAAAAAACAACTTGTTACGAATGGTTCAAATAAGCCTCGGAGATGTTGATACAGCGTTGTAAAATAACAGACTAAAAATCAAAGGAAATTCTACATTTCATTTGCTCAGGCACAGTTCTACGTTTTCAGTGTCACGGTAAACATGTCCAGGCACGGAATTAAAATTTGGAGCGAGTCTTGATGGGAGTCCACCTGTATGTAGGCAACAATTTCACACGACTGTCCACAAGTAGCATATATGCAGGGGCTCTTGTTTACTGCACATGCGCAGTGTCTTGCAAGCGAAACATACAATAAGTCAGCTCAAAATTTTATTTCCGTATCTGTACATCTGGAAGCTAAACTTTGAATTTCGAATGTGTTATAAACAAAAATAACTCCTGTTACAGTAGCCTAGATGTGTGCAATAATACGAAGAAACTGCATTCTTAGTGTACAGAGTGAATGCTAATCAGGTGAGACAGTCCTCGGTCGGATCCGATTACAATGTAATATGGTGCTTATTTATTATCCATGTATTTCATAAATAGCAGAAATAAATCTCATCTTATCTTATAGCATATCTGCCTAAGTCACATATAAATTTACTGAGCATGTATTTACAAGCAGAATAAGCAGCGAGATGATTTCGGAAAAAGTAACAGCCTACCACTGTTCTCAACGTGGACATTTCTGTAAGGATTTCATAAAACAGCATTTCTTGTGGTAGTTGCTATAAATACGCAAAAAAAAAGTCCTTCTGAATACAATATTCCGGCAATCACTGCTGTGTGGACTTCTTAGTCAAATTGTCTCATCATATCCTAGCAAAAAAATTCGAACCCAAAACTTTTGGTCCAAGAAATCTGCTACACACATTCTGTAGCAGTGATCAATATTACAAGGCAAATCGCCCCCGGGCTCGAACCCGTGTTAGTTGTGTTGTCAGGCCAACCGTTGACAACGGAGCTGTGACGCAACCCGCAGCGCCTTCCCGCAGAGCTGCTAATTGCTGCAGACCCGCACAACAGACCCCTCTCTTCAACTCGCTTCCTTAATTTTAGGCTTGCCATTGTCTCCCGTTCTACGCCATCTTATCCTCTGCTACGGATTTTGTTCATATTCAGTATCTACGAGTCAATTTATCAGGGAATGATGTACATGAAATATAATAATTTTAGTACTAGTCTGTCTCTGTACAGCGATTTCTACGAAAGTATTGGACGGATTTTGTTCATATTCAGTATCTACGAGTCAATTTATCAGGGAATGATGTACATGAAATATAATAATTTTAGTACTAGTCTGTCTGTGTACAGCGATTTCTACTAAACTATTAGACGGATTTTGTTCATATTCAGTATCTACGAGTCAATTTATCAGGGAATGATGTACATGAAATATAATAATTGCAGTACTAGTCTGTCTGTGTACAGCGATTTCTAATAAACTATTGGACGGTTTTTGTTCAAAGTCAGTAATATTTACGAATCAATTTTTCAACAGTATTCTCACTACAGCTTTGATTTATCTAGAGAAAACCGAAGCTCGAGTGTAACTTAGTTGACTATTACACGATTAGAAGACAGTATATAAAGATTAGAAGAAATGAAGTATTCTAATACAATAAAATGTTAATTGACTTACTAAAATATGTACTAAACTGTCTTGGAAATGTATTATTGTACCATCTC
The DNA here is from genome assembly GCA_025594305.2 of Periplaneta americana. Classification (NCBI taxonomy): domain Eukaryota; kingdom Metazoa; phylum Arthropoda; class Insecta; order Blattodea; family Blattidae; genus Periplaneta; species Periplaneta americana. The sequence continues at coordinate 207,143,164 of JAJSOF020000001.1, read as the reverse complement.
ATGATTACAAATATTGCACTAGATGGCAGTAGTGTGTTATGAGCTGTTCTCTTGTTACCAGTTGTGCCAACTACAGAATCTTCTTTGAACTTTGTGGACGATTACTAGTCAAGAAGGTTCTGCTGATTCAGTTTCATTTATGTTAAAACAGTTGTATTCCACTTCAGTTATCGAAATACTGAGTGAACAGTATGGAGCAGAATAGGTTTCACGGCTCAAAGAAAGAAATTCTAGGGAGATGAAAAGAGAAAAATTGCTAGGGATGTGATAAAAAGCAAATGCTAGGGATGTTGATAAAAAAATTATAGGATAAGCAGCCATGATTGGTTGAAAACATGTTGTTCTGTACCGGTTTATTGATCAAAAGTAGTAGGCTATGTCGTAGTAATAGTGTAATAGTCAGGAAAAAATGTACATAAGCTATAGGCTAAATAATAATATTTGTACATTTGAAAGCAAAAAAAAAAAAGAAAATTACCTGAACTCAAAACGAATTGAAATTATTTCTTTCCTGAATTAATATCCTACATAATTTGAAGAAATACATTATACCAGCAGACAAAATGTAGGCCTATCCATATCTAGCTATTTCGGATAAATTAATCTTTTAATCTTCTTACTGTGACCAGAGTTATTTCTACTGCTGTGTTTGTTGCTAATACTATTAAGTGCAATAGGTCCAGCCAGGATTTGCAACTACGCTCAGTGAAGTGCATCTCATTGTAATAGGATTATTACTACTGTTTTAAGTCCATTTGTTACGCCTGAGTGAACGAAAACAACTCCTAATACAGGGTGATCCATATAAACCTTTTAAACCTATGTTGATCAGTTATAAATTGCAATAAGTGAAAGTCTCAGGAATCTTCTATGCCACATCAATAAATTTAAGAATGCAGTTATATTGTCAGACTCCAAAGCAGCTATTCTATCAATAGTCTCTAAACACACACCTTCATCTCAAACAGCAGAAAATGCTCTCTCAATTAATAACACTCAATAAAAGAATTGTATTCCAATGGATGCCATCCCATTGTGGAATCCTGGGAAACGAGAATGCGGATGCTTTAGCAAAGAAGGGCAGCACTGCTACTTACAGACCTGTTACTAAATCTACGTATTACTCTGTGAAGAGATTAATTAAATCTACATACTTAGACTTCAACAAACAAAATTTGATAACAAAATCTCAAGGGAAAAAATGGAACTCTCTGCATCAAAATCCACAGTTAATTCCCGATTTACCACGAAAATCGTCTGTAGCTGCATTTAGATTGGCAACAGGCCATGAGTGTTTGGCCGAACACCTGCATAGAATTGGAATATAACAGTCCCCTAACTGCCCATTGTGCAACTCAAACCAAGAAATGGATTCGGAACACCTCAAAATCTGTGCTTCAGTGGCTAGTCATGACAATATCTTTGAAAAATATTGGAGTGCAAGAGGTCAAATGACTTTGTCAAACGCCTGGCATTAGAAAACAACAACATAAATTGCGGACTAAGCTGCAAAACCATGAATTTATATCTGAACCATGCAACGATTATTGTGGGGGAATCAGACATACACCTTCAATCAAACAAAATGTACTCTGAGATGTTGATTGGAGTGTATGGTTGTAAATGGTGTTAATTTAATATCTCATATGTTCTTGGAGCTGAGAAAGTGTCTTTTGTCGATTTATGTATACTCTGTCCTTCATGTAACCCCAAAGAAAAAGTTACGGAAGAGTTAGGTATGGTGATCCGGAGGACCACGGATTCTTTTAAATTGTATGGTCACAAAGAAGATGGTTGTATGCTTCATGAATTCAAGGACGTGTGATTTTAAGCGCTACCTTGCTGAAAGTAGCTGTCTGTCAACCCGATGTACTCAACTTGTTCCACCTTGCCTGGTTTCTTTAATTCCTGCACTGCAAGTACACCCTAAGACAAACGAAATGGGAAGACTCGAGAAACTAAGTGGCGATCAGCAGACCTTGGGCGCAGTCGTATAAAACTGCATTCAACTAGAACGTTTTGTGTTTTTCTTCGATCCTTGAAAGGTGGGAGTCATGCACCAAGAGTAAGCGTTACATACTCGTAACGAAATAATCGAACTACCGTGTCGCTGAGGCTGAGCGGTTTGAAGTACTGGCAGACTAATTGTAAGATCAATGGATCGAATCCTGCCTCCGTCTTATTTTTATTTTTTGTTTAACAAAGAACGTTTAGTATACCGGTTATCGTATGCTTTTTCATTTAAATCGTTTGAAAGTTGTGGCATAGATGTGCATGCACAAAAACGAAAAATAGGCAAGTTTTTTCTTTCTTTCATCTAAGATCAATATAAAAATTTGGCATTTATCCTTTGAAAAGGTGGAAAAATTCAAATACCTGGGAGCAACAGTAACAAATATATATGCCACTCGGGAAGAAATTAAACACAAAATAAATGAGCCCTTCAGAGCAGAAGTGGTGTAAGTCAAGAATGGGTAATGAAGGTTGAAGTAAAAATTCTGTAAAATACAGCGCAAAGTAGCAAATAATATGCACTTTATTTAAACTATTAGTAGTCTGTGAACAGCAAGAAAGACATATTAATTGCTACTTTGCGCTGTATTTTACAGAATTTTTACTTTAAACCTCATTATCAAATTTTGACTTACACCACATTTGCTATGAACGGCTCAAATATGGGAAATGCCTGTTATTATTCGGTTGAGAAGATTTTGTCATCCAGTCTGCTCTCAAAAAATCTGAAAGTTAGAATTTATAAAACAGTTATACAGGGACATCATTTTATTTTTACTAACATTTTTAATATTAACCTGGCTATTCCTTTAGAGAACCGGAAACACAGTTTGCTATCCCCTTCCACGACTGGAGTTCGATGATACTGGTGTAAAACACAAACAAATCACTCTGCTAGGTATAGGAGGGAAGAAAAGTAGTTCATCCATTTACGTAAACCAGGAAATATCCGATTTTGAGGTTCGATAATTTTCATTAGGTTTTGTTTAATCAAAATACAGTACAGTATTAACAATAAGTGTTTTTACTCACGAACTGAACTGTCCATGCGGACGTGTTCATTATGCAGTGTATATTATACTGTCTACAGCACATTAGCGTACAATATAGAGAAAGAAGTTAAATTAAAAAATAATCATAATATGAATATTTAAACACATTTTTTAAAATGGTGGCCGTTCATTTCGATACAGGCTTCAGTTCTTTTGTGCATATTATCGCACTATAGACTATTGCACCTAATTCCAATTGCCAGTTTCGTTCTTCGTACTAGTAACTCATGTTGAAATAATTCTGTACCTACTCTATAAAAGAGTACCTTACGTACTGTAAATTCAATCTTCACTTCTGCCCGACCCGCACAGATAAAATTACTCAGACATGCTATCTAATGTCCGTCCAAGTGGTTATGCCGCAGGATCGTAGAAAGAGGGGAAATCACATGACAATTACTTAACGAGGCCCTTTTATTTAAGTAATTTGAAACAGTTGTATAATATTACGAAAACATCCAATTCCTAACAGAAATTAATGTTTTCAGAAAAGAGCTAAGACAGCCCAGCTTTTACAGAGGGGGAAGCAGAAGCAGGTGGGGGAAATCGGGATGCGAAGTAGGTAAACGGACAGTACCTGTGCGAAAATATGATTCAATATTGAAAGCTATTTCGTCACTGGAAAGCGCGAACATATTTCTAGAATGTACTATACTCACTAACTCAGTGCTGTTTACTTCATTAGTAGAAGGGGTGGGAGTGAAGTACATTCAAAAACTCAGGTACAATAAAAATTGAAGTAAAAATAAAATGATGTCCCTGTATTACCGGTTGTTCTGTATGGTTGTGAAACTTGAACTCTCACTTTGAGAGAGAAACAGACATTAAGGGTGTTAGAGAATAAGGTGCTCAGGAAATGTATGGCTATCAAGCAAACATTTT